>CM022671.1:36126682-36271682 GCA_012295275.1 Chrysomallon squamiferum | reverse complement strand
ATTTTAACATATAAAGCATTTGTTTTAATATAGACTTCTTCTTGTTTGCCAGTTCAAGAACTTTAAAATATACACTGATTTAAACTGCATATTTGTAATATAAACAAAAAATAATACTGACAATTAAATAACTAGATAAATAACTAAATAAATAGATAAATATCTTTAGCTTTCTTTAGCTGAATTGTTATATTAAAATTGATAAAGAAAACAGGAATACATAAAAAGTATTTTTTTAAAATGAATAAATATTTCTGCTTTACTATGCTATGTAGCAATCAGGTTTAGAGTTTAGCAATAATTCAAAGAACGTAATCATGATTACTGATCAGATCAGTGGCATATTTCACTAGTTAATTTTACCTTAAATAAAAACACTAGATGTTTTTAAAATAGAGATTGTAATGATTTACAATGTTGTTTCCAGGGCTCCTACAAAAATGAACACAGAAGTGCATCTGTTATATCTTCCCCCTAGGGCTAGAGGTGTTGATATTTGTATTAAATGGAGTCAAACACCATTTCCACTCAGACATTTTCCTTATCATAAACCAGGTTCACAAACCACTCATACAAATCCACCAAAAACCACAATCTCACAAACCACAACAACCATCCCCAAAACAACAAAGAAAATTACAGATTTACCTACATCAACAATGACAAAATCTACACAGACTGTTCAAAGTAGTGAAAGTTTTATACCATGGGATACTACGGCCACAGCAAAGATAACATCGACTACCACAACACCTGAGTGGATTTCTAAAACAAGGCCGTTGTCAAAGATCACCATGACACAAGAATCAAGTACTTTTTCTAGTGAAAACTGGACTGACAAAACAAGTGTATCTTCTGTGACAAAACAACAAACTAACGTGTATACACAAACTTCTGCTAGTCCGACATCAGCTGATGTCACCTCTCAGACCTCATCTCCCACGGACACTGTAACCACAGATGACTTGACATCTGAAGCAACAGTCTCTGAAACAACAGACACAACCCCACAACATGTAAGAAGCACACAGCTCTATCTCCCTGTAATTGCTCCTCAGGACCAGCCAAAGAGAAGTTACAAAGGCTGGGGTGCAAAGACACGACCAGGAAGAAAAACTGGAGCTGTGTATGGTTTCAAACGACCAGTAAAAAGATCTGTAAAAGGCAGACCGCCACAGACAAAAACCAAACCTGCTGTTGTGATTGATGTAGCACAGAATGAAAAGACACATGATGAGGATGAAGCTGCTGATGAGAATCCTGGGACATTCAAAAGTTGTTGGGGTCTGGATAATGTTGTCATTGTCAATACTGCCTCCCTGCCGTCTGTCATTGAAGATACATTTGACCCCATTGACCCCAGCAACTGGATTTTCTTTCCTGGGGCTAAAATCAAAGTAAGTAAATGTTTTCTATATCATAATATTCATTTATTGCTGTGAATGTTACTATGCAAGTAAGGTGAATAATTATAATGCTTTATATGAGTATTATTATATAGGTAGAAGACAATTACATACAAATTTATGAATACTGTATGTTGTACTTAAGTAGTCAAATTTAGTAGTGAATGTACTGTACCATGATTGTGTTCATGAATTCAGTAAGGTTATAATAGGGTGATTACATTTTAGAGTGTTTGAATAAAGTGGTATGGGTATATGTCACTTTAAATAATCAGTGCAAGAACACTATGATATTGTGAATACAACAGTAACATTTCTGAAACAGTGGTACAGCGATGTGACAACATCTGTATGTGTAAAATAGTTTGATGTTATCTTTGAAAAGTGGCAGTTCTCTGATTTAGCTAAAACTGGCTAAAAGCATTCCTTCAATTCAACATTTAGGTTTCAAAAATAGTTCTCTCACGTCTGTAAAATAATTTTGTTTTTATTTAACAAATTTTCATTATTTATATATCTATAACATTCCACAGCAAAATTGCCACTCAGATAGCAATGTCTTGTCCTTCAACGATGAAAACCAGACAGACAACTTTGTTGTCAGCCGTGACCTTGACCTTCATGTTTTAGAGAGGTCAGATATAATTTTGGAGGAGGAGTTTGAAACACGGATACCAGCAGGGTGAGTTTCCTTTTGAAAATTTTGTCTGAATGAGTATCAGAAAATCATCATACATGTATCATTTTAGTATGTCTTATTTTAATTTACAATCAGGAAACTTTATAATATTATTAAGCTTATTTAAGATGGTCACCTTCATTCTATTCTGCTAAACACAATGCTAAAATCTTCTTTAGTAATGGTTTTTGTTCTAATAATAACAGTTTAGGTTTCTGTGTTTTCACTGAACAGATGGGAGGTGCTTGGGGGCCGTGTTTCCAGGTTTTGTGGAGAGGTGAATGAAGGAAAAGGCTCTTGTGTTTACTGGATACAAAAAGAGACATGTCTGTACTCAGTTCATGCACACTTCAGATGCTGCCACAGTGCAGTTTTATTTTGCTATAGGTCTGTATGTACTAGCAGTCATTTTAATAATATTTTATAATTAAAATGCAACACATTTTTCCATCTTTAATAAAAACCTCTAAAATAATTTTAAAATTATATACCTTTCTTTTTCTGTTTTTCTGTTTATTTTTCTATCTCTCCTTTGCTTTCTCTTTTATTTGTTGCCGATCTCTCTCTCTCTCTCTCTCTCTCTCTCTCTCTCTCTCTCTCTCTCTCTCTCTCTCTCTCTATGTATACTAAGAAACACAAGAGGCAAGAGGCAAATACAAACATACTTACATACAAACAATACTGCAGAAAATGTTCTATTTAATATTATTTATTATTCATTTAAATAAATATGTAAACAAAACATTATGTTTTCATTCTTTTTATTTATATATAAAAATGTTTTCAATCCAGGTTTAGGAACATGCCACAGCTCAGGATCACCTAAAACTGCAGTGTCAGTGTATCTAGAGGACAGAACTGGTAACACTTACATACTGGACAAGCTGCCACCACACTTGTATAATGTAAGTCACTTGTATATCTGTTACCCTAGATCTCCTCAAGCAGTATCATAAGTAACAGTAGTAACAGCAGTAAAGACAAATAAGTAATGTTGCTGATGATAATAATGATAATGATAACAACAGAAGCAGTTGTAGTAGCAGTAGAGCAACAGCAGTTAGAAGAGTAATAGTAGTAGAGGAGTATAAATAGTAGTGGTGGTAGTAGAAGAAATTGTTGTTGTGATAATAGTAATAGTAACAGTGGTAAGTAAAGTAGTAAAGTAGTAGTTGTAGTAGTTGTTATAATAGTTGTAGTAAAAGACATAGTTATAGTTGTAGTATAAGATATAAATATAGATGAAATAGTGGTAGTAATGATAATAACTATGGCAGTAGTAGTAGTAGTAGCTGTGATGGCATTTGTTAAAAACTCCAACTTATTTTGTTTATAATCAGAAAATAATGGTGATAAATACTTTTTCTAAGAAACACATTGATTTTGCAGGAGCCAAGACTTGTTTCTCTGCCACTGTCACTGACAAAGAAAGTTTCTGAGGTGAAGGTTTGCTGGTTACAGAAGTACAGTACAGGGCAGTACAGAGATGTGTGGGTTCTGGATGGGGTGAGGATACTACCGCACACACCCTCAACTATCAAACAGGTCGTACAGTTTAACATCAACCTGCAGTGTGCCAACAACCCTCAGCCAAACAGGTAAAATATTTGTTTCTTTGCTTGCTTGTTTATTTACTTGTTTGTTTGTTTATGTATTTATTTGTTTATTTATTTATTTATTTATTTGTTTGTTTGTTTGTTTGTTTGTTTTCAGTTTTATTTTTTATCTAATTGAATATTACAAATAAATTTAATATGTCAACATCTAGAGCAAACAGACCCACTATGTAATTGTGATATATTAAAAACTCATTTCTGGAAGTTGGGTGAAGTTTGAAACACAGCAGCAGTGGTTACATGTTGAGTTACTGTGTGTGTTTGTCTTACAGTGTGGTGTTAGAGTACAGTACAGACCACGGACACACATGGAATGCTCTCTTTACACAATGTTTGCCAGGTTTGTGTGCAGGACATTATCAGTCTGTATCATCAGAATTTAACTCACAAGTCATACCTGGGTAAGTCATGGAGTTTATTTTATAATATTGACAGAAACAGTTTTACTAGTTCTATAAACAAAGAATTAAAGAATAAAGGCAAAGAATTAAAGAATAAAGGCAAAGAATTAAAGAATAAAGGCAATTTATATATTAATGATTTCTGAGTGCTTGTTTAAATTTTCTATTCCCTTAATGTGAAATAGTTTTTATGTTTTTATAAATATATATGTTTCAACTAAATACATTTTTTTTTTGTTTTTATGATTAGCAGGATGAATTTGAAGTATTTTCTGTTTTCGTCAATGCTAAACATTAATACTGTATTGAAACATAAATATATGCTTTGGTCACAACTTTTGATAAAGTGGTTCTGTGGAGATAATAGAAAAATTATTATTTAAAAAACTTGACTAAAACAGCATAAATACAATAACAATCAGCTGTTTCAGAATAATATGAGTTCACTTGAAAAAAAAAAAAAATTTTTTTATTTTGTGTTTTTTATTTCTCTGAAAATTCTTCAGCATCTCACATTTTTCAGTTTAATTTTTTTTTACAGATGGTCTCACATAACACTTCCAGTTCCTTATGTAGCTCTTGTTCCACACACACGTTTTAGATGGAGGCAAGAAGGAGACAACAAACCAAACTGGGCACTTGAAAATGGTGAGAAGAATAACAATAAAAATAAACATTAATCAGTATGGTGATATTTATGTCTGATTTGGATTTACAAGCATATAGAAATATTAATATTATTAATGGAAAAAAAATTGTTGTTTGTAAAATTTTCTCTGGATTTTCCATTGGTTATAAGAGTGTAACTATGAGAAATTGTTTGTTTCAGTTTTCATTGGGTTGTGTCCAGAAGGTTGTAACCATCATGGGACATGTAGTGAGGGGGAATGCAAGTAAGTGTGTAATGTCTGATAACTCACTCTCTGACTGTAGTGTTTCTGTTACCTTCATACTGGGGGAAAAGTTGAATGAAAATTTTATTTATTTATCTAAAAAATAAATTATAATAAATAAATAAAGAACGAAAAACTAAATAAAGAAAAAATAATAAAGAAAAGAACAATAAAAATGTATTTGTATATAAATCATTCAATATTTTTTCTATCTAGATTTGTTTATTTTTCCCAATTATTAAACAACATGATATTTTGTATCATTATATATTGATTTTTTTTTTTCCCATTTGTCCAAATTACTTTGAGCAATAAAATATCTAAAAAAAATAAAAATAAAAAGTTATAATAGCAAACACAATTAATTAATTAACATAAAAAAGGAGAAAATATTGAAATAACTAAATAAATCAATACATTTTTTGAATTGTAGAATTGTGACAATAAAGAATGAGTTTACTTTTGAATTGTAGAATTGTGACAATAAAGAATGAGTTCATTTTTGAATTGTAGAATTGACAATAAAGAATGAGTTTACTTTTGAATTGTAGAATTGTGACAATAAAGAATGAGTTTACTTTTGAATTGTAGAATTGTGACAATAAAGAATGAGTTTACTTTTGAATTGTAGAATTGTGACAATAAAGAATGAGTTTACTTTTGAATTGTAGAATTGTGACAATAAAGAATGAGTTTACTTTTGAATTGAGAATTGTGACAATAAAGAATGAGTTTACTTTTGAATTGTAGAATTGTGACAATAAAGAATGAGTTTACTTTTGAACTGTAGAATTGTGACAATAAAGAATGAGTTTACTTTCAGCTGTGACTTTGGCTACAGAGGGGAGTCATGCAAGCAGACTCTTGTTCCAAGACCTACACGACTTGCTGAGAACTTTGAAGATCCTCAGCTGACTGTCTCATCAGCTGTGTTCACTATACATGGTGGCTCCATTGGGTTTGAGTGTGGCATTGTGTCTTCAGGAAAAGCTCTCGTCTTTAATGGAGACGGTCCGAGAGAAATCACAACACTTGAAATAAACACAACAAACTCACAGTAAGATTTCAAATAAATAATATTTTCAAAATCTAAATGTTATTTCTAATACTACTTTAACTGCCACTGTTACTGCTCCAGCTATTAACTATTACATTTACTAATCCTTCTACACTTATACTACTCCTATTTCTCATAATTACTTCTACTCTTGTTATTTATATTACTATGATTAGTGTTATTTATATAACTATGATCACCGTTATTTATATAACTATACCTTTACTGTCAGCATGTTTTCACTATCACAACAGCATCAAGCCATGACCACTAATACAACAGCTACCACTGCAGCTATTTTTAGTTTCAGAAATAATCTTTTTACAATTTATTTTCTTTAGCTATCTTCAGTATTCCATCAGAGTTGGCAGTGAGTCAAGCAAATCAAAATGTCCTCCTCCTGATAGACAATCGGAATTAATTCTCTTGGAGTTTTCCTGCAATGGAGGAATCAGCTGGAATCTGCTGCGGCATTTTTCCTCCACTAACTTCAGAGAACCAAGGTAATGTTGAAATACACAATAATCAAGTCTCTTTAGGTTTCTCTTTTCTTGAGTTTTTCATTCATGTAATAGTTTTGAAACCTGAATTAAAACGTACCAATAATTTACTGTTTTAACTGTATTGGAAAATAAATATTAATAATGTCTTTCCAATTTTGGTTTACCTGGCTTTTTCCCATTTCAGAGGACAGTCAATAGTTTTACCTGAAGCATCAAAGGGTGTGTCTTGTCAGTTCCGATTCAGACAGACACAGCACTCTGGTAGAGGTTTGGACGTCTGGGCAATAGATGAGCTTAGTGTGTCTCGAGATCTGTCTAACACATTGTCTGTGGAGGCAGAGGATATGAAGGACATGAATGATGAGCTCACTGCGAATCTTGGAAAACTGACTGACAGCTACTGTGGGGCACCAAAAAGTATCACGTAAATAAAATATTAGTTGTTTTCTTAAAATATTATTTAGAGTGTTAGTTTGTGATTAAAATGTTATTAGAAATAATTTGACACATTCTTTACATTTTTGAATACATTTCTTTTTATTTTTATTTTACTTTTATTATTAGTTTTTTATTTATAATTACTGTTTAAGTATTGACATTATTTTTTTGTTTTGTTTTTTTGTTATTACTGTCATTACTATCATTATCATCATCATCACCATCATTGTTAAAAATCTTCTTCTTATTATTTTATTTATTATTATTATTATTGTTGTTGTTGTTATTGTTATCGTCACTGTTATTATCATACAGATTTATAGGAAAAGAGACAAATGGAGAAGCTCGCTATCTAATGACAGAGACTATACAGATAGGTCCTTCCTACATGCTGCAGTTTGACTTGGTCATGGGCTGTCAGTTAGCCTACAGTAAAAACATCTACAATGACATTTACCTGCAGTACTCAGTGGACCACGCTGTTACCTGGCTTCTTGTTCAAGAACCGTGTCTGCCGCCTGCAGTGTGTGATGCGTATCGCGAGGGGACGGTCTATGATGCGTCACGCTATCCCGACTGGAAAACTGTCACCGTTCTGCTTCCCTCCGACACCTGGTCACCCAACACACGATTTCGCTGGATCCAGTATGAGTGGGGATCCTCGGATGACTGGTCAATTAGAAGAATATACATTGGTCAGCAGTGTCCACAGATGTGTCGTGGACATGGAAAGTGCAATGAAGGAGTATGCAAGTATGATTAAATTTAAATTTAATATAACAATCATGAAATCAAAAATTGCTTTTGTGTTGTTTTGAAACATTTAACGAAATTTAATCAGTGTAAATAATCCATAAGATATTGGCAGCAGATTTCATTGCACAATTTTGTCACTACAAATTCATTTTTTCTTCATTTATTCATCTGTTGATGTTTCTTTATGTATAAGATACATATTTGACTAAATACTATGTTTTCTCTAGGTGTGATCGTGGATTTACTGGTGACAGCTGTACACCTGATAATGAAATGGAGACACAAATTCATGCAGACTTTGGTATGAGATATAAACCAGAAATTGACTTTGACCAGATTATTGGAGGCAGTGTTGTTCACACTAATGAGGGGTGTGGTCCAATCCTGTCTGGAGAATCGGTTTATTTCTCAAAGGTTTGTAGACAACAACATTTCCAATCTTAAATGTTATATTGGTCTGTTCATTATATATATATATATATATAAGAATTATAATTAGACAATTTATTATGATAACATTTTATGTACCTGAAGCTTTTCAAGTAATTTATTGTAATTTCTTTTCATGTTATTTGTAATGGAAAATCTAGTTTGGTAGTGTCATTTTTTTTTTTTTTAATAATTTAAATTTGATGTCATTCATGTATTTGTCGTTGCTGGTGTGTTTGTGGCTGGTGGTTGTTGTTTATTTTTGAATTCTGTTTCTGACAGGATGGTGTAAGAGAGTTACAGCTGAAGGATTTAGATACAACTGACAGTGACTTCATACAGTTCTACATCAGAATTGCTGGGGGAGACTGGCGTTGTCATGGTGCTGAGAACAGATCCGAGTCTGTGCTGTTGCAGTTTTCTACTGATGGAGGTATCCAATGGCAACTGCTGGAGGAATTGCTGCACACTGACTACCACACTGCCAGGTAAATATGGCAGACAGTTTATTATAAAACTTCATATCTTTTTTTTTTTTTTTTTTTTCTGTAGTAGTTCTAACAATTCATGACTAAGAGAAATAAAAATTCTTTCTACTTCTAAAAATTAACCTGACAGAAATGTAAAGAACCACCTCCAAAAAATGGAAAAAAATAAAATAAATAAAAAGCACATTCAAAGCACAGAAACAATTGTTATGAAAATTGCAATAGTCTCTGAAAACAAAAACAAATGAATAAAAATAAAATAAAACACTTTACCATGAAAATTAAGAATAGAAATATCTTTGAGGAGAAAAATATATGTTATTGCCTAGTTTCAAATGAAGCAAATGTTTGAATAACTTTCAAAATTTTAACTGTCTTCAGATTTGTACATCTTGATCTGCCTGATGAAGCGAGAAACCCGACTACAAGATTTCGCTGGTGGCAGCCGTCACACTCGGGTGAAGGTCATGATCAGTGGGCCGTGGACGAGATCCACATCGGTCACCACGAAAAACTTCGCTTTATAGAAGATGATTTTGGAGTAAATTCATTATTTTGTTTTTATAGATTTTATATATAATGTTTTTTATAATTTTTTTATATTTTCAGTCCTATTTTTATTTGATTTCATTCAGTAAAATGTGTGAAAATAACAGTGACATTAATTAATATATTACTTATTTCTCTAAATTTATACAGAATATATTTATGTTAAAAGAATAAACTATTAGTACTAATAGTTAAGAAATGATAACTGTTGTTCTGGAAATATATTGTACTATATCATTGATATCAATATTATATATGTGTCCTTATAATAGTTTCAGACGTAATTATTTCTGATCTGTCACTATAATGTATATATACCACTGTGATGGTTTCAGATGTATAATGTAAACTTGTAATAGTTTCAAGCACATTCCTTGTAATTGTTTCAGATGTATAATGTATCCTTGTAATGATTTCAGATGTATAATGTATACTTGTAATGGTTTCAGATGCATAATGTATCCTTGTAATTGTTTCAGATGTATAATGTATCCTTGTAATGGTTTCAGATGTATAATGTATACTTGTAATGGTCTCAGACACATAATATATCCTTGTAATGGTTTCAGACCTATCCTGACCCTGTAGAATCAGGTAACTGGATGACTATGACAGATGGGGTGATAGGGAAGTACTGTCAGCAGACAAACCCCAGTCTCGTACTCAGCAACCAGCCCAGTGACAAGATGGCTGTCACTAAAGATCTTGTTCTGGAGGCAGGAGATGTCATACAGTTTAAAGTAGAGTTTCTTCATTTACAAAACTTGTAATCAGTTTATTAACCATTCTTGTGGTACGAAACATACTCACCCATCAGAACTGTAACTGTTTTGCTGACCCTTTCAAGTTTCAATTATCAAAGTTCCTACATTTTTATTTGCATTTAGTTTTGTAAACATTTTTCACATGCATAACTTTATTATCATTTATGATCTTTTAAATAATTCTAATCATTATTGTTGTACATAACCCTTTGACAATTTTATACTTGTATCCTTTTTATCATTCAGTTAGTATGATAATTTGTTCAGCATAAATAGTGTTAAAGGTTTCTAATTCTTCATCATCACCATCTCTTTCTTCTTCTTCTTGTTACTGTTATTAAAGTACTTTGTATACTCTGTTTGTTCAGATCAATGTAGGATGTGGTAAGATGTTTCACTGGGACTACCCAGTCATGTTGCAGTACAGTCGTGATGGAGGAGAAACCTGGCAGCTGGTAACTGCACCATGTTACCAAGATGAGGACTGTGAGGACCACCACACAGAGGGCAGCATCTACTACCCTGGTACACACGGGGACTGGCAGCATGTGGTTATTCCAGTTACATCAGATATTACCATGCAGTATGTATTATATATACCTTTTGTCTGCAAATACAAATTATTTAGATTTTGTGTTAACTTTCTTCTTCATTTTATGTTGTTAGTATTATTATTTTTTTAATTTTTAATTTTTTTTTTTTAATTTGTTTGTTACCTATTTATTGCTTTCTTTATATCTGCATAGTTTTCTAATTTTCTTTTGTTTTTGTATTAGATTTCTAAATTCAAGCAGTATAAGAGAGTAAAGAATTTTGTTATTTAAAACTGTGTTTTCAGTCCTGTAGTATTTCGATGGTGGCAGCCAGGAGGAATGGCATACAGCTTCAGTGTTGATGACATCTACATAGGCCCTGCATGTCCTCACCACTGTCACAGACATGGTGTTTGTAAACACGGTGTGTGTCAGTGTGAACAGAATTACAAAGGTATTGAATTTGAAAAAAACACTGATTATTTATTTAAATGTGAAAAGTTGAATACCATGAGTTAAGAAAATAATAAATCCACCTCCTCTTTGACATGGCTTTGCTGTATATGTGAAAGTATGTACTGATATAGCCTCCCTTGTTGTTAACTGTCTTCTCTCTCAGACTCCTTCAAAACAAAAATCAAATGTTTTTATCACAAGATACTTTTATATATAATTACATGTCAGTTTGTTGTTCAATACTTGCATTACTTCTGTTGTTTTATAGTCTGTTAATATTCTTGCATATGCTGTGGTTTTTTTTAGGAAAGTACTACTGTCAGAAACATTAAAAAAAAAATTATGTGAATAATATATCTTACATGTATGTTGTTTCACTGTAGTATTTAATACTTTATCTATCAGAACCAGACTGCTCATCAACACAAACGAACCCGTCTGGAATGCTGGACAGGTTTGACAACAGAAACCAGCCCACTGCCTACTGGAGGAGAATTCTAGGTGGATATCTGGGGCGGGGCTGTGGTGTGGTTGATCATCTCAACTCTCTCTATTTTGGTGAGGATGGAACCCGAGAAGCTGTCACTGATCCTCTGGATACAACAAGTCTGAGGTATTACTTTATTTTATTTAACATGTATTTCTTTTTATTTTATTTTTTTATCATTAAATTACAATAAAGATTCCTTATTGTTTAGAATTGAATATTTTTCTAAATATTTTCTCTTAATTTACATAATAGAGGAAGAAAGTTTAAAGTTCTGTTTTAACTCTTTTCAGAATGGTTCAGTTTGTTGTAAAAATTGGAAGTTCAGACAATCCACGAAGTTGCCGTAGTGCACAAAGTCGTGGTGAAGGCATCATCGTCGACTACTCCACTGACAATGAGATCACATGGACCACGTTGAAGGTAGTTGAACCCAACATCTACAACCAGACGAGTCAGGTGGTGGCCATTGACCTGCCACCAGAAGCTAAGACACCTGCTACCATGTTTAGATGGTGGCAACCATTAGGACTTGGAGGTGAGTGAATAATAATATTTGTATTTATTGTGAAATCTATTTATTACAATATATTTTATTGTTAAATCAATTTACCAAAATTAATAAAGTTTAATTTTGTTGTTAAATCTAACTACAGAAATTTATTTTTAAAAATCTGTTTACTGGAATTTATAATCTAATTTATTGTTATATGTCTTTACAGGAATGTATAATAATGTAACTTATTGTTAAATCTATTTACAGGAATGTATAACAGTATAATTTATTGTTATATGTCTTTACAGGAATGTATAATAATGTAACTTATTGTTAAATCTATTTACAGGAATGTATAACAGTATAATTTATTGTTAAATGTCTTTACAGGAATGTATAATTATATAATTGATTGTGTTTACAGGAATGTATAATTATATAATTTATGTGTTTACAGGAATGTATAATTATATAATTTATTGTGTTTACAGGAATGCCGCGGGCACAGTGGGCTATTGACAGTGTGCTTATTGGGGTCAATGACTCTAATGCATTTGGTTTCCAGGATGACTTTAACTCAATGATGCCAGATCCACACAACTGGTTTATAGCAGATGGTGCTGTTCCTAGACTTACCTGTAACTCAAACGGCAATGCCCTTGAATTCAGCACCAACAATGGTTTGAGTCAGGTTTTTTCTCTCATATGCTAAAATATCAAAATACAAAACAGATTTTTTTAAATGGGTACTAGAAACATTTATTGTTTGTTTCTATTGGAGCTAGCTACACATATTATTTTGATACATGCCTATTAAACATGAATATTAATCAGTTTGTTTTCCATGGTTATCAAAAAGTCAATTTTATCATGTCATTCTATGTATTTAACAGCATAAAATTATTTTCACCTGTGGTGTATTTCAAAGGTTGAACATTTCCAGATAAACAAAATGATCAGTTTTGAAGTTATTTTGTTTGGTGTAAAATGAGTTCTGTTCCTGTATTAACCTAGGTCTGCGATTTGCTGAGACATGGGACTACCACGTAACGCCATCAACATTTCTGCAGTTTGACCTGGCAATGGGCTGTGGTTCTCTGTATGGGACGCTGTACAGCGTCATGTTGGAGTACTCTGTCAACATGGGTAAAACATGGCACCCTGTCACCTCTGAGTGCAAACCTCCAAACTTTGAGTGCAGTGGCTACCATCTGAGTAGTGAGTACATGTCCGAACAACACATGAACTGGACACGAGTGACCGTCTACCCTCCACCTGGGGCAATGTAAGTTATCTTATTAGAATGGTTTAGAAATGTTCATTATTTTAAAAATTTTATGCATGGTGTGATACTGATCAAAAAAGAAAAAGTTGTGTATAAAAAAGCCAGAAAGTTTTAAAAATAACTGATACATTAAACAAGGGTTGAGAGCTAAGATCCTATCCATAGATTGTTACTGCCAGTTTCGTTATATTTTTGATAATTATGTTTAGGAATGGAAATGATTTTCAGACTCTGTTACATCTGTATGATACATATTCTGAGATTGTACATAATTATACAAATAAACTACATAATTTATTTTCCAGAAACAACAGCAAGGATTATTAAAAGCCTCCAGATGCTTTTGTAAACAGCATGCAGTAAAATATATTTTATGCTATGTGAAGTGTTACTAGGTTTTCACTCGATCATTATCTGAAAAGATAGCAATGATAATCTATAAGAATCTCTCAAACTGAAAATAGATAAATCTTATTTACTAACACAAAACTGTTATTTGTATAAGTCATTGTTTTAAACTAACCATATATCAACCCATCTGGAGCTACTAAAATTCTGTTAAACTGTTATTAATATTGTTCTAGAGATTCATGTATCACCCAGTAAAAACAACACTTTAATATCTACTGCAGTAAAAGAAGAAATGTATTTAATTTAGTAAATTTAACTACTTTGTCAGCTCCACAGCCACTCGGTTTCGCTGGTTACAGCACACATCTCACCCACGAGGAACTGTGTGGGCTCTTGACAACGTGTATCTAGGAAACGGCTGCTCCTGGCTGTGCTCAGGACATGGTTACTGTGACAAGGGAAAATGCATGTGAGTGTAAATAACTGATTTTCAGTTTAACAAAAGTTAGTGGTGTCGGAATCTAGGACTAAAAAAAATCAGTAACAAAAAAGATTAAAAATGAAATAAAATAAAATATTCATGAGTAAGAGAGATTATAATTCATAAGATCAAGTGCAGCCAAACTGCAGCTTGGTTGCTAGTTATGTAACATAAGATATTTTACAATTCAGAGAGGACAACTTGAAGTAAAAATTCAACAAAAAATATTTATATAATTTAAATAAAAAAAACAACAACACAATAAAATAAAGCAACATCATAGTGAAATCAGTACAGTTAAAAACAATAACAATAAAAACAGAACGAGAAAACTTTATCAATATAATTAAATGAACAGAGAAAGCTAAAAGAAGGTCTGTTTGTTGCAGCTGTGATGAAGGTTTTGCGGGACCGTACTGTGTGCCGGTGAAACCGCTTCCCATGATGCTGCGTGATGACTTCAACACAGACCACATAGTAAAAGAAAACTGGAGAGAGATCTACGGAGGTGAACACACAGACGCATGTGGTCACCTGGTTAGTGGAAATTCTCTCGCTTTCCACAAGGTAATTTATATTTTATAAGTGTAAATATTGCTGACCTTAGTGACAGAAATATTCTGCTAATGTTTGCCATTTATTGTTATTTCTGTTAACACATAACAACACTTTTATATAATATTTTTTACATTTTTTTATTTTGAAATAAAACGACTTGTGTTTATGTTTACAAGCATTAGATGAGAGTCATTATAAAATGAATCTTATATTTTATACTGTGTACGTATTGCAAAATTCCAACAATAGCAAGTGTGTATGTCTTAGTTTCCTTATCTGCTAATTGTTTACTATTAATTTATCACTGCCAACTTGTATTTGTCTCTATTTAAATCACACACACACACACACACACACACACACACACACACACACACACATTTTGTAATGATGAGAATAGTATTCAGCTGTGATACATAACAGAAAAATTAAAACTATTTTTACTTCAGTTTTCTACATTTTACTTTAGCAATATTTTTATTTGTGTTTAAATTTTTAAAACTAACTAAATAAGTCTCTAATTAAAATAATTTGACAGGATAAATTACGGATGGCTGTTACTCAGGACATTGACACCTCTATGTTGAGTACCATTGAGTTCCATTTCCAATATGGCTGCCTTGGGAAGGATTCTGATTGGCCGAGACCACACAGTGTACTGTTGCAGTATTCAAGCAATGGGGGAATCACCTGGAAGCTGCTGAAGGAAATACACTACAGGAATGAGACTGGAGTAAGGTAGAGTTGTCTCTGTGTAACAAAACACTCACAGTAATTCTTAGAGCTGTGTTAGCCTAACAGTGATGATAAATGTATTTTAATGTATTCTAATACATGTAAAAAATTAATTTGTATAGGCATATTTATTTTTTAAAGCTATAATTAATTTCGGTAGATGGAGATCATAACAAATGGTAATGTTAACTGACAAATCTTTTTCTCCTTGTTTGTGTCTATATAAATTTGTTTTGTGTTACATATTAATTTAAATATTTAATTTTTGTGTAGTTGTTTGTTTGTTTATGTAAAGCATGCTGTGAGCTAGCTGTGTATGCTAGAACTAATTAGAGATGTCTGTCAGATATTTTACAGTGAGTTTGCCAATGGATGCCAGGATGAATGCTACTCGCTTCCGTTTCTGGCAGCCAGAAAATGGAGGTAAGATGTAACAGTTTATTTAACACATGTTCTTCTTTTTAATATTTTCATTTGAGAAAATGCCTCAGATGTTTTAAAAGAAAACTTAGACCATAGTGTTGTCTTCACAGAAAAAGCTGAAACCTGATTTTCAGCTTAGTGACTAGAATGAATAATTTCAGTTATTTATTATTAACTTATCTCCCATTTCAGGCTATTATTGTTTTATCAAGACACCAATGTGTGCTTTGTTATCTTTGGAAAAACATAATAAAAAACCTCTCTTGCTGTTCTTTGAAGTGAAGAATACTTAGTGTGGCAGCAGTGTTCTTTTATCATTGTGCAAGAGATGTGTTCCTGATTGGCTAACAATTATTAATACTGAGCACTGTCCAAATGTCATAAAACAGTAAAATATATTAGTTAATCATTAAATTTAAAAAAATAATAATAACGTGTTTTATTTTTTGACAGGTGAAATGCAGTCTGTGTGGGAGATTGACAATCTGTTTATAGGAACGATGCCTATGAATCCCAGTTCTTTGTTTGACAAATTTGAACAGCAGCCTGACCCTGCCTCCTGGCTCTTCATCAACAACGGCAACGTTGACGAGTACTGTCACTTCAACTCAAGGTATAATATTCATTTGTCAGTGTTTTACAATTTAAACATTTAAAAATAAATACATATTTCTTATTTGAAACATTTTTAAAAATATTTATCTTTTGTTGATTTTGTGAAGAAAATTGTGTGTTGCATGACATTATTGCAATTAATATTTCTTTGGTTTACAAAACATAAGAACCATGTTACATGCAAGAACAACATTTCAAATTTCCATCCAGAGAAATGAAGTTTTAGAAATTCAAGGTGCTATCCAGTGTATTGTTGATTTATTACGTAACTCGTGTACTGAAGTGTTTGTGTTTCAGGAGGGACACAGAGACAGCTGGAGAGTCAGCCATTGTGTTCAGAAGAACTGCAGGTGGAGAACTCTCAATGATCACACGTGACCTTGACATTGGTCCAATGTCAGTTCTGCAGTTTGATGTTAGTGATTCTTTATATCTTTCTTTCTTTCCTCCTAACTTTCATATTTTTTTCATTCTTTCTTTTTTCTTTTATAAAAAATTATTTCTAAATTTGCAGCAGAAAGAATAAAAGCAAGAAATTAAACATATTATAAATGTATTGTAATAAGAATAATAAATTATAATAAAAAAAAAAAATAAGAGCATCGCTTTAAGATTATCTCAAGAGTGTTTTGATGTGTTTTCAGATAAATGTGGGGTGTGGCTCAGATTCGACAGACAAGTATCCAGTCCGTGTTGAGTTTTCTGCTAATGGAGGTAGAACGTGGCAGCCTGTCGTACCAAACTGTGCTGTCTCCTCACTGGCTCGCTGCTTCGACAGCACCCTCCCACCCACACTGTACTATGGGGGGGCCTCACCCTACTGGAGGAGGGTGGTCATTCCTCTAGATCATCTACACATCTGCGGGTGAGTATAATAACTGTTATCAGTTTCATTCTTATTTAAACTATTATTATTATTATTATTATTTTTATATGTATTTATCTACTTTTGCATTGTTATTACTCTGTGTATGTCTGTATATATATGTGTGTGTGTGTGTGTGTGTGTGTGTGTGTCTGTGTGTGTATTTCTTTTATTTATCTACTTAAACGTTATGTTTTTATCATTCTCATTAATTACATATTTTAGTGGGTTTTTTTCCATTTAAAAAAAGATAAATGATAATCTTCTAATCGAGTTTTGATGTTTCGTTCTTTCAGAACTGTAAGGTTTCGCTGGTACCAAGGCAAAGTTCCGAAGTACGACTTCGCGCCTGAGTGGGCAGTTGACAATGTTTACGTTGGAATGGCCTGTGTTGATCACTGCAATGGACACGGATCATGTGTTGGTGGCAAAATGTGTTTCTGTGACAGAGGTTACTACGGTGACACTTGTGTGTCGAAATCTCGCAACCCGACCTATTTGAAAGATGATTTCTACGTCAGTGATGTGATTGTGAGTGGCCCTCAGCGTGGAGATCTCTCTGTCCCAGGTGTTTTTGATGGTGAGTTGTTGTTACAGTCCTACTTGGTGTCTGACATAAGGAATCATTTTATTATTTGTGTGTTTTTGTTTTTTGTAAATGTAAATGTTATGAAATCTGTGTTCATAAATGTATACAAATCACAATTAATTCTGGAAGACTGATGTGTAACATTATAAAATCTTAAAATAAACAAGGTTTACTTTGACATTCTGGTACCAGCTATTATAATACTGACATATTTAGCACACTGGAATCAAGGTTTACTTTGACATTCTGGTATCAGCTATTATAATAATGGCATATTTAGCACACTGGAAACAAGGTTTACTTTGACATTCTGGTATCAGCTATTATAATAATGGCATGTTTAGCACTCTCTAGGTAGCCCTCACTTTGATGCTGACCGGTGGTGGGGAGTGAGTGGGGGGCGGAGGTCCAGACAGTGTGGGGTGGTGTTTACTGGACCAGCGCTGTACTTTGGCAACACAGGAGAGAGGACACTGGTCACTACAGAGCTTGACCTTACTCGTGTCAGGTAAGACTATAGTCTATGTGTCCATAGAGATTAACATATATTAAATATGTAACCATACTGAGTAATATACATTAAATATGTAAGCATACTATAGTCTATGTGTCCATAGAGATTAACATATATTAAATAAATATGTAACCATACTGATTAACATACATTAAATATGTAACCATACTGAGTAATATACATTAAATATGTAATCATACTGATTAATTTACATTAAATATGTAACCATACTGAGTACCATACATAAAATATGTAACCATACAGAGTAATGTACATTAAATATGTAACCATACTGAATAATATACATTAAATATGTAACCATACTGAGTAACATACATTAAATATGTAACCATACTGAGTAGCATACATTAAATATGTAACCATACTGAGTAATATACATTAAATATGTAACCATACTGAGTAACATACATTAAAGGTGTAACCATTCAGAGTAATGTGCATTATAAATGGAACAGTGTAGAATAATATAAATTAAACATGTAGCAATAAGAAGTAATTCATTAGAAATGTAACCCATGTGTTCATACAAGCATGCAACAATTAGCCATTGTTCATATATTTAAAAACTTAACTCTGATACAAATCATTTAAAAATGTGTCCACAGCATTTTCTACTGCTAATGTATTGTTAACTTATTTGATAGTATAAAATATCTAATCATGCTCTTTAACATGACCTGATACCCAGCGTGTCTGTGAAAAATGTAAACATGTACGTAATAAGGAGATGTTAGACAATGAGTACTGTGTCTGACAGTTAAAACACTGTAGTGAGTGTAATGAACTCATTTCAGTATGATTCAGTTCTACCTGAAGCTGGGTTGTTACCCCGAGGTGGACCCCTCAGCTCCGGTCATTCTGCAGTTCTCTGTCAATGGTGGGGTGGAGTGGCACACTATAGAACAGTTTGATTTTCACAAGTACAGCAACAAGCCGCAGTATGTAGCACTGCACTTGCCACCTGCTGCCAGAACCAATGCCACACAGATTCGCTGGTGGCAGCCATCACCAGACGGAACTTATGGTGAAGACTGGGCTGTGGATCAGGTTCTGAAATGTCTTTTTGTTGTTGTTTTTTTTGAGTAATTTTAACTTGACTGGATGTTAAATGTTTCACTTAATGTAGGTTGTGATTTGATGTCAGTATATTTCAAACAGTCTGATTTTCTATATGCTTCAAATCTGATTCTTTACCTGTATTAAAATACTGTGTATGTATATTAAAAGGTATATATATATATATACTTTTTTACATTTTGTTTCCTTGTCTACATTATACTGTATAAATTTCTGTTAAAACAATATTTACATATTTTCAAGTCTGTGTAATATGATGATAAAATTTTGATATTAACAGATCTACATAGGAGGTGATGTTTATGGAGAACAGATTGTGCAGGATGAACCCGCTGCCCCCCGGGACAGCTCCTGGCTAATGTACCCGGGCGGGAGTGTGGAGAAAGTGTGCAACTACCTCACTGAGGCTCTTAACTTCCACGGTATGTCACACTGTTCATGTCACCAATAACACTCTACTGTGTCTATATCTTAACTTCCACACTGTTCATGTCACTGGTATGTCACACTGTTCATGTCACCAATAACACTGTACTGTGTATATATCTTAACTTCCACGGTATGTCACACTGTTCATGTCACTGGTACCTATAACACTATATTATATCTTAACTTCCACTGTATGTCACACTGTTCATGTCACCAATAACACTGTACTGTGTATATATCTTAACTTCCACGGTATGTTACACTGTTCATGTCACCAATAACACTGTACTGTGTATATATCTTAACTTCCACTGTACGTCACACTGTTCATGTCACTGGTACCTATAACACTATATTATATCTTAACTTCCACTGTATGTCACACTGTTCATGTCACCAATAACACTGTGTATATATCTTAACTTCCACGGTATGTCACACTGTTCATGTCACTGGTACCTATAACACTATATTATATCTTAACTTCCACGGTATGTCACACTGTTCATGTCACCAATATCACTGTACTGTGTATATATCTTAACTTCCATGGTATGTCACACTGTTCATGTCACCAATAACACTGTGTATATATCTTAACTTCCACTGTATGTCACACTGTTCATGTCACCAATAACACTGTGTATATATCTTAACTTCCACTGTATGTCACACTGTTCATGTCACCAATAACACTGTGTTATATCTTTATATCTTTATATTTAAAACTTTAAATTCTGTCAGTTAATTGCTCATGTCACTAGAACCAATAATACTGTGTATATATATTTATATTTAAAACTTTAAATTCTGTAAGTTTATATTTACATTTTTCATGTTTCTTCATCATTTTCTCTTTTCTCCTGTTCTTTATTTTCTTCTGTAACATACAGGTGTTATTAATCAGATAATGTTATATATTTTGATTTTACAGGTGATGAGAGCATGCGTTACGCTGTGTCTGCTGATGTAGATGTCACAGAGAAAAGTTTTATTCAGTTCTACCTCTCAATGGGTTGTAACAAAACAAACACTTGTTACAGTGAGTTTTTCTACCTTTTTAATATGAGTTTATAGTGACTTTTTTAAAACTGTTCAGATGTTGCTTAAATATCATTTACATGAAATATAAACAATAATTAATAAGAAATAAAATAAAATAACCTTTCTCCATAAGACATAATATAATGAAAGAAATGAAAATATGAGTATTCATGCATTCTCATCATGTTGTTAGAATAATACTTGGAAATAAAAACTAAATAAAAATATTAATATACAAAGGTTTTTAGCATGATAACATAACTTTAATAACTAAAACATGTTTTCTCTAATTTCACAGAAATAAATCTGCAGTTTTCTCTTGACATGGGTAAAACATGGAGTCTGCTTCAACCAGCTTGTCTGCCCTCCAACATTGACTGCAGCAGCTACTTCACCAGTTCAGTGTACTCATCAGACATGTACAGTGGCTGGAACCGCGTCATCATTCCACTTCCGTATTACACCAGGTTAGAAATGTGTATGTACTCAGTTGTTTGCTTCTTTGTGCTGGGTATTTTGTTATCTGTGGAACTTCTCTCTTATCTAATTCACCAGCTGAATGTGCCACTTTTTTAAAATAAACATTCTTATATATATATATATATATATATATATATGTATATATAGATGTATATATAGATGTATACAGATGTATGAAATGATGAATGATAATTATAAATTGCTGTTTAGATCACATCAAACACATTATCTATTTTATTGCAGTGTATTTGATTAATTACTCAGCTTCAGCTAAGTTTATATCAGTTTTATTTTAGAATACAGATTGGCGTCTGAGTTACAAATCATTACTGGAGTATATTTAATACTAAACACATCATATCATTGTTATTACCACTGTCTTCTTGATATCACTATACACAGGTCTTGTTCATCTAAAATCAAGTCTAGTTATTTTGATGGAAAAGTGGCATTAAATGATTTGTTTACAACATTGATCAGGTCAAAGGCAACGCGTTTCCGCTGGGAGCAACCGGCCCCGTTCCACAAAGACGAAAGCTGGGCTGGCTCATCTCTACATTGGTGTGGAGTGTGACAAGATGTGCAGTGGACACGGGCGATGTTCACGCGGTCTTTGTGTGTAAGTGTTAATACTGAGTAATGCTCATTTCTCCGGCTACATCAGTGCAGTGTATGAAAATACGCTTAGTGGACCTGGGCCACAGTGTAAATGTTGTAAATGTTACATGATGATCATGTCTGTATGTACATCAGTTCAGAGTGTGTGAAGTATTTAAACAAGGAGAGATGTAAAGATTCTGTTTGTCTGTATTTTTCTTTCAATGTATCTACATTTGTACTTTTGTATGTGTTTGTTAGCAGTTTAAATTAACTACATGAATAAATGAATCTAAATGAACTTCTGGTGTTTTACTGTTTACAGGTAACTTGTGTTGATTTTACTTATTTTCAGGTGTGACCTCAACTGGACAGGTGAGAACTGTTCTCAGGCTATCTCACCTCTACCCAAAAGTCTCATTGAAGATTTCACTCTGGATGTCGTACCTGACAACTGGCTTAAAATTGTGGGAGGTCAGGTGACACAACCATGTCAGGTGTTAGCAGCAGGACAGGCTTTGCATTTCAGACAGGTAAAACATTGCCTTTATCATCATCATCTTTCTTTCCTTTTTCTAATTCACTTTTCTGTCTCACTGTGTTTTTTTTTCTAATTACTTTCTTTTTCTTTTTTTAATATTTAATATGATTACTTTTTAATGTCTTTTCTCAGGGTTGTAACAGACTGCTTGTGTCACGTGACCTTGACCTTTCATCAGCCATGTTGATTCAGTTCCACTTCTTGTTTGGCTGTTCATCGTCTCCAGTACAGAGAGACCAGAGTGTGCTGGTTGACTACTCCACTGATGGAGGAATTTCCTGGACTCCACTCATAGAACTCTATTACAACCTGTTCAGAAACCCAACGTAGGTTACACAGCATTTTAGAGGGGACCTTGAAATAGTTTAACATTCACACTGAAATTAGCTTATTAATAAAGTAAAAAAAATCATTACTAAAAAAATAAAAAATAGTCTGTTTCAGAGCTATCTCTTCTTACGAGCTCCAAATTTTTTGTGTCATTCAAATAAAATAAACAGAATTGTATTATGTTAAAACAGTTCAAATACGTGTCTGTCATTTCCTTACTTGTCTAGAAGCTTTTATTTTAAATTTACTGTAATTTAATTTTTTATTTTTTATTTTTTTTTAAAAACAAAGATTTCTGAGTATCAAACTTCCATCAGAGGCTAAGACAAAGTCAACGAGAGTGAGGTGGTGGCAGCCACAACACCCTGGACCACACCTGGGTGACTGGGTCATTGACAACATCAGAATCAATGGCGACGAAAACAACCCCACTTCAATATACACAAACTTTACTGAGGACTTCGACCTGGACGTTTTCCCCACTCGCAACAATCTGGAAATACAGGAGTACTGCGGCTGGCCTCATGCCGCAGTCGCCACGACAACCAACGGAGAATCCTCATCTCTGGTTTCTAGAGAAGTAAAGATTGAGAGTGACTACGTACTTCAGTTTTCTATCAATGTCGGGTGTGGGGTGCTGGCCAATGTTTCCGTCCCGCCCGTACACCTGACCTACTCCACTGACCACGGAGTGTCGTGGAGTGACCTGCAGGGTCAGTGTGTGCCCGGCGAGTCCCTGTGTCGCACTGGACCACAGACGTCAACTGTCTACTTCGGAAGTGTTGACGCAGAGTGGCAGAGAGTTGTCTTACCACTGAGTGGCCTGCCAGTCTCAAAGTGAGTGCCTAATGTGTATTATACATATGTGTGTATATGTTATAGTGTGTGTCTATACATTTATGTGTATGTATATCTTTTTTTAAATATGTGGACATACATATGTGTATTATATTATAAAACTAACATTATTATTCTGTTTTTAAGCCAAACGCGATTTCGCTGGGAGCAGAATCCCAGTGGGTTACTGACAGTACATCACTGGGCAATCAAAGACCTGTACATTGGACCTGCCTGTGTGGGCTTCTGTGGTGGGCATGGTTCCTGCCGCTACCCACAGTGTGTCTGTGACGAGGGTTATGTGGGAGACCAGTGTGTTTTATCTGACAGTGCAAGCATCTTGGTGAGAAACTGTTCATTTTCACTTGTCTGTAGATGTAAACTTGTTATTTATAAGCTGAAATAGTAGCACAGAATCTCTTAGCTGTGAAATGTTATTTTTTATTTATCATTTGTTTGAAATGTCATATTATGTTATGGAATGTTATTTTGAGTGTGATACTTTTTATTGTGACCCATACAAGTTTAGTATTGTAGTTTGATACAAATATTTGTGACATATTTTGATATGAATCTGACATTTATATTAAACATTTTGATATGAATTGAGCATGTGCAAACCACTGTACATACTGAACAGACATGTCACCGACGGTTGTGTTACAGACTCAACTGAAAGACACATTTGACAAACCAGCTATTAATCGCACAAAATGGCTTCTGGTTCAGTCTGGTTCTATAAACTCTGGCTGTTCTAAGTTGGTGGAGGGCACCTCACTCGTGTTTTCTGGATCCGGAATGAGACAAGCAGTCAGCAGAGACCTTGACCTGAGAAATGCAAAGTAACAGTGGTTACCTACCTTATTATTCTCTTTGTATCTTCAATTTTTAATAAGATGATAATTTAATCAGCTGCAGTGGTTCTCTCCTTTCTTCTGTCACTCTTACAGTTGCATATATTTAACATATCTTAATTTTTTTTGATTAAGGTTTGTGTGTGTGTGTGTGAGAGAGAGAGAGAGAGAGAGAGAGAGAGAGAGAGAGAGAGAGAGAGAGAGAGAGAGAGAGAGAGAGAGAGAGAGAGAGAGAGAGAGAGAGAGAGAGAGAGAGAGAGAGAGAGAGAGAGAGAGAGAGAGAGAGAGAGAGAGAGAGAGAGAGAGAGAGAGAGAGAGAGAGAGAGAGCAAGTGAGAGAGCACATATGTGCATGCCAGTATGCATAGATCAGTCTAAAATGAAACTGAACATGATAATAAATTAACTGTATTGTGAAAACTGTGTTGTAGATTCATTCAGTACACAGCAATGATTGGAGGTGACAGTGGACGTCCTGGTTGTTTCGTTCCTGTGTCTAAACATCACAGTGTCGTGTTGCAGTACTCTGTCAATGGAGGTTTGTATTACTCAAAGTTTTCACATCTCACTGCAAACATCCACTGAGCTGCACTGGCTCTCTTGACAGTTTAGATACTTGTATTTCTAAATTAACATTATTATTTGTTGACTACTGAATATTACAGCAATAAGAAGTAATTTACATATTAGATTGTTTTAAAGAACGGCTTTCAGACAGTAGACTGAGAATGTAACTGTTCAAATCAATAACACTGACTTATTAAACTGAGCAATGTTGATCAAATGAAGTTGAATTTATGTGATTAATTTTACATTTAACACTTGATTCTGTAAAGGATTTATTTTGTAGGAATAACATGGCACACAATCCACACGCTAGACTACTCCAGTTACGTCACGCCTAAACAAGACTACTTGCCCCTCCCGCTGTCTGCAAGAACAAACAGCACAAGAATACGCTGGTGGCAACCTTTGCCCCTTGAACCCAACCTAGGTCAGCCCACGTGGGCACTGGACAATGTGTTTGTGGGTGGGACAGAAATCAACCCCAGTGAGTTTCAGCTGTCATTTAATGACAGCATGCCCCAGGAGGACGCCACCCTGTACGAGTTTAGTCCGTACGGACAAATAGATGAAAACATCTGTGCCGAGGAGAAAGGAGTTTTATCATGGAAGGAGGGAAAAGGAGTCCGCAGTTTTACCACCAACCAGCTTATAGTCCAGCCTGGATACATGTTACAGTTCAAAGTGAGTACATAACAGAGTGTGTGTATATGTGTGTGTGTGTGTGTGTGTCCCTTTCTGTCCATGTGACTAACTGTTGACATGTGTGTGTGTGTCTGTGTTAGCCATTGAGTTAAAAGTGTGTATGTTAAATCATGTTAAGAAATTATTCGTTTCTATTCAGATTGTAGTAGGCTGCAGTCAACATTACAATGTGTGTGAGCCACATGTGCCAGTCAGACTGGAGTACAACAAAAACCCAACGACAGACAGATGGCAGCTGGTTCGAACCCTGTGTCTGCCCACACACAAGAATCGAGCTGACTGTCAGTCTTATGAACACCACGACGCCAGCATCTTCTCCCTGTCTGAGTACCCCACCTGGACGAGAGTGTCCATTGAACTGCCACAGAAAACATTCTCAGGGTAACTCTTCTTGTTTACAGCAACCTTAAACATTTATTATTCTTAGTATTGTTGTTGTCATTGACTTTAGTTTTTATTGTTAATTCTAGATTAATTTGTTTTACAATATTTAACAGATTACTTTTGATTATGGATTATACATTTATATAATGTAAAATTAATGCTATTTCATTATTTAGTTTGTTATTATTGAATAATATCCAATATCTTTTTTACTGGCATTATAGAAAAGTTGTTTAATCTTGCTTTGTGTGTAAACTGTTTACAGATCCACTCGATTCCGGTGGCTACAAGACAGTCCTAGACAGCTGGCTGCCAGCTGGGCGCTGGACGACATTTATGTTGGAGAACAGTGTCCAGAACTGTGTAGTGGACGAGGTCATTGTTTGAACGGCCGATGTGTTTGTGACACTGATTATTATGGTGAGTAAGGTTGTTTCTACATTTTTATAAAGACTAATAGTTAAATTCAACTAAAAACATGCTAATATGTGATTTAATACACAGAATAATTTACGTGAAAGCAATTTGTCATTCATATTTACAGCTGATTTAAAATTGAATAATTTCATCTGAAGTCCCCATTCCGTCTTCACATCTCACAGTTTTTGGTCTCTGGTTGACTAAACAAAAATAAAAATCTGTCAAAAAAATTCCTTCTTTATGCATACATCTGAGGGAATTCATAGGAATCTGTCTGAACTGGTGTAATTGTTTTTGCAGAAATGGCATGAGACATGATTCATGTTAAAATGTTTAGTGATATAATGAAATGTGTGAACATTCATCTTCTGCTTCCAGGCCGAACATGTAAACCTCTACGTAAGAATCTCATCTCTCGCATGTACGAATCATTTGAGGGAGGTATTTACCCCTCCCAGTGGCAGATGGTGTCAGGGGGTAAGATAGGATTTGGGTGTGGAGCACTGCTGCCTTATGCACATGGTAAAAGTCTCTACTTCAATGGGTGTGGTATTCGCCAAGCAGTCACAGCCGAAATGGATTTGACCAGTGCTGTGTAAGTTTCAGTTTTGTTAAATTTAGGAGATTTTTAAAAATTATTTAAATACTTTTTCCCCTTTATTAATCTATTTTGAATGTTAGTTATGATAACCCCCTCCCTCCCTCTCTCTCTCGTTCTCCCTACATACATAGAGATATAGATATAGATATATAAATGCAATTTAAAATAAATAAGATTATTAACATGATGCAGTTTAAATATCTTCAGTATTATTGTCCACATCCATAAAACAGAAGACTAGATTCACAGATTATTAAGGTTTTTCTCAGTTAAATAAATCAGTCATTAAAAATATTTCTCTGTGTTTCAGCAAAATTATCTTTGTCATCCAGATAGGATGTCGAGCCCAGACAGTTGACTGCAATGTTAAAGTAGGCGATGAGCTGAAGTACAGAGGAATTCTACTGCAGTACAGCATAAACAAGGTTAACATTTGTTAAACTTTTGTGCTAAAACATTTCTTGAGTTTATTTTTATGCGATTTCAGGGATCATATTCAAACTTTGTTTGCTGAAATCAAATAAATAAAAACAGATTTAAAACTTGTGTTTCTATTAACATGATAACATGTTTTTGTTGGTTTTAACGTGATTTCAGGGTATACACTGGAAACTTTTGGCGCGACACGACACAGAGGATTACCTGAGAGCAAGACGCATGGTTTACAACATTCCACATGACATTCGACTTCCTGGCGTGCAGTTTCGATGGTGGCAGCCGGTTCACGATGGGGCTGGGTCTGACCAGTGGGCTATTGACAATGTTGAGGTTGTTTCGTAAGTGTTGTTTCTTCTTCTTCTTCTTCTTTAAACCAGACCAGTTCGCTCTCAGAAATTTTTTTAATATTTGATAATAATTATTTTAACAGCTAGCAGCACTTTTGATATTATTTTTTATTATTTCCATTTTTATGGGAATAATCAGTTTTAGTCCAAAAGATTTTGATATACTGAAATTGTTTTGTAAATATATTAATTCTTAGTGACTTTACCATTGGGGAAGCAGTAGCAATAAAGTTATTTTTTGTTACTTTCTCATACATTTAAAAAAAAAAAAAAAAATCTATAAAGTATTCTTAGCTTGTGATAAGAATATAGATAAGTGTCAAAAGTTAAAAAAATACATAAAATAAAAATTTAAATAATAAAATTAACATAATTAACCTGAATGAGTTATTTATATAATTTATAATCATCTTTCAGGGGAAAGAACTCTTACAGAAGGAAATGGTCAAAAGGTTGAACAATTACAAAGTCAAGTTTGTTTTTTAACTAGTAACATTAAAGTAAAGTTTAAACCTCACACGCTTACTGAATATTCAACACTCAAGACAAAATGACCTTTTGGTACTGCTTATTGACTGAAAGTAATTTTCCTTATTAACTGAAAACTGTATCAAAAATCTCATAACAAGATTTCACACAAACTGACAAAAATATTTCCAGGAGGAAATGTTTACACATTATTTATTTGTGAAACCAAATGTATTTTATAATTTTCAATTATATTCTGTAAATAAATATTAAGTGAATTAAGAACTTTGTTTTTTTATTTAATTTTAATTTTTGTTTTTTAGATGTTATGATGACAGTACTAAAATACTGTTACTAAATCATTTAAGTATAATTTTAAAATTCTGTGAAATAGTAAATTTGTCAGAACTTTGTTGCTATTGATTTAAACAGCAAAGACAATGATGATGGTGAATGTTTCTTCTTTGGTATTAAGTGAAAAATAATAAAATAAATTAAGGAATATATTAAGACATCTACATAATTTCCCTTTTTTGTGTTTGAAGATATTAATACTTCCATTATCACAAAAATATTTAACAACGGTGATAAATATCAAACAGTTTCCTTGTTACTTGTGAAAATATACAAAAAAAACTATTTCAAACTGTCTCATAAAATTTTATTTTCTGTAACAAGGTTATTAAGTTAACCTCTCTGTACATTTGTACATAACCATTTTTGTATGAGTAGAAACATCATCATTTTGTTAGTGAATAAACTTGAGTGAGAATTCAACGTCCTTTTTATTTTCAATATAAAACTTAGAAACTTGGTACTACACAATGTAAAGAGAAAACAGAATGAAATCAGGATTAGAGTAGTAAATTCAGTAATTCAAATTAATTATAATTTTGATGTCCAAAACACCCAACATCTCAATGCATATTTAGTTCTTATGACATTAGTGACCTGCATAAGTGAAATACATAGTTAGGTGGATACTGAATGTAATTAAAAAAAAATTATTACTAAAATTGCTAAGCCTCTGTATCCATTGATGTCCTCTACCAAGACAAACACTTTCCTGAAATAAGCATGGGAATGGGGGCCTGGTCAGGAGGAATGTTTTTTAGGCAATGTCTCTCATAACCAACACCAAAATTGTTTTTCTTTACTTTCTTCTCTCTGCATGATCTTGTATCAGTTTTGTGATTTTAAATGTATATGGAAAAAAAAACGATATAACTCTCACTTGTTCATTATTACTAACTGAATGATGATGTTACTAGACCTGAAGAAATAACCTTTGTACAATAGTATATTTTGTATATGTACAAACAACCTCTTTGTACAACACATTTTGTATAATGTTTAAATATAACAACAGCACAAACCTTCGTTTCACTTCTGTGTTCAAACTCTTTACACATAAAACTTCTTTATAAATAAAAATAAATATATAAAACTTCACTGAACTCATCCAAATAACAAAACAAAGAGAACAATGAGTTGTTAAATCACACCACACTGTTATAAACATTTCAACAATTCACCTCGCTTTTACTGTTCATCTGGTGGTCTTTTATTTTTCTCACTGTATCTTCAGTATCTCTAACAATGTTTGAGTAAGTTTTTGAACTGATAATGCTGTGACACTGTTGTTTGACATGTAGTTAGTGCTGGCTGCTGTTAAACATTCATTCACTCACTGTGTCTTTCACAGTGGTTTGTTTGATGTTTGACTGTCACGTGACCAGTTAAACAGTTTACTTAGATGTAAACTGAAACAAAGTGATTAACCTGTTGTTCACTGCTGTAAAACCATTAACAATGCAAAACATTTCTTGCCTGCAATTCATTAAACATCATAAAACATTAAAAAAAAATGTTTTGTTTTTACTTTCAGTATTTGTGAATAAATCAGTAACAGGTGGCTGTATAGGTCAAATTCTGTAGTATTGTTCATTTTCAAGTTTTTTCACTGTTAGCAGTCTTGTTAAATCATTAACTGAACACTGAGAAAACAGTGCTGCCTGCAGTTTGGGAAATAAATACTTTAACAGTTTTGTACAACACATTTTATCAGACATGTATCATTTAAATATGTCTCACTGAAGTTTTATATAAATGTGTCTCTCTTGTTTTATATAAACATCTCACTGAAGTTTTATATAAATCTGACGTAAATATCTCACTGACGTTTGATTTAAATAAATATCTCACTGATGTTTGACTTAAACAAGAGTTGTGAGTCTGTATGTCTGTGTGTGTGTGTGTCTGTATCACTCATGAGGCCAGCTCATAATACTTGTGAGTTTTGGGGTCGTAGTAACAGTTGAGTGAGGAGTCAAACAACAAATTTAGTTCCTCTTCATTAGAATCTGTGTATTTCACTACCTCACCTTGCGAGTCTGAAACAAAAACGTTACATGCAACAAAACACCAACTAATAGCTAATGTAGTTCTAAAATTATAATGTTACAATATGTGCATAAACAGAATATACACAAATCAGATTAAAATAACATGTAAAATGTGTAAAGAATGACTAAAAACTACATTTTAGCTTATTTCTGTGACATCCTGCACAAAATACAACAGGTTCTAAATGATTAATCCTTCCATTACAAACAAGAAAACAGATCCTTGAATTTGTGTGTGAAATTATTTTTCTTTCATTAGTTTAATCTGATTATAAAAATCAAAAATTGTTTATCATTCAGCATTTCTTTAATTTTTTTTTTTTTATTTTGATACGAGTACTTTTTCAGAACTATTGTGTGAAGATGTAAGAGATTTGTTTGTGTAATGTAAATACTTGCTGAATGAAACTCACTGCTGGCTGTTTTCCGAGGGGACAGGTTGCTCTCACTCAGGTCGTCTGATGTGGCCGTGTTCTGTAAATCTCCTACATTAGGAAAGTTTATTGGTGGACTGAAAATCCCTCCACTCCAGTCTCTGTCAACACAAACATCACCTGTTAATTCTTTTACATACTTCAGTATCACAGACAGCCCCACACACAAACATCACCTGTTAATTCTTTTACATACTTCAGTATCAAAGATAAGACAGCCCCACACACAAACATCACTTGTTAATTCTTTTACATACCTCAGTATCAAAGATAAGATAGCCCCAAACACAAACATCACCTGTTAATTCTTTTACATACCTCAGTATCAAAGATAAGATAGCCCCAAACACAAATCTAATTCACATGAAAGACTGTGTGTGTACACATTACATGTATGTGTTGTATATACTGAGAATCATCATATGTGTGTTGTACATATATATATATATATCTGTTGTGTCTTGTTGTTTCTGTTGTTTGGGGATGATGTCTAGAACAGGAAAAAATGAGAATGTTACCTGGGATTGGAGGAAGTCAGAGTGTCACTGCTCAGCCGAGATTTCATCTCATCCTGGTAGTTGTGACATTTCTCATTCGCTGCCTGATTTTACAAACAGTTATAAGTGTTTTTAGAAATAAAATGTCAGTGAAATTATTGTATTTTAATGAAAATATAAACTTAAGGTAAATTATTTTTCTAAAATATCAGTTAGTTTATAATAAAAAAATAAAACAATAAATTTCTTTAGCATCTGTTTTAAAATTATAATTTCCAATGAATAATAAAAGGTAAAAATAATATATACATTCAGTGCATGGTCTGATTTAGTGCATATTATATAACAGTTTTCACATGGGAAAAAATCAACAAAACAATCCACTAGAAAACAAATACACACACACACACATGCACATACAAAATCTTTAATAAAAAATAAAAATAAAAATTTAATTTTGAAAATGCAACAAAACAAACAAAAATAAACACATTAAACAGACCCAGTTTTCTGACACAAAAGAGGACAAAAAAAAAAATGTTATAACAGAATAAAACGAAAAAGGGAAAGAGAAATGAAATGAAGAGAGAAACTGCAAGACAGACTGAATGATAAAAACTCACAGGAGCTTTCCAAGTACTGAAACTTGTGTCGTCATCACTCGTAGTTGCTGGAGACTCGCTGTGGATGTGTGGATTTAACTGGTCCAGTGGCCGAAGCCTGCGTGGACTGTTGTGAAACAAACTGAACTCCTTCCTAGGAGAGTCTGGACTCCTGTCCTCTTCCTGTCTCTGCATGCTCTGTAACATCTTTGCCTCAAAACTGTCTGTCACATCAGCCATCTGATAGCGTGACACGTCGTACGGCCTCTGAAACATGACAAATTATCTGTCTTTTCTTACTATTTTACAAACTGGTTTAATAAACTAAGAGAACAAAGTTCTTACACTAGGCAGGAATTCTAAAAATAATGTGGCAGACAGGTTATCTATTACAGAGACAGGCATTAATCCTGCCAAACTGATACATTTATATTAAATCAATTAGGCACAATATTTTGTTCACTGAATTATTAAAGAAATTTAAAATTCAGTCAAAGAGTTAACACAAATTCAATAATAAAAATGATAATCAACTCACGTCTGCAGCTTGTGATAAGCGGGCGTCTGTTTTTGGAATTTCTCTGACCGACGACCGACTGATGGACACAACACTGGACATGCTGGACGTGTACAGAGCTGGGTTGAAGTGTTTGTGATCAGGACTGACACTCAACTGTTTTGGAATTGACATGGGAATCTTTACTTTAACATCATCATTAATCTCTCTACTGTCTCCATCCCCACGATTCTTGCTTCCTGATCCTCCCCTCCCTGAACCACCTCTGCTGTGACTGCCCGACCCCGCCCTGCCATGTGACCCAGCTGATCTGATGTTGGTTTTGGGACTGGCTCCAGTGCTGGACGTGCCACTGTGAGGACGAGAGTTGGACTTCCAGCCCTTGCCGTGCATCTCCTCCTCCTCACTGCTGGACCAGAAATCATTTTCCGGTTGAGCTCCTCTCACCTGTGACCTGCTCAGCCTGATAACACTGCTAATCTTCTTCTGAGAAAATTACAATTTTACTTGTTTATTTACAGAAAATGTGAGAATACTGTAAACATCTAAGTTTATATATAACAAAAATTACACATACCAGCAATAAACACATGAACATTTTGATGAAATTTTTAAGTTTTCCTAAACAAAACGAAACAAATCTGTCCACTCACAAAAAATACTACACAAGATTTATACAAAGGTAATAATAAATATTTACCTGTCCAGTGTCTGAATACCCTAGATTTAAACACAGGTAATAATTATTATCTACCTGTCCAGTGTCTGTACACCTAGACTTACACACAGGTAATAATTAATATATACCTGTCCAGTGTCTGCATACCTAGATTTACACACAGGTAATAATTAATATCTACCTGTCCAGTGTCTGCATACCTAGATTTACACACAGGTAATAATTAATATCTACCTGTCCAGTGTCTGTACCAGGTGATCGGATCCTTAGTGGAGCTTTGGTTGGTTTTGAGGCAAATACATGTAACCTGCTGTCTGAACACCTGTCCTCTCTGTAATCAGAAAATGTCAGAGAAATCAAGTTTAGAAATAACTCAGATTCTTCTTTTATTAACATCATTCATTTTTAAATTTGAAGAAAAGTGGAATATTTGGACAAAATTATTTCTATAAAATGTGAATATGTCATAAATATACAGGGATAGAAAATGCTAAAAAATATGCAAAGATTTTATTTATTTTTCTATTTTATTTTTTCCATTGTGTACTCTTGTATATTTCTAACCATAATTTGTATTTATATGACAAATATTTGCTACCAGGAATGTGTTGAACATATTTATAGTTGTTGGAGGATTTTTTTATGTTTTTTTTTTTTTACTACTAATAAATAATAACAATACAATTATTAATTTCAAACGCAATGTTTTATAAATAATTTATAATGATAGAAAGAGCTGACAGTAAAATTAGAAAAAAACAAAATATCTTACTCCTCACTGTCTTCATATTCTCCTGGCTGTGAGTTTCTGTCGTCAGAATCTGAACTGCTGTCTGAACTGTCAGCTTTGTCATTCAACAGTCCAATTACATGACTCACTGAGTCATTCACTGAAACACACAATTACAACATCTGTACTACTGAAACACACAATTATCACATCTGTACTACTGAAACACACAATTATCACATCTGTACTACTGAAACACACAATTACAACATCTGTACTACTGAAACACACAATTATCACATCTGTACTACTGAAACACACAATTATCACATCTGTACTACTGAAACACACAGTTATCACATCTGTACTACTGAAACACACAATTACAACATCTGTACTACTGAAACACACAATTACAACATCTGTACTACTGAAACACACAGTTATCACATCTGTACTACTGAAACACACAATTATCACATCTGTACTACTGAAACACACAATTACAACATCTGTACTACTGAAACACACAGTTATCACATCTGTACTACTGAAACACACAATTATCACATCTGTACTACTGAAACACACAATTACAACATCTGTACTACTGAAACACACAGTTATCACATCTGTACTACTGAAACACACAATTATCACATCGGTACTACTGAAACACACAATTACAACATCTGTACTACTGAAACACACAATTACAACATCTGTACTACTGAAACACACACATTACAACATTAAACACACAATTATCACATCTGTACTACTGAAACACACAGTTATCACATCTGTACTACTGAAACACACAATTACAACATCTGTACTACTGAAACACACAATTACAACATCTGTACTACTGAAACACACAGTTATCACATCTGTACTACTGAAACACACAGTTATCACATCTGTACTACTGAAACACACAGTTATCACATCTGTACTACTGAAACACACAGTTATCACATCTGTACTACTGAAACACACAGTTATCACATCTGTACTACTGAAACACACAGTTATCACATCTGTACTACTGAAACACACAGTTATCACATCTGTACTACTGAAACACACAGTTATCACATCTGTACTACTGAAACACACAGTTACAACATCTGTACTACTGAAACACACAGTTACAACATCTGTACTACTGAAACACACATTTGTACTACTAAAATAAAAACTCACTGAAACACATAATAAACATTTCTAACAACAACTGTACTACAAACTGATACATGGAATGACACACAAGTAAATGACACACAAATAAATGTCTGACTCTAAAGCAAGTTCAGTTCCACTATAAGAATTTGTCATCTAGACAAAACTACTTTTATCAAAATGTGTTTCTGGTCTATTCAGTTTTCCAGTCCAACATTCTTTTTTTTTTTTTTTCAACATTTAAAATTATATTTAACTGCCTTTAAAAAAATTCTACAATAATTTATAAACTTTTTAAAAATGAATACAACACAATTTAATAATTTTAAAAAAAAAATTGATATAATACATAAATTCTTTTTAAAGTATTTGTGCAGTATACTAATTCCTTTTTACAAATTTCATACAATATTTCTATATTATAAACAGTTCAAAAATAATATTAATTCTAAAAACCAAAACGTGAACATTTCACTGCTGCACACACTAACCACTCTGGGGTTTCTGAATTTCTGGGACGTCAGGTCCCACTCCCATCTCTTTAGAACTGCGCAGTCTGCTTGACGCTGGAGCCAGTCTGGAACTCTGTAAACTGGGCAGGGCTTTTGTCTCTCTGTTAGGAGCAGGGGGAGGTTGTCTCACACCTCTGCTGTTCACTGCTCTGTCTGTCTGGGTGTCCCCCCCTGCCTGGGTGTTACTGGAGTCAGATGTCAGACTGTCCACGCTGACTGTCCGGTAACACAACTGACCGTTTGCAGTTCCAGTTTCACTGACCACTTCATCTGTGAACAAATAAATACTACAAATATTACTAATACTAATAATAATAATAATAACTAAATGTTAAACATTACAAAGATTTAAAATATGATTTTTAGCTGAACAAATGTCATTTGGGTTCGCAAGTCACTGTATTTCCTATTCCAAACAGTGCTCATGTATAATTAACAGAAGCGGAATATACAAGATGTACATGAATGATAACATCATCATTTTAATATCAAAGTGTGGTGATATTACTCAGCTGTAACCATGGTGATGCCTACCTCTCCCAGCACTTGTCTGTCTGTCCTTGTGTAACACAGAATTCTTCACCCTTGGTCTTCTCCTCAGTCTGTCTGAGGAGGGGACGTGAGGGGGGTGGGGTGCCACCACATGATCCTGTAAAGCTGAATATAAAACAATTACATCAGAAACACCTCTAAGCAATGTAAGAAAACAAATATTTAATTTAACTGCAATTTAACTTGTCTGAAATACAATAAAAAAAACTATAAAAAATATTCTATTATTTTGTTCTTTCAAAAGTACTAAAATCTGTACTTTCACTTTGTGTTAAATCAAAACACAAAATTTTTTACTTTCACTTTGTGTTACATCAAAACACAAAATGTTTTACTTTCACTTTGTGTCGTGTCGTTGTCGTCTGCTGTAACTGGATCAGGATGCTGGTGGTGGTGACTGGATGAGACTGGATGCTGGATGGCTGCACTCTGAGTGGATCTGATTGAGTGGAATCCATCCTGACTTGTAATACTGGACCCAACCAGGTCACTGCCAAAGCCCTCTGGAAGTGGCAAAATTACACACAAGTAACAAACATCAAAACAGACTCTAAACAAATTTTATTACTTTATTTAAAACTTATTGTTTTTTAGTTTTAAGTTAATGTACATATTATATCACTGGGTGACCTTTAAACCAAATATATTGTGTTAGAATATTTATTCAGTGTTAAGACTGAATTGAAAAACAGTAGATATACATAAATTTTACCATCAATCCTAGAAGACAGAGATCTAATACTTCTACTAGTTGTGTTGCCCTGTTAAAAAAATAAAAAATAAAAAATAAATAAATAAAAAATAAATAAATAAATTAACAAAAATAATAATAAATAAAAATCAGTTATAAAAGTTAAAATATACTAAAAAAAAAGAAACCTTTTAAAATAAACAAAACAGTAGTTTATTTCTTAGATTTAAAATATATCTACATAAAAATACGGGCAAACAAAATACAACTTTATTTCAATGTTAAAATTTGTAAACTCAAAAACCTGTGAAAGCGTTTTAACAATCTGAATAAAAAATCAGACTAAACCAAAATTTGAAATGTATGTTTACTTTTCACCAAAATGAAAATCAATTTGGATGTAAATTTTGGTGTCAGCATTTGTGGCTATATATGTGTGTGTTTCTGAATTTGTGAGTGTGTGTGTGTGTGTGTGAAACTGAAAAACAAAACAATAACAACAACAACAAAAATCAAATCAAAACAAAATAATAATAATAATAATAATAAAACATGAAAAAGAACAAACAGTGAGTTAGTACCAGTTGATTTATTTTTCGAGTGTGTTCTGGGACAGGCACTTTAGAACCGAATGCGATGTGGTAGTTGCTGTCTGTCACTGATGACTTCCTGCCACTGTTAGCACTGCCGTCTGAGAAAATAGAAATTAAAAAAATTGTTTATTTTATCTTTCATTCTGAGAAACACTTTAACACAATGACTACATCAGTTCTTGTACTCAGTTAATGACTTTTATAAAATAAAAACATGGTGAACATACCTAGATTAGATAAATCCAGGGTAGACAGAGGTCTCGATGTGTCCCCTTTTGATCTGTCACAGTGCCGAATTTTATTTATCGTCAGGACCTGTAATCAAAAGAAAACTAAATAAATATGCAAATTTATTTATTATAACTAATACAAATATGAGATAAAACCTTTGAATGTGTGTGTGAGTTTGTTTGTTGGATCTCTATGTTTGCTGTATGTTTGTGTGTATATATGTAAGTGTGTGTGTTTATGTGTTGGTGTGTCTTTTCTTTTGTGTGTGTGTGCGCGTGTGTGTGATCATGTCCATGAGTGTTTATACATTTTGCATGCACAATAAATAGTAACATTTACATTAATAACAAGCTGACAATTTAAAATTTTTACTTACTTGTGTGGCCTGTGTCACATCGTTAGAAAGTTGACACTGTTTTGGAATAGCTTCCAGTTCCTCTGTGTTTACATCACAACAACCATACAACTCTGTAAACAGAATGTTTACACCTCAAACCACTGAATTTTGTAAACATTGTTTACATTACAACAACCACAGCTATGTAAACACTCCTCACATAAACCTATCTTTAACGTGAACAACAAAATTAATTTAATTATAGAGTAATATTATATACAATATAAATTAAAAAAACACAAAAAACAAACATTGAACAAATAAATAAATAAACATACAAAGATTTATCTATGAAAGAAATATTTTTATTATAACTACTCATTTGTCAAAACAAAACATATTATTAATTACCCATTTCCTAAAACATACATTTTTTTTTAATACAAATCATTACGCAAAATCAGTTAAATGAAATATTTTTTATATTATTATTATTTTGTTTTTCATTTTTATAAAATGTAATTTTAGAACTATTACAGATATTTGTTATTAATTAATTTACTTATTTATTTTTGTAAAAATTGTTTTACCATCATCATCAGTTGTGTCAGGGGGCTGAACTTTCATTGTAAATATTCGTCTGATCTTACAGTTTGCAGACACGGTGATACTTTCAATAGCTCTGTACGTCTGTCCCTTCCACGTGTCCCCAACAAGTGACAGCATGTCAAAACACAGGTTTAACCACTGAAAACAACAAACGGTAACACATCTCACAGCTCAGTTCAGGTTTGTTTTAAGTATATTCAAATAAATAATTAGTTTTTATTTCAAATATAAGTCTTCCCCAGTTTACATATATACTTACATTCGTAAACAGTTTTTGTTTTGGGAGTTTTGCAAATTAAAATAGATTTCTATAATTATAACAATTAAAATATAATTTAAGGTGCATTTAATTATTTTCAATACAACATTATTTATTATTAATTCATTAATTAATTTATTCATTTACTTATTTACTTCATCTTATCTTTTGATCACTTGAGTTGACATTCCTGCGATAACAAAGTTACAATGTGTCAGAAAGTTAAATTAACAACAGCTTTAATCAAAGAAATATTTTTAAATTTATTTTTAAACTTACCAGATTTCTGTGAACAATGGTGAGAGGAATTTTAGCGTGAAGAGGAGTAATACTGATTTCTTTCTGTGACGTAGACAGAAAAATCCTTCTCTTGTTATTTCCCAAGTCACTGACACTAATAAGTACAACACAATACTTCTTTGTTTGTAATAATAATAGTAATAAAGGCACAAGATAAAACTTCTTCTTTTGTCATTCTAAATAATAAAAATAATCTTTTTTTCCCACAATAATTTTAAAAGAAACTTTATGAATAACAACTGAGACATTTAGATTTCACTTAGATTATTTTACAATAAATAGCAGAAAAATGTTGATGTTTTATTTCATAATGGTAATGTTCTATGATTTGAAAATAATAACGGAATGAAGATAAAGAAAAACAAAAGCAAAGAAAAGAAATAGGAATAAAAATAAGGAAAAAAAGAAAGAAGGGAAAGAAGAAAAGGAAGTACAGGAGAGAGTGAAGAAGAAAGTAAAGAACTGGAAGAGACTAAGAAGGAGATGTAGAAGAAAGTAAAGAATTGGAAGACACTAAGAAGTAGATGTAGATGAAATTACTTTATGTTTAAACACTTACCCCAGTTCCACAGAAAATTCTTTCCCCAAGAAAATATTGAGCTGAAGAACAAGAAAATGCTGTACCAGGGTACCTGAAAATAAGAGAAACTAACTCTGAAATAAAATTATCACCTTTCTCTTTCTTATGAATCTGCAGTTATAGACTATTATATTCTATGTGTAGACAAATATATATATATATATATATATATATAGTAAACATTAGAGGTTGATAAAAAAAAATGTCAATGTATAGAGGTAGGCATTACATAGATATTTTGGTCACCATCCCCAGTGCCTACCTCTATGCATTGACATTTTTTTTTTATGAACCTCTAATGTTTACAGTTCATTACAAATCTATCTAGATCTGCCTCAGTATAACAATATTACTACAAATTTATTTTACTTAGTTAATCTTATTCATTAATTTATAAAAAACACAACTCACAAGAAATTCGGCTGTCTTTAGGTAAATGCATTTTTGTAGTAGCTGATGTTCCTTCTAAGATGTAAACATAACCTTTGACCTCCTTGTCATAAACCTAAAACAAAATTGATGAAAAGATTTCACCAAACAGAAATAAAAATAAATAAAATAAAAATAAATGTATATATGTATTTAATTTCTTTGTTGTTGTTTTCTTGAATTAATTACCTGGGTTTTTTTCCCCTAACCTCCAGCATCAAGCTTTGAGATTATTTTCTATTTTTATAAAAATAAATGCAAGACAAGTAATAAACAAATACACAGTAAAGTGATGAAAGCTTTGTAAAAAGATTTTCAAAGTCACATGGATACACACATTTTACTGAAAAAACACCTCGATTATCATATCTGTACTACTGACAATTGTCATAATTATTCTGATATTAATATACATGTCGACAGTTACTTCATATATTACCTTCTGATAATTATTTGTTTGTTTATTGTAGTTACTTTACATTTTATCTTCTACATAACTATTTATTAATTTATTTGTTTATTACAGAAATGTTTTATTACCTTCCTGCACCCTGACGATGGCATTTTCCATCCTGACGTAGAATCTTTGCCCTGTGTGCTGAACACCTCAAAATAAGGACCACCCTGTAAAACAAATGATATATGAATACTTTATGATGTGACAACAATCTTTGTTCATTAAATATCTATCCATAATACAAATATTTAACTGTTGTGCTAAAATAAATATTTAACAGCTATGTTAAAATAAATATTACACTTGTATTAATGTAAGTATTATAAATGACGAGCTACCTGGAATTCATTCTTGAACATGTTCTGTTGTTTCACTGGTGATAAACACAGCTGATGTTAACCTGAAAATAAAAATAGATCTCTTATCCTATACCACATCATAACTAAAAATACTGTATTCCCCACCCCCCAAACACAATACAGTCAAAAAACCAGTCTACCACAGAAACACCTCGTAACTAGCACTCAAACTGAAATAGCATGAAAAACATTGTATGGAAAAGCATTGTATGTAATCACACACACACACACACACACACACACACACACACACACACACACACACATGAATTATCCTACTGAAAAATAACTGATTAATAATTAATAATTGTAAGGGTACAAAAAGACAACAAGCTGGAGGAAGTTCTATTTCAATTTTAATGTCTGAAGAATGAAAAATTACAACAGAAATGTACTTCTGTCTAATTGTGGTATATTGCTTGACTTGTTAAAGGCTGTGAAATGTTCTACTGTGGCATGAATGCTCATGCAAAAACTCCATTGTTGTGATCAGTAGTGCAGTGGCAATACATTTTCTCTTTCACATCGAACAAAAAACATACATCTGACACTCAGTTAATGTTAATATTAAAAAGTGTTGTAAAAATGTATTAATTTTGTTGCTGTGATTTTAAAATATGATCGTAAACTATGTATTTCAAAAGTAGATTTGTAATATACAAATTTGTGATTTAGTAAGAAATAAAGATTAATTAACAGTATGATTATGCAAACAACCTGAATAAAATATTACTTCAAGTACTTGAAATCAAAAAAGTAATTGAATATGATGATTAAGTTTACTTATTAGTTATTAAGTATCCAGGACATAATTCGGTAATCAGCAAAATTAAACTTTCATCCTCTTTTGTAGCAAGAATGTAACTAAATACATGTTATACTGCATAAAATTAAATGACAAATGTTATGATATTGAAACAAACAGAATTAAAGACAACAACACTGTAACTGTTAAAAGTGTATCGATTGAAATATGCTCGAATGAGTATTCATTAAGTGACAATAATTGACTTTTTTTTACCTATTGGTGACATTTTTATTACCTATATATTCCAGTATTAAAGTATTATTTTCAAAAAGTGAAATAATTTATGGTTATGTGGTAATAAGGTACTTTGACATTCCAAATTCTTTCCCAAAACGGCCATATTTGTTGCTAGAAACTTTATTTGACCAATCAGAATTTAGTTTCCACAATATTTCCTTAGCAAAATTTCCTCCTTTTCTTTTAGTGCATTCGAATTTTAAATGAGAACGGTAAATAAAGATCCTCATCATAATCATCATCATTTTGTTGTAAATATATTGGCTATCTTGCATTTTTGAGTGTATTAGCTGTGTATAATTGTGGGGCATGCCTGACTATTTGGAGAAAAAAGTTTTAATTAAATTAATAGCTGGTGAAAACAGCTTGGGTCGAAATAACTTGCTTCTGTTTTAATGCTTATTAATTTGTGGAAAAAATTACAGTGACGTACAAAAATGGCTACCAAACATCAAATGGGTAAACGTACATATTTTGGCGAACCTGCCCCTCAATATAAAGAGTTAACATCTGATGGCACTATTGAAACAGTTCCCTTTCTTAATGCTGCAAGACTAATACCACCATTTTTTGGTAAGATGTTAATCAAAGATCTCTTAAAGTGTGTGTTTTCACAACTTATTTCGTGACACGTCAGGGACACATTTTTTAATTTCACTATATTGTGATCGTAGAGAAGTAAACAAAACTTTCTTGAATGGAACAGTATTTGTCAGATACATAACTTTAAGTCATTTAAAGTTAAAGAGCTTTTTTTTAAATTTATTTCATTATTTTAATTCATGATTTGCGAAATCCATGTGCGGTTGCCATGGGACCATTTTCGAATGTTCGAACAAATTAGTAATTATTCAACTGAAGATGATAAAATCAAACTTTCTACATATATCAGTATAGAAATTGTTTTGACTTAGAGAAAAACGTAACAGTTTTAGATGGATCACATCATCCAAATTTATTGTACATACTACCCCCCCCCAAGAAACGCGTGTATTTTACGTATATATATATATAAAATTATTATATAACATACTACATAGTTGTAACTGTAGGTCTATAATTATTTATGTCACAGAACATAAATTATAATCTATTATTATTCTAAATTATCATCTTACATACTGATTATCATATATATATTTTTTTATTGCCATTATTACTAATATATTATGTAACATGTGAGTATAATTAATTTTCTGAAATTTACAAATCATTGAATAAGTGTTATCCGAGTGTCAAAATAACATTTTTTTTTTATCATGAGTAAAATTTATGTAATGTTTGTTGTTTATTTTTTATTTTTAATTAGATGTCCTTGGGCCAACAATGTTCATGATGATAAAAAATGACATTCAAGGAAACATTGATGTAAGTAGGTTAAAATAATTTCACTAGTTTAGACACGTTCCACAATCAATTTACTCGTCATATTAATTCACATTTATTTTGAATGTAGTATTATTATTACACAGAAATTTAATTCCAATTACAAAGATTGCTTGTCTATTGTTTTGAATATTTAATTGTAAATGAACAATTTTCTTGTTTTAGAAAATTGATTCTAAATATCAGACTAATCCTGAGCAGTTCTCAACAATCAACGCCATCATTGAAGAGGAACTGGAAACCAAAAGCTCGACTAATGGCCAAGTCGGAGCTCTCTGGCTTAAAAGGTAAAATGATAAATAATAATAATAAAAATTCAAATATACAATTTATATTTGTGAAAACTGTAAAATGTATTGAAATTAATTTTTTAACTTGTACACACAATTATTAGTATGATTAATTCATAGAATTTAAATTTATTTTATGCACAATCAAAATTGGTTTGAAATACATGCTGATTATTTCAGAGGTTTGGCATTTATTCTGGAGTTCCTGTCTATGGTGGTAGAGGAAGGGAAGAATGAAAGAACTGAGAACATTCAGCAGTTTCTTCTGAAAGCGTATGAAAAAATTCTCAAACAACATCACAACTGGATGTTGAGACAAATTATTTCAGTTAGTATACTCTTTATTTATCACTTGGTTAGACATACAAACCACACATTAATAAACTGAACATTGAACATCTTTTTTTTTCACTCTTTCCCTCATTTGTTTGTATCTTTTATCTGTTTTTCCAGAGATGTCTCTCTCCCTCCCTTTAAAAGACAATTTTTTTTGGTATACTATATAGAGCACATACATACTGATAATATTTTAATTTACAATTGTTTATTTTTTAATAGCAACTAACAAAAGCTTGTCCTACCAGAACAACATTCATAGAGAAACTGAAAACTAACAAGGATGTCACAGATGAAGAGGTAAGTCAAAACAATTAATTAGAGAATTAGTTAACAAGATTCTCAATGTTTTTTGTTGTTTTTCCAGGGATGGGTAATAAAAAATAGAATAGAATAGAGAATATTGTGGTTTAATAAAATTAAAATTTTAAATTTAAAATTCTTAGTTACCTTGAGTTGTTGAGAAATTAGTTAGTTTTAGTGAAATGTTGACAGAGGGTCTTAAGTGCTTATATATTTATATGCACTTCTGGCTCTAACCCCTTGATTTTCTTCTTGATAAGTGTGTGTGTGTGTCCGAGTGTTTGTAATGGAGTTTTGTGGATCCTCTTGCTCAGAATAAATTATGCTAAGTCTTACTATAAGAATATACACAACTTGTTGTCTTATGCTGACTGAGAAGGTTTGTACACAGAATCACTTGTTGCTAACTGGTAAGAGAAACCCATGGATTTGCATCTGAAGATTTTCTTCATATCGTATTACACCATTTATTAAAAAATAAAAAATAAAAAAAATGGAAAAATACATGTAAAAGGTACACATTCATTCACGACTATCAATTCAGAGTTGTGTTGTGTGTTGTTTCAGGCTTATAGTGATACTGAAAGTTGTGTGTTGTTTCAGGTTTATAGTGATACTGAAAGTTGTGTGTTGTTTTGTTTAGGTTTATAGTGATACTGAAAGTTGTGTTGTGTGTTGTTTAGGTTTATAGTGATACTGAAAGTTGTGTTTTGTGTTGTTTAGGTTTATAGTGATACTGAAAGTTGTGTGTTGTGTTGTTTAGGTTTATAGTGATACTGAAAGTTGTGTGTTGTGTTGTTTAGGTTTATAGTGATACTGAAAGTTGTGTGTTGTGTTGTTTCAGGTTTATAGTGATACTGAAAGTTGTGTTGTGTGTTGTTTAGGTTTATAGTGATACTGAAAGTTGTGTGTTGTGTTGTTTAGGTTTATAGTGATACTGAAAGTTGTGTGTTGTTTCAGGTTTATAGTGATACTGAAAGTTGTGTGTTGTGTGTTGTTTCAGGCTTATAGTGATACTGAAAGTTGTGTGTTGTGTGTTGTTTCAGGTTTATAGTGATACTGAAAGTTGTGTGTTGTGTTGTTTAGGTTTATAGTGATACTGAAAGTTGTGTGTTGTGTGTTGTTTAGGTTTATAGTGATACTGAAAGTTGTGTGTTGTGTGTTGTTTCAGGTTTATAGTGATACTGAAAGTTGTGTGTTGTGTTGTTTAGGTTTATAGTGATACTGAAAGTTGTGTGTTGTGTTGTTTAGGTTTATAGTGATACTGAAAGTTGTGTGTTGTGTTGTTTAGGTTTATAGTGATACTGAAAGTTGTGTGTTGTGTGTTGTTTAGGTTTATAGTGATAGTGAAAGTTGTGTGTTGTGTTGTTTAGGTTTATAGTGATACTGAAAGTTGTGTTGTGTGTTGTTTTAGGTTTATAGTGATACTGAAAGTTGTGTGTTGTGTTGTTTAGGTTTATAGTGATACTGAAAGTTGTGTGTTGTGTTGTTTAGGTTTATAGTGATACTGAAAGTTGTGTTTTGTGTTGTTTAGGTTTATAGTGATACTGAAAGTTGTGTGTTGTGTTTAGGTTTATAGTGATACTGAAAGTTGTGTTGTGTTTAGGTTTATAGTGATATTGAAAGTTGTTTTGTGTGTTGTTTCAGGTTTATAGTGATATTGAAAGTTGTGTTGTTTCAGGTTTATAGTGATATTGTTTTGTGTGTTGTTTCAGGTTTATAGTGATATTGAAAGTTGTGTTGTTTCAGGTTTATAGAGATATTGTGTGTTGTTTCAGGTTCATAGTGATAATGAAAGTTGTTTTGTGTGTTGTTTCAGATTTATAGTGATATTGTTTTGTGTGTTGTTTCAGGTTTATAGTGATATTGAAAATCACCTGCGACTGATGAAACCAAATGTTGAGCACCTTGATAAAATCCTCAGAGATTTTAATATAGAAACAACAGAACCTTCAACATAGGTAAGTTACCATAGAAACAACAGAACTACCAACATAGGTACATTGATATAGATAAATAAAATATAGATAGGTTACCACATAACAATTAACATCTATGTAAGGTACTATAGAAACTCTTTTCCATGTTAGAACTTGATGAACATGTAATACTTTGTGATTTAAAATAACTCATTTTAAACAGTTTCTGTAATACTATTTACATTTTATTATTTCCAAGTTACTGTTTTGTTTGACACAAAATATAATAAAAAGTAATTTAGCTTTGTTATGTAACACCTCTATGTACAAAATTAGTCCTAACAAAAGGAGAAATAACCTTTACAGCAATTTATTTTTCACACATTTTCATACATAAAACTATAAAAATGATAATAAAACATTAATTTTGAAGAACACATAATGTATTTAAAATATGTATTGGTGCTGGTAAGACACAAGTTAGTCTGGTAAATTTGAATGTAAACATCTAATATTTAACACATCAGTCTCATTTCTAGTCTAATGTGTTACAGAATAAACTTAACATGTAATTAATATTTCTTAATATCCATTTTAATCTGTTTTCCTTTTCCTCTTCAGATCACTTTGGTTCGAATGGAACTTTTATTTAAAAAAAACAACTAACAGAGATTTGTTCTTACGCATGGCTTCAAAACATTCCATTATTTTTATATTTTAATGAAATTGCCAAGATTTGATGACCTTCAACTTGCAAAGACATTTGTTCTGATTTTAAATTGGGCTGAGGAATGACTAAGCATCTCATTTAATCATTAGCTATGGCGGAGATATCAGCAAGATATTTTATTTCAACAAATATTTATTTATTTATTTTTCTCTTTTTTTTATTTTAAATTTTCATCATTTTGTTAATATAACACACCCCAGTTCAGATCTAAAATTGCATTTACTTGTCTGAAATAAGAAATGAAACCTGACTGATTATCATTTGACAGAATATGTTCTGATTTCCATAGTTGATTATTTTATTATTTATTTAATTTTATACCAAATCTGTGTTCATATCTTTCTTACTTACCTATATCTCTTTTACAAGAAAAAAACAACTACAAAATAACAAACACAAAACCCCAGTTGAACAAGAAGAAACAAAGAAATATATTTACAGGAAATGTTTCTCTTTACTGTAACATTCATCTGAATATTTTGATATCTTTTGTCATAATTCAGCTCCTTTGAACTTGCAAACCTGTTACATTAGTAATTATGTTTTGTCCTGTTCTAAACAGTTATTTTTATGTTATTGATCCATGACACTGGTTGAACTCAAGTTATCTTTTATCTTTTGATAATGTGGAGTTAAGTTAGAAAAATCTTTGAAAAATCCACTTTAATGAATCAATTTACATTGCAGTCTTTCTGAATTCATCAATTACTGAAATAATATTTCATTTCTTCATGTTTTTTCTGTGTAATAATAGACAGCAAAAATAAATTTGTCTGAAATGATAGATTATAGTTCAGTTTTGGAGATCCAAAACCAGACATTAAAAGACAATTTGAGAAATGTTTTTTTCTGAAATGATAAAATGACCAACAGATGTTTTCATTTGGGTTTGTTTTGGTTGTTTAATGTGGAACCTTAATAAATTTATATTTTGTTTTTAAATAAAATTTGCTTATAGCAGTATTACTGCACAGACACTATAACAGAAACTATTTTGCTAATTTAATTCTTCTAAATTTCTTTATTTATTGCCTAGTCACTAATGAATTAAGTTTTTAGTCCAGGGAAATGATATTATCATTATTATCACTTGTTTTGTTTCAGTGTATATGTTAGATAGGAACAAAACAACATTGTTATATCAATAGGTAAATAGTTTTCAGAAAATGAACAACTGAACAGAGATTTCAGTTGACTGTGGTTATCATACATACAAATGTACATCATTACTTTTAATAGATTAGACAGAAGACTGTTTTTCAGTGATGATTAACAAAAAAAACAAAAAAAAAGTTTTTAGTTTGTTTGTCTCTATACTTCTACAGAAAAATATTTTTCCATGCATCAGAGCTTGTTCATGTATTTTTCATTAACCAAAGTGTAACATCTCACATTTCTGCTGATTCAGCAGTGCTTGGCTTGTAAATATTTTGTTATTAGTTTGAAAATGGCAGTTTTTAAGGTTTCTGGTTGTTTTAATAGTTAACTTTTCTCTTTAAAACTTCTTTACTAACAGGAATTTGTCTTGACATGCATTCATATATTGTTATGATATTGAAATCTGTTTGAAAACTATTTAAAAAAAATAGTTTAGTTCTTGTTAATGTTTCTTATTGATGTTTTTAGTTAGACTAATTGAACTGGTCTTGGGAAATTTGTCATTTTATCAGTCTGTCTAAATAATTTAATTTGACATATTTAAATTTGATTAATGTAAGAAACAGCTGACTGATGTATCATAAAAATAAAAATATGATGATCATCATGATAACAAAAATAAAGGTAATGATGGATAACAAATTTTAAATGTTTTATTATAAATGATATAAATCTGTGATCCGAGAATGTGCTCTTACAAAGATATTAAAAATATCTGCTTTATTTTGAAACAGTTCATACTAATTTCTTGGTATATATATGTATATATGTATATATATACACACACATGTATATGGACATTAAATGTTACTTGACCAGAATTTAAAATTGAGAATCAAAATATTTATTTTATTTTGTCATTATTATTTACATTACAATGGCTTTATGGTGTATTTGTAATCAAGAAATCCATGTAACTTTAAGATTGCGGTATCCAAAATAAGAGGACATACCACAGCCCTGACTTTATTTTAAAGAAAATATTCAGTTCCAGTAAGAATTTTTAGTTTGGTTTATGGCAGAAAAATACCAAATACATATTTAAAGTAGCAGCAGCAGTAGTAATAATAATAATAATAATAATAATAATAATAATATTAAAAATAAAAATGTTAAAAATAAGAAAATATTGTTCTTTTTTAAAACTTGTGTTTTAGCAAAATGAATTATTTAAAAAAAATTTAATCAGGTGATTTTTGATGTTAAAATTTCATTGTTCAGCATGTTTATTGAATTTAAAAATAAAAAAAAAATTGTTAAACAGTGTTTTTGTTGTTTTGTTTAAATTCTTAAATCTTGTTTAAATTCTTGTTTAAATCAGATATATAACCACCCTCCCCTGAAAAAAATCTAATCTAAATAATGTTGCATCATAAAAAAACAAATTTGTTGTGGAAGGAGTATTGTTTGTAAACAAGCCTTTACTAACAATAAAGTAAGAAACATATCACAAGAAGCATCACTTTGGACATGTCATTCTTTTATTAACAAAACATTTTTTGTTTTTTTTGTTTATCAAACAACTGCAAATACTGAAAAAGGGTTGAAGTTAATTTCTGATTAAAAGGATTTTACAGTGAATGAAACCAAAGTAATTCAAAAACACTTTATTTTTAGCTAAATTCTACACTCACTGATGAATAAATATTTAATTGAAACAGGTTAAGTGTTAAAGATGTGTTGAATATTTATATAATGTAAAAGAGTAGTAGCAAGAAATATTTTATTTTCCACCTTCCCTTTGAACTGAAGCCCCATGTTCTGATAAGCCTTAATATCAGAATCAACCTTTGACTTCATTAATCTTACACCCTTCAACTCCACGCTACAAGACACCATTGATAAATAAAACTAGTACCACAATGCTAAACAAAAATAATAGAATATATTTTCAAAAATATATTTATCTAGCCCTAACCCCCTCCCACAAAACACCATTAATAATAAAAATTAAAACTAGAACAACATACAGAAATAACAAAAATACAAGAATACATTTGTAAAAATGTCATAACTGAACAGAATTAAAAATACTAAAATATATTCTTAAAAATATCTAAACATGAAAAACAAAATCCATTTGGAACGGTAAATACTTCGGATTTATTTCTTTGTTTAAAACTTACATGCAATCAAAACATTTTTCTTATATACATGATATTATAAAGTAGTTAATCCTTTTCTATATACAAATATACTACTACATTCAAAACAAAAACTCTGTATACTCCAATCTGTAATTTGTTTCTTAAATTGTAACAAATAATTTTATTAGGACATACATCACCTTTTTTCTCAATTTTTTTACATCTAATTTGGTTAAAATATATATATATATTAAAAAAAAAAAAAAAAAAAAAAAAAAAACCTATAACTGTATAGTGTACTTATAAAATTTAAAAAAAAAAAAAAAAAAAATACAAGCTTATTCTCAAAAATGTTTTAGTTTTCAAACTTAAATAACTCTTTGCTCAAAACAAATCATAAATATTTTAAAAGTGACTTTGAGCAAATGTTTACAACTAAAACTATATTTCTGGGTTATTTTATTTTAAATCTGTATTTTATTCAGTATAATATATGTACAGCTGTAATCTGTGTATTACACTCTCTATATACAAAATATCCTTTCTCCTACATCCAACCTATATCCAGCGTATTTCAACAGAGGAACAATCACTCTCACAGACTGTTACAGTATTCAGTCTTTCTAATTTGTGCATTTTAAAGTTATTTTCCACTTCATCATCATTATTACACTATGTGCATTTGCATAGATGAGCAAATTGCATTACAAATAACTAGTTATTGATTGCACAGTGTAAAGTACATACAATTTCTAAATTACTTTGGCATCACTGCACTAACATGAAATATGTGTGTATTTAAAGCATGTAATAAAATGAGAAGAAAAGTATTTAAAGCCTGAAAAAAAAAAAAAAAGAACAAAGCAAAATAAAAAAAGAAATTAATTTCAAATCAAACAGATGAAAAAACACTAAAAACTTTATTTCCAAAGGTTGAAATTTGTTTGATGAAAAATAAATAAAAGGTCACTAAATCAGAACAACATTCTGTCATCAGAATGTCTTGCTGAATAAAATCTGTCATGTCATTAGTCTAAAATCAATTTTTGGTGTGTTTTTCTAGCAATCATGAGAGAATGTTGACAGTGGTAGTATAAAATAATCCATTAATGAATAAACATTGATTACTAATAGTCATTAGCAATACATTACTCTGATTACACAGTTAAATATTTTAAAATAAACCTGTTTAAAAACAAAAGTGGCGTAAAATCATTATGCAAACTTAAACGTACATAAAACATAACAGCGTGTCTATGTGTGTGTGTGTGTGTGTCTGTATGTCTGTATGGTGTGTAAGCAAGCACTGAACAGTCCAGTGATAAAACAAAGAACATTTATCTTTGATTACTAAAGCTTATTAACAGAAAATGAAATCAGGTATCACAGAGTTCTGATTGTAGTTATCACAAAACAACTAGAAAATATGTTACCTGTTTACACAGGGTCTACACACTGCCTGTTTACACAATGTTTATGTGTTACCTATTTACAGTGTTTAAATCTCACTTTTTTGTACAAAAATAATTGGTCTATTTGGATGTTTTTTTATATATCATTGTTATTGTGGTTGATAAAATTAACAGTGAAAAGAGAATGTAGAAAACAGAAAATTTCCTGTGTGTGTTCAACATGTAAAAAACTGAAGTTAATGTTACTACAGAGTGGAAAAACATGGGTTCAAAACCCATAAAACAAGCATGTATCAAAATTACAACATTATACACAGTAAAAAAAAAATTAATTACAGGATTTCAAAATATTTTGTTAACAGAGACAATTCTAAAAATCAACAATTACTGAATGTGAAATATATCTACCAGATATTTTCCTTAAAAAGACATCTAAAAATGTGTTTTGTGTAATAAATTAAAAAGAAAAGATATGTAATAAAATTTGATATAAAAACATTTGAATTAATAATGTGCAAACTGAAGTCTACCGTGGTGTATATTACTGTTGGTTGAAGGTAACACCAAAGCTTATTTCCACAATGCAATTAGTTTCATGTCTGAACATATTTTAATCATGATAAATCTACTGATTTCTTTTTTGAGGTAGAATGAAAAACTCAGTCAAGTCTGTGTCAAACTCATATATTTATTGATCAATCTTAACATTAATAATTTCAGACCATGGATAATCATTTTAATTTATTTTTATTATCATTTTTTATTTTTTAAGTGTTATCGTGGAGTTTTTTAAAGTCCCATATATAAAATATTCAAACGTATATCTTTTTCTCCCCCTTAACAATTAAACTATTAGCAATAAGTTTTTCAGTTATAAAAAAAAAAAAGTTTAAAACCCATCCCCAAAACCCCATCCATTTAGAAATAATATTAAGCTAAATATGCTGTTGTTACATTTATAATGTCAGTTAAGTCTGAAACACTGAATCAATGAGAACAGATCACTTCAACAGACCTGAACTGAAATATTTTAAACTGAATGAACATGAAAGTTTAAGTTAAAGTATACAATAACAGTTATATATGATATGATTGTGTATATATATATATATATATATATACACACACATAAGTATGTATGTTTATATATATATTATACACACACATAAGTATGTATGTTTATGTATATGCACACACACACACACACACACACACACACACACTAGTGTTAACACTGTATTGTATGTAAGATGACATGTACAAACATCTCTGAGTTAATCTCAGACGAGCCAGAAAATGACAAAATAAATAATGTGAAAATATTCACTTAACTAAATGACTTTTTTAACATTATTTACTCATTTACTGCTATTTACAAATATAGAAAATTTACCTGAAGGCTTCATTGTTATGCACAGAATATATGAAGATTAAAATCACCAGTTGGCATACTTGTTCTCATTTTTAAGGGAAAATCTTTACATTTATGTTTATCTTGGTTATACAGAAGAAAAAAAATGGCTTATTAAAAAAAAAAAGAAAAAAAAAAAAAATTATATATATATATCTTGCAATGTGAAATTTTTTTTTTTTAAATAAATGTTCCTGTGGTTTGTCAAAATGTGCTCACTTCAAATTGATTTTTTCTGTTAAAGAAACAGGATTAATATATCACGTATACATAAAAAATAATATATATATATATATTTTTTTTTTTCACAAAAAAATCCAATTAACACACTACTTTATTCATAATGGTTACCAATCTTTCTTGCTAATGAAGTTAACGTAACAAATCTCTGTCAGTTCTTGTTTTCTTGAGAGATTACATCTGATATATGAAGAAAAAATATATCTTTATATATATATAAAATTTCGGAAAAATTACCAATGCTTTGTTGAAAATAATTTAACTTTCTTGTAAGATAATAAATCAGAAGTATAGAAAAATTATCAAACTTTATTAGCAGCAAAGAGTGATGTTGAGAATAAATAAAAACAGTGTTATTTGTGAAGAAAACAGTCAGTGTACAGGTTCATGTTCTACTAGATGAAGATATGTTTTTCTCACACTGTGGTTTAATAACACTCACACTCAGTCTGATATGACTTTTATACTCGTCTCAGATAGAAGATTATAACTCTCGCACACAGCTACTTCAGAACCTCCTTACTGGCTGCACACTTTGAACCTCTTCATACACCAAATCTGAAAAAGTTATTTCTTTTAAATCATTGATAACTCTGTGATGCTTTTTCAGTGGTTAACACTGCAGAACAAACTATGAATGGGCTTCACAAAATATAAAAACATTTATTGTTAATGTAGACAGTTTCAATTCAGAGGCTTTTTTTATGAGCTAGCTGGAAGAAATCATTCATATGTACCCACTTACTGACAGGAAAACACATATCACTTGTTTTGACAAATGGGTCATTAATAACTGATTAATACATAATTCAAAGAGGTTATTTGAAATATCATTTATTTGTGTTTTTGTGAACAATTCAGCAAATACATACTCAACAAACAAGTTAAAAGACTAGATGAAAAAAAAATAATTAGAGAAAAATAATGATTTTTTTTATCATGCTGCAAAGACAGCAGTAAGAACAAAAATGTTTGGTTTTTCTGTTGTTATTAATTATTATCATCACTACAGTTTATCAACTCACGTTTCCACTCTGGAATAGTTAAATTTTTGTCTTCAAAGGTTTGATCAAACACATCGGCGGTGGGCTCGTCAGTGGGGTCGGCGTACTGACGCAGGTACGGGTGAGCCAGCGCAGCTGTAGCATCAATTCTCCTTTCTGCATCCAACTCCAGCATCTTCTCCAGCAGGTCAATCGCTGAGAGGCAAAGTTATTTTATTAAACATTTGTATACGACTGTGAAATAAATTTATATAAAGCAGTTAATTTAATTAAGCATGAGTCAACTGCTGTGATATAAAAACATAATTAATTTTATTAAACACAACCTATCTAAACCTTGTATTAAGATACTCTCCACTTGAAATGAGTTATTAGATTTCATCTCTGTGCATGTTTAATACATACCATGCTTTGTAATTCACAGATGAGAGGAACTGTTTGGGAATGAAAAAAGCAAAGGGATCCCAAAACAATAAATCAGCCATTTTGTGTTATACTGTACAAACTAAGGCAGACAGCAAGGGACTGATGCAGAAGAAAAAAATAACAAAGAAGAAGTCAGAAAACTATACTAAAAAAGGATAAATATACATTTTAAATAATGTTTAAGTAAATTTCAATGTGCTCATTAATATTGTTTATTTTTTATTTTTTTACAGAAATAATTTAAGAAAATTCACTAACCCAGTGGACTAGCTCCAATAAAAACTTCAGAAAAATTCTTCTTCTTCCATTTTGGTAAAGATTCAATGAAATTCCTTGCCTATTTTAAATAAATAACATAATTAATTGTATTTGCCTACATACAGAAACATAGAGATACACATAAAATAAATAAACATGGAAAAAAAATTAAATTACAATAATGACTTTGTGTTTTTAAAAAGTTTATGTTCTTTCAGTTTCTAATGATTCCTTCAGTGTGTAGAATGTACCTGAATCTTACTGACAAATCAGTGAAGTATGAGATGATATTTGCACAACAAGCACCTCTGATCTAACCCTGAGAACATCACTAAAACCAGTCAACATATGCATTATTAGTTTTTTAAATTATTTTTTATTTATTTTCTGTGCTGTAGAAATTGTTTGGTTTTTTAAATGAAGAAGGAAATGGATTAAGAAGAAAGTACTCACATCAGTACTGGTTATTTTTTTCAGCAGTTCTTCATTTGGGGTTCCAACCAGAGATAAAATTTTTGTAAGTTGATCAATGTCTGATGATAGTTAAGGAAAGAAAAAAAAAAAAAACTCTTTGCAGAAATTCGTTTTAACTAAGAGTAAAAAATACCTTACTATCTAGAAGTTTCAAATCAAAGAATAAAACAATAAAATTAGCTCTAAACATATGGTGATGTCTGGAGTGAGAGATAACAAGTTATTAAAACAGTTTACATCTGACCAAGAGATATAAAAATATAAATTAACAATAGAGATTAGAACTGCAGAAATGAGTGCCATTTGTTAAAATTTGTTTTATGAGAACAGACATCTAGTAGCTCTTTGTCTGCCATTTCCCCCCCCCACCCCATCAATCATTGTGTGTAGTAATAAAGTTTCAAAAAGTAAGCCATAAAGATTTATTTTATTTTCATTTCATTCAGACTCAAGGTTATTTGTCATTTTCACATCACAGACTCCATTTCTGTATCTACAGAAAGCTAATTTAATTCTAAGTACGAGAGTATGAAGAATGTTTTTACAAAGGATACGATCAGTTCCTGGGAAGAGTGGTCGTCCAGTGAGCATTTCAGCCATTATGCAACCAACTGACCAAATGTCAACTGAAAAAACAAAAACACATTTAAAAATACCTTTTCACAAAACTAAACAGTATGTTCAGTCAATACTAAAAACACTTCCATGCTGTATCTAACACATATTTACCTGTATTGTTGTATCCAATTTACCCATGTAGTTGTATCTGATACAACTGTTTACCTGTGTAGCTGTATCTAACACATATTTGCCTACATAGTTTTATCTGATACAAATGTTTACCTGTGTAGTTGTATCTCATCCAGCTGAGCATGATTTCGGGAGCTCGAAACCACCTTGTTGCCACATAGCCTGTCATTTCATCATCAGCATGACGCGCCAGACCAAAATCTAAAATCTGAAAAAATATTAAATGTACGTACTTACTATCAAATTAAGTATAATTCATTTCTTAATACTTTTGTTAGACTCTGCTGTTTTTGTCTTGTTTATTATTTTTATCCTTTCTTTCTTTTTTTTTTTTAAAAAAAAAAAAAAAAATCCGAAAAACCAAAGCCTCAAATTTCTAAACTTACAAACAGGAAGAAAAATCAGATGAAAATTTATAGTTGAAATAAACAAATATAACATTCAAATTTAGCAACTCAGCTAATGGATGACTCATAATTACTTTTCAAATACTATTACCAGATGTGACATTTAATTCAAGTGTATTTAAATAAAGATTTCAGTGATTTCAGGAAATACCATAATTAATTTCGTTTAGGATCTCTTTGTATGAGAAATCTATTCAGAAATAAAACATTCAGCAGTACAGAAAAAGAAAATTGTAAAAAATTCTGATTACAACATCAATACAAACAATAATTAATGTTTACTCATTAGGGTTAAAAATGGATGGGGGGAAAAAAGGGAAAAAAAAGAAAAAAAAAAGAAAAAAAAGTTATTACAATATCAAAAAATTAATTTCTCTTTAAACATTTTACCACAGATTCGAATGTCAGTAAAAGTTCATGTTTGTGTTAAATATGTCATTTTTTTTATTGTTTTTATGGCTTATTGCTGCTGATTAGGTAAAGGCCAACAGAGAGAAAGAAAAATAAAAGACAACAAATACTTATTATTTTTCATAAACCATTCACTGTAACTGTTTTTACCTTCAATTCACAATCTTCATTCACTGCAATATTGCTAGGTTTCAAGTCCTATAAACAAGAAAATAAACAATCTGAAATCACTTTTAATAATATACCGACTTTAAAAAAAAAAAAAAAACTGTTTCTCAAATACCACTACAAATTTAAAATACATCTTTTGTTCAGCGAATTAAGAGTTTTATTTTTTCACAAATTTGTTCAGTCAGAAACAATTTTAGGATTTTAATGTCGATGTTTTGTCAGTCTCAACAGTTGCACACCATAAACATACTGCAGAACTTATAAAATGAACACAATGCTATAAAGGTTTTTGTTGGATACATGTATAAATGCACATTAAAAAGAAATAGAAAATTATTTGTGTGCACAATAACATTTTTAGAATCAGAGAAAGATATTTACAAAGGTTTCCAAAAATCCAGGGTAACAGTATATATTTTCCTATTTTCACTCCAAAGACATTTTATTTATATCGATGTGTTTAATTCACATTTAATTTAACATGAAACTTAGTATAAATAAAATAACTACAGTTTTAAGGAGAGTTGATAACTCACCCTGTGTATGATGCCAGCAGAATGAATGTACTGAAACAAAATTACAAAGAACAATAAACAAAAATTCACATTATGATTACAGATCATAAGTTTAATTAATAGCAATAAGTCTGATTTATAGTAAGTTACAGTTTATAAGATAGTAAGTCTAATTTAACATTTATAAGTTTTATTTGTAATAAGTTAATAAGCCTAACTTAAATACAACTCTACATCAAACATAACATGAATGAAATCTGATCAGTTCACAACTATTTATATTCTTTATCAATTGTCTTCTTTTGATATCAAAACCTTCTGAATGTAAAACATGTAGTACTGTTATAATTTTAAATCACATTTATGACTTCTCACTAAAATACACTGAAATTTTTGAGGATGTGTTTTTACCTTGAGCCCTCGGAGTATCTGGTAAATGAGAAATTGCACATGGTCATCACTCAGTTTTTGTGTTTTTAAAATGTTGTTCAGATCTGCACCCATCAGGATGAGTAACAAGGTAACTGAAAGAAAATTTAAATAAAACCATAAATAACAAATAAATATATCATAAATTTTAGAAACACATGCATAAACAACCCAAACACCAGACAAATACAGCAACAGAAAGATGCACAGATATAGTATTTTATACAAGAAAACAAAATGATATGACATGTTTCAGTGACTGACAGTCTTAACGATACTGCACTATCTCTGAATGCTGAGTGTACACGTCTGTCTAGAACTAATAAGAGTTTTACACTGAATGATGGAGGAGTCTTTACATCTGCATGACACAGAGTATAAAATCATGGCTTACACATCTTTAAACTCTTCAAATGTTGTTGTTGGAGTGAAAACATCCAGTAATCCAATAATCTAAAACACAAAACAACAAACCAAGAGAAACGTATTAACAGAACAAACGTGTTAGTGGAGAAATGAAAACCTTACACATTGTTAAAATCCTCAAATGTTGTAGTTGGTGTGAACACATCTAGCAAACCAATCATCTACAATACAAATTGATAATCACCACACCATTATAATAGATACAATTATATACACACACAAACACACACATATATATCCACTTAATAAATATGTGACAAATTAAATAGATATGTTATTATATGTATTAAACATGAAATAAAAAATGTATTTTTACTTTAAGAAATGAAAACAGTAGGTATCAACATCCAAACTCTAAGGTATCAGCTACTTGACTTTCTAACTATTAATTTATCACTAATGGCCAGTTTCACTGAAGCAATAATAATGAGTAAAGATTTTACAGCACCTTCAACTCACTGTATTGTTATTGATATATAAGGGGTTTTTAAATAATAATAATCTCATTAATTTAAACAAGAAAAATATAACATAGCAATTTGATATATTTAACAGTTTTTAGAAGGTATTGATGGAACGTTGTATGATTATGAATTTTAAATCTGAAACTGTTTGGTCTATATAGTGGTCTGCACTGCGACACATGTTCAGTGGATGTAAAAATGTTTCAAACTTACATTTTCATGACACATGTGCTTCAACATTCTCAGTTCTCTGTATGTTCTCTTGGCATGAATTGCTGTCTGAAAGGGACGAGCCAACTTTTTAATGGCCACCTTCGTATTTGTTTGGGTGTCCAGTGCAGAACTGAAAAACAAAACTATTAAATGAAAACACAACTCTTGAACTCTAAAACAGGAACGAATGCAGAGATAAAATACTTTGATTTGACTGAAAAATGTTAGTCTGTGTTTCAAAACCTCTATATGCAGCACATCTGACTATTTCTTGCCTTTCAGATGCCGTTATTGGTCACAATTTTGCCTTTTGTTTTTAGATTACTAATAAATTAAACTTAACTGATATATTTTTTATTTTAAAGATAAATGCAAAAATACTGCAGTCATTCTGTTTAACAGCAAAAAATAATATTAATAACTATTTTTGTAATGAATATCAACAAAAGCTATGTTGTAATTAAATACATAATTTTAAAATCAGAATAATCTAGAGAAATAAGAGATTACAGTTTTAACATCTGTTTTATTATGATCATTACATTTTTCTATGTTATTTTGACCCTTGTACAAATAGATCACAGATAATTTCAACCTGTCAAAAGAACCAGTTTTATCTTTCTTAAACTATCATGGCTGATACTGAGATAGCTTTTGTATGGTCATTTTAATTCAAGGGAGGTAAGTATCATGTATAGTAAGAACTCTTTATTCACATTTTTTAAATGTTCATAAAAGTAGGTTTATAAAATATTTTATAAACACATAATTATATTAATTATTACTACAAAGTACTCTGATTCATGAGAATTTTAAAGGAAAATTAACTAAATAAAATTGACTTGGAAAAGAGCAATATATTTTATTTTATGTAAAATGCTATGAATGTTGTATGTTATAGCTATGATTAAAAAGAAACTGGCTGACTGGAAAAAGAAACTAATATTTTATATCATAATTTTTGGTGGTTTTTTTTTTTTGAAATATGCACTAAAATAATAAATCACAGCAAACTTCTTATTTTAATTTATTAACAATATGTATAACATTACAAACAACTTCATATGTGTTTTGTATAAATTTTAAGTCAGTCAAAATTGTTTAATTTCCTCAGTTATTTAAAACTTTCTTACTTTGTGTATACTTTTACACCCTATATGTCAATATGTGATTTGCATATGCTTCAAACTCAAACTCAAAGTGATGGAAATATGATTTTAGTTCAAAAATAAATAAATACATAATTAATAATCAAGAAAACAGATACACAATTAATTAAGCCTCAGATATTGCCTTGTGGTTGCAATAATTGAACTTGTATACTTAACACTTAGTACAGTAGCCTACTGACTAGGTCACAATCAACAACCATTACCATGATTATTATTATGAAACTACACTGTGCACATATAAAACTCAAACTTTCAAATATACCCACCACACCTGTCCGTATGCCCCCACCCCAACAGGTGTAAGCATCTGATAACGGTGAGGAACTTCCCATACTGTTTTGTTCAGCTCTATCCTGTAGAAACCGTCCTTCAAAGGGACCGACATTCTTAACACTTTATGCCATAAAAATCACTGAAAAGCGTATTAATATGTTCTTGAAATATACTGTCTTGTTTCTGATTGTTACACGTTCTGCAGCAATAATTATTTTGCACAAATATCTTTCCTTGACGCTGTAGATAAACTATGAAACTTTTTAACATTCTCCTTCCCAGTCTCGTCTGGTTTCCGGATTATGACGCACAGACGGATATGCAAAGGAGTGGCGACAAAAATAAATCGGACATTTTCGGCACATTTCGCTACAGTGTTAATTTCCGATTCGGAGCGACTCAGATACTTTGATTGACCAATTAGAAACCAAGCATCTTTTCAATGGAAAGTCCCTTTCTCATTCGGATAACATCGTTAATTACAGCGAAATTGACGGAATTGTTGATAACACACACACACACACACACACACACACACACACACACACACTTCATGTATGTATTTAAGTATGAAAATGTTTGTATGTGAAAGCATGTATTTGTGTTTTTATTAAAATGAATTATTCTATTTAAGGTCTGATTATTTATTTATTTATGTATTAATTAATTAATTAATTAATTAATTAATTAATTAATTAATTATTTATTATTATTATTATTATTATTATTATTATTATTATTGTCGTTGTTGTTGTTGTAATTATTTTTTTCTTCCAGTTTTCGCCTTTTACATGGACAGAATGTAGTCCTGTTCTCAAACTTTATGCCGCATGCATAATGAGTGTACTGGGTTTACTCATCTCTGTTTTTTTTTTTCGAAATCTCTTAAGGTACTAGTTAGTTCGGTAATGATATTTTCTTGTAAACAGCTACCAACTTTCACTAAACTTTATATACAGGGAGGTTACGTCTTTTAGTCATTTTTCACTGCAGCCGTTTGTACTCGAGATGGACTTTGCGCTGACTTTTGGATTTGTTCTGTTTCGGTGTAAACAGTTCTTTAATCAATAATAATGAAAACGGTGGAATTAAGCTCACAGAAAGCCTTTAAATGAACCAGAAAACCATCAAAATTTGGCGACGTTTGGGTAAGATATAACGAACCACAAACTGCTTCAGTCGCCATTTCGCTAATTGTTTTTATGAGCAGTTTTCATTCTGGTTCATGTTCGCAGTCATTTTAATCTTTATTATATATTACCCCGTATATACAATTACCTGGTATTATTATTAAGAAAAAAAAAAAAAAAGAAATACAGGTTATCTAACAGACTATATAATTTTAACAAATATGCGCTCAGAATATTTAATGAATTTATGTTAAATCATTATTTTAATGCATGTCTTATAACGCGTAAGTTACATAAATAACTCCGGCGTGTATACATTTACGTCAATTTTTATTTTCAGTCTCACGTGACTGTGACGTAATATATTTCCAGATCATTGTAACGTCATTTAGGTTCTTCGAGTTTGACACAGTTTTGGCAACTCGACACAATACAGTGTTTATACCACAATGTCATTTAATGACATGATTATCAGAAGAAAAGACGACTGCAGTTTTGTCCCATGAAGCTGTCTCATGAATATATCGGGTTCTAGATCCAGTGTTTATAATGATTCAAACGGTGTTAATCTAGATAATTGCTAGCAACCATGGTTCCAATACGCTCTGAGTTAATTCTATATAACCAAACTGTAACAATAGATATAAGTTCAATACACTGGACAAACATTCTTGCTGGAGTAGGACTTTATTTCGTTGTATTGGTAACGCTTGTAGGCAACATTATGGTGCTAATTGCAGTGACCAGAGAAAAACGCCTGCACACAGTTTTTAACTACTACATCGTCAACCTCGCTGTCACGGACGTTGCCGTGGCCGTCACTGCTATGAGTTTTAACACGATAAACACGGTACTTGGCTACTGGCCGTTTGGACAGTTCATGTGCGGCGTCTGGATCTTCTTCGACTACGGCATGACTTTCGCCTCTGTGTTCACTCTTCTCGTTATCTCAGTGGATCGTTTTTGGTCTGTGTCGTGGAGTATGCACTACAGACTTCATCACAAAAAAAAAAAAGCTTTCATTGCCATATTTTTCGTTTGGTACGTAAAACAAACCAGAAAAGTTGGGTTTAATTCACAAACATCTAATATTAAAGCTTAGGCTTGGTATTAAATACATTTATCTCTTAAGATAATGACAAATATAAATATATATATATATATATATGTAACAAATTCAAAATTTTTAAATCTGTAATACTCATAGGTATAAAACTGCATTTCATTCTCACTTTGGTGGTGCAGTTTAGCACAATACGCCCATCGAGTTATTTCCCTTTAAAACCAGTAAACCCATCCATCCAACTCCCACGACTGGCTAGTAAGAGGCCCTAGCATGTGATTTTGGGGGAATCTTCTTACTTTGGGGAATCTTCTTCCCTTTATGTTAAGTGATAAGATATTCTTTATGTGTTTATACGCGTTTATTATGTATATATATATATATGTGTGTGTGTGTCGTTTAGCACCGATTAATGGATTCTTTTTACTAAAAGCTACAACATTATTTCATTGCTTCATTATTTCATTATTTCCCCGCTGTTCTTGTTATTCAGGGTTACAATTCTGACATTATTGCTACCCGCCGTCATAGTCGACAGACTGCATAAACATAGCGAAAACATCTGCATTTGGGCACCGGACGAAAACAGAGAATTCGCCATTGTCATAGCCATCATAGGCCATCATGGTTCGTGTGTTATTCTTGTGTTCTGTTACGTACACGTGTATCTGTTCATGAGGAAAAGACTGATCATTAACAAGCGACGTCGAAGTTTAGGCAGCCTGCGTTCTAGTACGTCCATTGGTATGTTCAAAAGACAGAAGAGGTTTGCAAGGAGGCTGATGAGCCGATTTTCCTTGGAAACATCGTTAATTGGGTCTTTAAGCGAAGAAAAGTTTGATGCTGTGATTGAGGCCATACCGGAAAACAGTGTCGCAGTTGATACTAGGCAGGATACTACTAATGACAATGATACTAGGCTAGATCCTGCTAATGCGAATGATACAAGGTTGGATACCGCTAATGTGATTGATACAAGGCTGGATGCTTCTAATGTGATTGATCCGCAGTCGTTAAAGTCGGAGGATAAATCTAAAAATGTTTCAGCGAAGGAGGATGAGATACAAACGAAAAATAATGACAATGTAGTGAATAACGAGGTAAAGCCATCTGAAGGCTTAGAAAAGCCATCTGTAAGCTTAGAAAAGCCATCCGAAGGCTTAGAAAAGCCATCTATAAGCTTAGAAAAGCCATCTGTAAGCTTAGAAAAGCCATCTGAAGGCTTAGAAAGGCCATCTGAAAGCTTAGAAAGGCCATCTGAAGGCTTAGACAAGCCATCGGAAGGTGAGGATACTGAAGAGTTAGAAATGAGGCGGAATTTACAAAAAAAGATTATCGAGTCCATGACCAGCGAGCTGCCGGGATTTAAAAGACGTCCGTTCGAGTCAATGTCCGTGAAAACTGTGACAATCGCCGGATCGGAAGCGGAATCCCGGTCGCTGTCGCTAGCGGACGTAGAGGAAATCACGGAGAGACGGGAACGAAAAGTGTTTCAGTTACTTACATGCATCATCTGCTGTTACATCATCTGCTGGGTTCCATTCCACATCGTATTTGACATCTGTGTTTACGACCCGAACATAGTCCCCAAAAGCGTATACATCATCACGTCCTGGTTAACGTACCTCAACTCAACTATCAATCCCTTTCTCTACAACTACAGCAGCACCGAATTTCGACGTGCCTTCAGAAGCATTCTTCATCTTAAACCGGAAACTAAAAAAGTTAGAAAGAGACAATTGGGTAGGGTAAGATAGAAAGAAAAATATTTCATTAGAACATATCGAAATGACACAAGAATAAACTAACTGTATCTGACATTTACATGGTTTTTCAATGACGGTAAGAATCAGTTAAGTCAAATACACCGTATATACTATGGAGTTAATTTGTATATATGTGATAATAATAAAGTGTGTAGACAAACACTCATTTGTAAGACTGACACTTTTCGCTTTATTCTTCAGTATAAAGGCAGGTTAATAATGTTATTTTTATTTATTTGTTTATTTGTATACCATTATGGTCAACATCATCATCTTTATTGTTGTTGTTGTTATTATTATTATTATTATTATTATTATTATTATTATTATTATTATTATTATTATTATTTAAAACACATATATATTTGAAAGGCAACGTTTAAATTTAATGATCTATCTGAACACTTTATACCCTTTATATGTTTACGGTTCCGCGGGGATGAAGAAAAAAACAACAACATGGATAGTCAGGACACTTAAACTCATTATATCATTTTTATCCTGTCCATGTTCATGACATGAAACCACACCTGCAGCTACCGCTAAGCACTGATGAAAGCCAAGCAAAGCTTTCTGACTGCTGCACTTGATCACATTTGCAGTAATTCTTTTTTAAGAACGTGTACACCAGTAAACCGAACGAGAGAGGGTTGACGAGTAATAAAAATCAAAATAATTAATATATCTGGGTCAGTGGAGAAGACCTGAAGAATGTCGTGTACTTGCAAATGATTGTGTTGTTATCGCTTTATTGACCAACCTAGACTACTAACTGAATGTTCAGAGAGAGAGAGTGGTTCGTCTACAGCGGGTTCGTCTACAGTGGTTCGTGTTACAATGGGTACGCTGCCGATACTTTCAAAACATAGTTTTACCTTACAGATATTGTCAGGCTGGTTCTTGCATCCTTGTAACAATTATATGTATAGTAGTAGTAGTAGCAGTAGTAGTAGTAGTACTACTACTACTACTACTACTACTACTACTAATAATAATAATAATAATGAGCAGAAGAAGACGAAGAAGAAGAAGTAGAATGATGATTATGATGATTATGGTAGTTTTGCAGTTAATTATGTTATTGTTAGGAAATCATCAGTAATTAAAATACTAATTAACTAGCATTCCTTTTTCACTGTTATCATCGTCATCTTCATTTTTACACTAAATATTGTTATTTGCAATTTCAATGTATTTGTACCTACATCTGAAACACGCACACGGAAGCAGAGCAGACTTTCGATTTGAGGATCTAATAGGGAGAAAAGGTGTCTGGAAATGTTCTGTAATACGAAACATTTGATGCATTCACCGTTTTTAATGTTAAATACTAAAATTAAATATGTACAGTTCATAGTATTTTACACGGCGACAGTGGTGGCCAGTGATGACATGTAAAAGCTGGTGAGTGTAACACACACACACACACACACACACACACATACATGTATACGTTTGACACCGACACTGATGGTCTGCTCGTGTTTTCTGATGAGTCGATCTCACAACAGAGTTTATTTGAAAATTCAGAATAAAATCTTCTCTCTGAAGTGTCTGGACCAGGGATCAGCAGCACGGTGACCGCGGGCAGCAGGTCGCCCCTAACAACCACACCAGTCGCCCGCAGGCCTGTTCCTAAAACAGCACAACACGTGAAAATGTGTCAACATTATACAACTAATAACTTTTTCAAAGATAGTGCAACATAGTTCATGATTTATTAATAGGGGTTGTCAGTGGTTAGCGAAAATGCGACATTTTTCTTATTAAATGTTGTAGAACTGATCATCTGAAATTTAAACCATTACTGAGATCAATACAATTAAAGGTTGAATATTGATATTATCTGTATCCAACCGTGTTAAGTCATTGGTGATAATTATTGTGAGAAACCATTAACGTGATCAGTGTCTTCACATAGATGAGTATCATTAATAATAATATATATAACTAAAAATAAACTGAACAAATTTGTTATTTCAGAAGAGTGTAACAAACTGATAGCCCTTCGGATGACTCAGTACCTATGGAGTAGCTTTCATGTTCAAAATGGTTGATGACCCCTGATCTGGAACATATTTACGTTTGCATATAAATCTATGCGTATGCGTGTCTAGGTGTGCTGACGCGGTTATTAAATTTTTTAAGATCGTGCATAATTATGTCTTTATAGGTGTAAGACTGTGTAAGTTGCATAAATCTCGGGGGGTGGGGATTTATAGTCTGTAAGTCACACCATGCGTGAATCTCGCTTCCCACACTTCTTTCTAGGCGTGCCCTCATCAAGGACGACCCTCGTATTTTATAATTTGACAGGCAGTGCATTGGCTATAGGTGTGAGCTTGCTATTACTAACCTGTTAAATATCACGACTTGAAGGTGGAAAACTGTCCAGTTAAATTACGCGAAAGCGCTGTACGCTAGCCAATAGGAAAGAAGTTGTCACAGAGAAGTTGTAGAGTATTACTAACAATATGTAAAACGAGGCTGACACAGGAGTCTTTCAGATCAATTCATCTGATCAGCACGTTTTCACTCACTATTGACTGACTGACTGTTTCTAAACAGGTCGATCTGGTAGCTTCTAGCAGCAGTACGATATACAATATCTTAATCTTTCCAAATATTTACCTTGATTTAGTGATAAACAGAACAAAATTTATAAATTAATAAATAAATTAATAAATAAATAAATAAATAAATAAAAATAAATTTAAAAAAAATAAAAATAAAAATAAATAAATAAATAAATAAAAAATTAAATAATAATAAGAAGAAAACGATGGAGTCGACGATGGCCACGTTGAACAATACACTGTCGGATACTGCAGCGACGTCTGTTCCATGGACAAACATTGTTCTCGGTGTTGGACTTTACACAATAATCTTCATAACTGTGTTTGGTAATTGTCTGGTGCTTCTTGCAGTAGCCAGGGAGAAAAGTCTACACACCGTTTTTAACTACTACATCGTCAACCTCGCTGTCACGGACATTGCCGTGGCCGTCACTGCTATGAGTTTTTATACCATAGAAAACGTACTTGGCTACTGGCCGTTTGGACAGTTCATGTGCGGCGTCTGGATCTTCTTCGACTACGGCATGACTTTCGCCTCTGTGTTCACTCTTCTCGTTATCTCAGTGGACAGGCTGTGGTCGGTGACGTGGAGTATTCACTACAGAAAACACCACAATAAGAATAAAGCAGTCATTGGTCTGTCGGCTGTGTGGTATGTAAAATACTAGTTGTTGTTGTTTCTGCTACTGCTGTTGTTGAAGTTTTTTGTTTGTTTGTTGTTGTGGTGGTGGTGTATGGCATTGATTATGCATACAGACATGACAAAAAGAATACAGATTTAGTATGTGGTATTTACAATACATGTACATATATATCTGGTGTCATGACTGTTGCTATTTTTCGCGATGTTTTTGTTACTGTTGTTGATGATGATGGTGTAGTCGATTGTGGTGTGCGTCGTTGAATCTACATTAAAGAAAACTGTTATTGGTCTAGCCACCGTGTGTTATGCATAATATCATTACTAATGTACTGTTCTGTAGTACGTAAAATACGTTTTGTGGCTGCTGTAGTCTATGTCGTGGCATTTAACATGTGGTAAATGAAGAAAGCTAGACTTACTGCTTCTGTAGAAATCTACGTACAATAAATCATTACTGTTCACTGACTGGTCATTCTTTTCTTCCTTGCACTTAGCATCTTAGAAAATGATTTAATCTCACATTACAGTATTAAATAAGATAATCTTCATCTATTTGCTTTGACATCTGTAGTATTAATTTATAAAATAATCAACTAATGCCATCCTCGATGAGCAAGGTTTAAACTACATGCAATTTATATTTTTGTTAAGATTAACTTACTTTTGTTTACTGTTTTTTTGCTTTTGCATTACATTACTGTCTACGTTCATTAGAGATATTTGAGAAAAAAAAAAAAAAAAAAAAAAAAAAAATAACCTCACAATTCTCGAGAAAAAAAATAAGAAGCATTCTTAGATAATTAGCAGTCAAATTACACTAAAATTCATGACTATTGAAAGTAAATTAGGTAAGAGATAAAACAGTCTTATGACGACAAATTTATTAATCTGTGAATTTTTGTCACTTTAAAATAATATATTAGAGGTTTAAACCAAATAAATAAATTGCAGAAATTTGCCCAGAGTTTAGGCTCTCTCTCTCTCTCTCTCTCTCTCTCTCTCTCTCTCTCTCTCTCTCTCTCTCTCTCTCTCTCTCTCTCTCTCTCTCTCTCTCTCTCTCTCTCTCTCTCTCTCTATCTGTCTGTCTTTTTCTCACTCTCTGTCTATCTATCTTTCGTTCGTTTTATTCTTTCTCTCTATCTCCTCTCTTTCACACTATCACTTTTCATTCTCTCTCTCTCTCTCACTAAAACATTACCATCAACGCTACATGAAAACATTTCTCAGAGTTTAGGCTCTCTCTCTCTCTCTCTCTCTCTCTCTCTCTCTCTCTCTCTCTCTCTCTCTCTCTCTCTCTCTCTCTCTCTCTCTCTCTCTCTCTCTCTCTCTCTCTCTCTCTCTCTCTCGCTCGCTCTGCTAATTAAATATCTTTCACAAAACCATCTCGTTTGTTTCAGAATTACAATTACGAGTTTATTTTTTATTTTTATATCCATATTTTTATGACAATAGGTTAAACTATTTTTGCCTTATGTAATAAAAATAAATCACTTTCTACAAAGAAAATTTACATTAAAAAAAATATATGTTCTGAAGTCCAAATTTATGAATTAACCAAAATAAGAAGAAATAAACAAACTGAATAAACTGGCAGGCGTCCAGAATAAATCGTATAGAGAACACCTTGTTATCTAACTGTTTGGAAATGACACAACTAATTAAATCAATAACAACATTAATAACGTTTGCTGAAGAGAACGAAAGGAAAGATAAACTGAAAGTATACTAGGTATAAAACAGGCTAATATAATCTAAATAAAAAACAGGTAATGAATTACGCCACATCAACGATCCATTCCCCCACTGCCTGGTAACTCGGACCACAGACAAATGTAAGGATACCAGAATCAGTTATTTTATGTTCCTTTTGTTGTTGCTTTTTGAAAATAAAGTAACTTCTATTTATCTTGTTGTGATTAGACATATTGTGAACAGCGTGACATTATTAAAGGATGTTTTTTTAAAGAAAATTTTGTACAGAGGTTTCATCTAAGACTTCTAAGTTGTCTAATTACTTGTGTATGTCAATAATGTACATTTTTTTTTTTTTTTACGTCAGAAAATAATGCACATAATAATTCGTTTTTATCGTGCAGTGCGTAATCTCGTACAGATCTAACACAAAACTAAAGAAACATCGTAGTGAGACTTCACCAGCTTTCTGACATTATGCTTTTCTTTGTATTTCTTCTAAATACAGTGGTACGTCGACTTACGAGTGCCCCAACTTATAAGTTTTTCGAGTGCCCCAACTTATAAGTTTTTCGAGATATGAGCAGTCGCCGGGTCTATTTTTTGCTTTGAGTTGCGAACCAAAATCTGAGTTACAAGCGAGCTAGTTGGCGCATCCAACAACATGACACCCGCCCAGCATCCTGTGTCTCACTCGTTTAGTTCACGTGGTTACCCCGTTCAGTATTTTGCCAGTATTTCTGGCCATGGATCCTAAGAAACTGAGTGCAAAAGACAGTGCTAAGAAGAAAAAGTGGTTTAGCAAACTGAGATACGAGCTCGGCAAACTCGTAAGTCAAGGTACCACTGTACTTACTTTTTTCTTCTAAACCTTTACTTTCTTTTTCCTCTAATTTTTTTTTTTCAGTCTTCTTTTCTCTTTTCATTTGTTATTTCAGCTGAAAATTAATTAACAGCACTTATTTATTCCTGTGAAATTGAATTTTAGGCAATCCGTCGATCAAAAATTGTGAAATATAATGATTACAAAAAGGTACTCTAGAATTCTTAACTCAGAAGGCATATTATTATTATTTTGTTCTACTTTTGTTATGTTTTATTTTTTAAATCTTTTACTGACTTTTAGGTTCTCCCGTATGTTTACCGTTGTTGCATTATTAAAATAAAAACTGGCAGCGAAAACTCGATTGCTTTCATAGAGTGTGTCTCAGCGTTTAACGTGTGTGACGTCACATTTCATTACGTAACACTCTGGTAGCCTGATGATTTTTCAAGCCTGGGTAAGAAATTATACCGAAAAAAACACACAAAAAAAAAACAACAAGCAAAATAAATAAATAAATAAATAAAAAGAAAAGAAGAAAGAAGAAAGAAAGAAAAACAGACCTATCAATACAAAATTGTTTTAGGTTTTATTCATATTGTAAATCTTATACTAGGGTAGAAAGCAAAAGTCAGATATTTTCTTCCTGATTCTTGCTGTTTAAAATTTTCCATCTTTTTAACACTCTTTCAAAAGGAAGAAAAGTAGCAACATCTTTTTTTTTTTTTTTATACCGTTTGTTATCTTAACATTTTTATTAGTTGGAAAGCTTGCATCCATGAAAAATATAAAACATATTTCTGAGCAGACAACATATTGTTGTTTTTATTACTTATTCTCAAAACAAGACAGCGCTCAGTTTCCAATCGATTTAACAAAAAATCCAACTTAACTGTATTTTTTTAATTAGTTTTCTTTTTCTATTTATGATTTAGAAGATAACGAAAGAGGTTTTGACTGAACCTAGATTTAGTTCAATTTAAGCAATTGGATATTCTTATACTCAGCTTTGAACATGTGATCTCGTTAAGAAAAAAAATGATATATGAAAAGTAATCTAATGACAAGTTTCTTCACACTAAATCAACGCACTAAATAAGCAGAGATATAAAAATGCTTAGTATCAGTTAAACAGAAAACTTTGAAAATTACATCTTCGTGATTTTTGAAGTACACTTATTTATTTATTTATTTATTTATTTATTTATTATTATTATTATTATTATTATTATTATTATTAAATTAAATTTTTTATTTGTTATTTCATTGTTTTCTTAATTTGTTAAGGTTGTTATTTAGTCACATGACTATAACATAAACAGATTACGATCAAGTCTGTGACGTCATCAATGGTAATTCTATGACGTAAAGTGAATACTTTAATAACATTGTAAAACAGAAGACGTAATGGCAGTCAAATGCCCACAAACAAAAATAAAAACAACAACAACAAAAACAAAAATAACAATAACAATATTTATTATTATTATAATGAAGAAAAAATACATAAAATGAAAACTGAAAACATTTCGACGACTGCCGGATTTTCTGGAATAAAACCAATTCACTGGAGTAAAATTCTTCTCGGAGTAGGACTTTACACAGTCATACTTATAACAATCGTAAGCAACATTGTTGTTTTGTTGGTTGTATTTCGAATAAGACGATTTCACACAGTTTTTAATTACTATATCGCAAATCTGGCTATCACCGACTTAGCTGTGGCCGTCGTTGGTATGAATCTGACTGCTATAGAAACCGTACTTGGCTACTGGCCGTTTGGAGAAATCATATGCAGCATTAGGATCTTCTTAAACTACGCCATGACTTTCGCCTCCGTGTTTACTTTAATACTTATAGCTGTAGATCGTCTGTGGGCCACGTCGTGGCGACAACACTACAGAAAATACAGTAAAAAGAAGAAAGCTCGTGTTGGTATTTCTTGTGTGTGGTACGTAAACTTCAATATATATACATATACATACATACACACACACACATATACATAACATACACAGACACTTTGTTATTATCAGACTACTGTTAGAATTTTTTGTTCTGTCATCATCATTATTTTTTTTGTTAATTTTTTTTTTTTTTTTTTTTTTTTTTTATTTTAGACAGTTTATATGAGAGTGTGGGTATCTTTTGCAAAAAATAGTTCACTATGAAGCCTCGACTTACGAACAATGTGCATATATGTATATGAAAACAAACACGTAAATAAATATACATGTATGGAGGCATACATTACATGCATACACATACAGAGATACATATATTATTATATAGATACATCCGCCCATACGTCAAAAATTTGACTTAATTCAAGTTACTGTGGTATTAAAAAAAGATTTGGCGAAGTTAATTACTGAGTTAATACTTTTTCCCGCTCCTGTGGAAGAGAGATAGTTTTTAGTTTATGACATTAGACAAGTATTAAATGTCTCATCGCGACAGAAGATTAAAAAAAAAAAAAAAATCTGCAGTTTAATCTCTGAAAATACTGAAGAATGCATTAACAGTTTTAAATCACATTATTCTGATTGAGCAGACGAGAAAAATTCGACGGCGAAGAAATCCGAAATAAAATAATAATGTACCGTGATGCCTCGTTAGATATAGTGAACAATGTATTTTTCCACTGGTATCTTTTTCAGCGTACTAATATAAATATGCACCTATTTCATGTTGCAATAATTAATTTCTCTCATAATACACACGTATACAGTAATGCAATACTATGACAACTTTATTACAATTTATAATAATTTTTGTATGAATTTATGAATTCAAATTGTTGTTTTAATAATTATACTCACAAAAAGAAAGAAAAAAATGTATTATAAGGAGATTCATATATATATATATATATATATCATTTATCCAGTCCTTCATTAGGTTATTAATGGATATTTATTCAAGAAAAGAACAGCGTCTGTTTATTGTCAGTAAAACTGTTTAACGCGCACATATTGTCACTATCGGTGTATAACGCTTACGTATTGTCACTGTCCTGTTTAACGCTCATTTATTTTCATTGTCAAAGTTTAACGCTTGTTTATTGTCTCTGTCAGTGTTTAACGCTTTTATTTTCATTGTCAAAGTTTAACGCTTGTTTATTGACGCTGTCATTGTATAGTGCTTATTTACCATTGTCAGTATTTAACGCTTATTTACCATTATCAGTATTTAACGCTTATTTACCACTGTCAGTATTTAACGCTTATTTATTGTCCCTGCCAGTGTTTAACTCTTACATATTGCCACTGTAAGTCTTTAAAAGTTATGTATTGTCATTGTGCTTACCGTTTACGTATTGTCACTGTTACTGTTGAATGTTTACGTATTGTCACTGTTACTGTGTAACGTTTACGTATTGTCACTGTTTACCATTTACATATTGTCACTGTGTTTAACGTTTACGTATTGTCACTATATTTAACGGTTACGTATTATCACTGTAAGTGTTTAAAGTTTACGTATTGTCACTAAGTGTTTAACGCTTACGTATTGCCATTGTAAGTGTTTAACGCTTACGTATTGTCACCGTAAGTGTTTAAAGTTTACGTATCGCCAATGTGTTTAAAGTTTACGTATTGTCACAGTAAGTGTTTAACATTTACATATTACCACTGTACGTTACGTTATCCTTGTCAGTGTGTAACTTAGTTCTATTTTATTTACAATCTCTTTCACGTTACGTTGTCGTCGAAAGTGTTTATCTTATCACCTGCAAATGTTGAATCTGGCATTTATCAGTAATCAGGTTTAAAGTTCATCTTCGTTACTGTTGTCAGTATTTTTTAATACTATCCTGTGTCATTAACATCTGAGAATAATTGTAACTGAAGTTGATCCGGCGTGATTCTAATGGAGTATCTGGGCACTGCTATCAGTTCTAAGTGGTTTCATTAAAAAAAAGAAAAAAAAAAAAGCTTCCTTTGCAGATGAAAAGCCAGACCAGGTGTCACGTTTTGCGGAATGCACTGAAAATAATTAATATGCATACGATGTTGTGCAAATAAAACTAATTATTTTCTTTGCTGAACTACACTGTTGATCTTTAATCACTATTTTACTTCATTTAAACTTATCCTTATATGTATACATTTTTAATCTAGACGAATAATAAAAAAAAATAAAAAAAAAAAAAAAAAAAAAAAAATAAAATAAAAAGAGAGAGGGAGAGAGAGAGAGAAAGAAAACAAAGGCGGAAAGGGATAAACAAATAAAGACAAAAGACAGTAAGAGACTGATATTCCATTCGGACAGCCACAAAATCCTAAAAATGACAAAATGAAAACAGTATTTGTATAGCAGTCCGAAAAAACAAAGTAATACTGTAATAATTGAATCCGGTTACTCTGACATGGTTAAATTTTTGGGTAATATAATTTTAGAATAACTTAATCCTGTTCCTTTGTCATTAATTTATAAACAATGTAATATTACAGTAGCTGAATCCATAGTTAAATTTATAAATAAAACTGAGATCACATTTTTTTTTCACTAATATAAAAAAACAATATTACATAGTTTTAATTAAGGCTGTTACAGAAATTACTTTATCCAAGAAAATAAATCCGCAGGGGTCTGATCAAATTACACCTAGAAACTGGGTGGGAAAAAAGACGAAAAAGAATTCATTAATTATAAGCTTGATTAGTGTAAAATCCAAGTAACATTTTCCATGGATTGGGAGAGTAATTAATGATGGACATCGATTCGTACTATGTTTGACTCAAAAGATGATGTAAAGAAAAGAAATGGAATCTGGAAATAAATAGTTGCTGATCACGGTCTCACAGCAATGTAATCTGTAAATGAAAAAAGACGTTGAGAGATTCCAATAACTACGTTTTCTCACTGAATAAATCAGTTTAGTAGAAGAGTGATGATTCTCTGATAACTGTTATATAGAATACTCTCTCTCTCTCTCTCTCTCTCTCTCTCTCTCTCTCTCTCTCTCTCTCTCTCTCTCTCTCTCTCTGTTGTTATGTTGATACTGTGTCTGTATTTAAATGTATATCTGTAATTTTCAGGATTATGTCGTTTCTGTATTAAAGTGTATATTTGTTATTTTCATGATTGTTATGTTGATACAGTGTCTGTATTAAAGTGTATATTTGTTATTTTCAGGATTGTTATGTTGATACTGTGACTGTATTAAAGTGTATATTTGTTATTTTCAGGATTGTTATGTTGATACAGTGTCTGTATTAAAGTGTATATTTGTTATTTTCAGGATTTATCTGTTGATACTGTGACTGTATTAAAGTGTATATTTGTTATTTTCAGGATTGTTATGTTGATACTGTGTCTGTATTAAAGTGTATATTTGTTATTTTCAGGATTGTTATGTTGATACAGTGTCTGTATTAAAGTGTATATTTGTTATTTTCAGGATTGTTATGTTGATACTGTGACTGTATTAAAGTGTATATTTGTTATTTTCAGGATTGTTATGTTGATACAGTGTCTGTATTAAAGTGTATATTTGTTATTTTCAGGATTTATCTGTTGATACTGTGACTGTATTAAAGTGTATATTTGTTATTTTCAGGATTGTTATGTTGATACTGTGTCTGTATTAAAGTGTATATTTGTTATTTTCAGGATTGTTATGTTGATACTGTGTCTGTATTAAAGTGTATATTTGTTATTTTCAGGATTTATCTGTTGATACTGTGACTGTATTAAAGTGTATATTTGTTATTTTCAGGATTGTTATGTTGATACTGTGTCTGTATTAAAGTGTATATTTGTTATTTTCAGGATTGTTATGTTGATACTGTGTCTGTATTAAAGTGTATATTTGTTATTTTCAGGATTGTTATGTTGATACTGTGGCTGCCCCCGTGTATAACTGACAGACTGAGAAACAGTCGGTCCAACGTGTGTAAGTGGGAACCGTCTCAAAACAAAGAATTCGTTATCGTAGTGGCCGCTGTCGGCCATCACGGCTCGTGTTTGATTCTCTTGTTTTGTTACATTCGAGTTTATTTGTTCATGAAACAGAGACTAAAAATCGGAGCAGTAGGGAGCAGGTGTATAACAGGCGCACGGAGTGACGTGAATGCTACTTGCTCTGGTTTTCCAGACACTCCTCCAGTCATTGAGGTGAGGCGAGCCAGCGAGACGAACCACTCGGCTGATCCAGTCGTGCCAAGCGACAAAATGGTGCCAGCTGAGAGCGTGTCTTCACTAGATTTAGCACAAGAACCCACGGTAAATAAAAGCTTCACCTCATCTCCAGAGCAAACGTCTGCCACAAATATTTACTCCACCGTCCAGGATGAACCGCTGGTGACTACAAACAACTTACCCTATCAAAATCAGGGCTACTCAGATAGCACAGACATACAGACAAGCCAACAGCTGAATGAAAAACAAGCGATTCGTTCCGAAACGAGCATTCCGCGCGTGCAGAAGACAAAGTTGAGTATTGTCAAGTTTTTGGCCGTTCCAGACTCGAAGTCGTTGACTTCTGCCTTTTCCTCATCAGACTCGCATTCTTTTGATAGCAGGAATGAGTCCGGCGAACAGGCAGAGAGACGCGAGAGAAAAGTCTTCCTCACTTTGACCTACGTCATTGCTGGGTACATCATTTGCTGGGTGCCATTCCATTTCGTGTTCGACGTGAGCGCCAGCAACCCCAAGCTCGTTCCAGAAATCGTGTACACAGTGACGTTCTGGATGACGTACCTCAACTCAACGATAAACCCGTTTCTGTACAATTTCAGTTCACCAGATTTCAGGCGAGCGTTCAGGAAGTTACTCCGTTTAAAGTAAACGCCTCAAGCATTAGCTCAAATGCAAGCGACGTTTTGTGTCGACCTTCACCTCGTCGAGACACAAGCGCTCGTAGGCTCGGTTCTGCGTTTGTTCTTCGACACCGCTGGAAAGCAGATAACCACAAATTCTCATTTGACCCTGTGATCACATACTTATCACTGATTAGTTAAAGCAAGGATGTGTGATGACAGTTAATGTATATACACATTACGTTTCGTCTTTAGTTAGAAATCACTAGCCGTCTGTTTCGAACCTCCCTGAAAACACACAACTGTTACAGCAGTCTGGGCTCTTTAAAGCACGCAGTTACTTGAGTTGTTAGCATACTTTAAAGGAATGCTCGAGTCATATTTGAGTTCGAGCAAACAAAAACAGTACAGCTATTTGAATACACTTTAAAAAATGAACATACGCTAAAAAAAAAAATAAAAAAAATAAATAAATAAAAATAAAAAACGTATAAACTGGATTAATAAAAATCTGTATATTTACTAATTAAATATTATCAGTCTTCTTGTGTATATTAAAAGGTTTGTGAAAATGTATTGCCGCTCGAGTATTCCTTTAATACAAATAGACAGATAATTATATTGATACTTGAAGTCGTTAGTTCGAAAAAAAAAAATGTATTGCATATGCTTTGAGTATAGAATTTTCTTTAAAAAAATAAATAAATATAAATAAAATAAAATATGGAAATACGAATTGTCTTTTCTTTGTAATGAACTGACAAAATTAAAAAAAAAACACAAAAAAAACAACACGAAAATAAAGGAAAAAAAAGAAAGAAAAAAAAAAGAAAAGAAAAATAAATCGATAAAATATTACAAATGTTGTATTAGTGTATTCACGAAATGAAGTGCAGGAAGTTGTGGATTTTCAACATTATTACGAGTCATCGCTTCAATAAATAGCAATTGTTTACCACCAAGTTATCACCATTAGCAATCATCTTCATTAGTACGTGTCAAGTAAGTAATTAGGCACATTGTTCGATTATTATCATTCTTGTACCAAACAAGTAAAACTCGTCTGGCACTACAAAAATAGTGATGATTAATGATGATTAATTAATTTAAAAAATCAACATTAAATAGATAGATGATGTGTATTACAACAATCTTCGAATAAAGTACTTATATAGTTCATGAATACTTTAACGACGACACACCTTATCTACATATCTATTTAAATTGTATTGAATTGTTAATAGCTTTTTAAAAGAATTGGAATTCTATTGAAATTTTTAACATTGCATTTAACAATGCTATTTATTGGTTGTAAATATTGATCTAACACATTTAACAGTTATTAAAGATGTTCGTTTCAGTGCACTATTATGTGAATAGCAGCCATGATGCTTACGTCAGCTGTTGTTACATAGCGCAATTCGAATCAGTTTGGTAGTTACAAAAATGGAAACAAACAATAAATAATCATTTAAAAATATTATTTTATCTAGAACAACTGAGACTGAATAAAACAATTATACTGGGTTATATTTACGAGCTTTTCTTTCAACTTTAATGAATAACTGGCTAAAACGATAAAGAATCTGATACTAGTAGTTACAGCAAATTCTATGAAAAGACTGAGCAACACTAAACTTGTCGCACAAACTTCTCACTAACTGTACCATACATATTACCTTCTAGAGTTCTTTATGTGTAACATAATAGCTACAATTTCTATGAATTTCGCTGTGAACGAAAATGACTAATTATACCTATTTATAATTAACTTTCTATATTGTCCGTAACTGTATTTTTATGCATGTTAAAAGTGTCTAAATACTTTTATTTGTTTTATTTATTTGAGTAATACGACACTAATTCTAAGCAATAAAATAAAGAGTCAATTAGTACGTGTGCTGTATAATGACTGTCATAAAAAATAATAATATTAATAACAAATAAATAAATAATATAATATAATATAAAGAAATATAAAAAATCAAAACTTATAAATTATTACGCCTCGATTACAGGGAATTATTTTATTTTATTTTATTTTTTAATGTCTATTTTTTGTTTTCATTTTCATCAGTTCCTGGGAATTTACTTCTTTATATGTTCACTCGGAGTTCTCATTACAGAAATTATAATTTAGAACAAGCAGTGGCCGTCATAGTGATAGTAGTCGTCGTATTGATGTAGTAATCATGATGCTAAATCTTATTCTAATGTTATTATCACACACACACACACACACACACACACAACACACACAGACAAACGCACACACAAACATACACAGCACACTGTAATTTCAGAATTGTGTAGAATACAATTTTATATCCCTCTGTATGGGTGTACACAAAAATTACTTTTTAATTTACAATTTTACTAAATCAGAAAAAAACCCAAATAATAATAATGAGAAGAAATTAAATAAACTAAATAAATAAATAAATAAATAAATAAATAAATAAATAATGAAGAGAAATAACAAATTTTATGCAATGAAATGAAATGAAAGTTTTTATTTATTTATTTTTTTGTTCTGTTCCTTTTCAGACAAAACAAATTTAAATGATTTTAGTCAGTCTTCATTTATTAATCAGATTTCTCCTCCCCTGTCTATATACCCTCTTCGTACTGGCTGAAACACATAACTCTCTATTTGTTTCTCTATTTGAGAGAGAGAGAGAGAGAGAGAGAGAGAGAGAGAGAGAGAGAGAGAGAGAGAGAGAGAGAGAGAGAGAGAGAGAGAGAGAGATGTGGGGGATCATGAAATAAGAGCCGATCCTTGTTTCAACTGTTGTTTTAGTATTAATCACTCGTTGATCGGATTAGCAAATTATAGTAATGCACTCACAATAATCCTGTCAACTCATCTCATTGCCAATGTGATTATCTGCTAATTAGATAATTTCATTAATACATGCGAGATGGCAGCGTCGTCTCTAAAGTGACATGTCACTAGACGTGGATATATAGACTCAGAAAATACCAGTAAAACTCAGTTATCTACAGTAAGACGAATAACTGTTTTGTGTTTTGCGTTCTTGTGACAGTGTCTCTGGAAAAGCGAGAAAGATTTACCGATACTCTGTGACCACTAAGATAATGGTAAGTGAAAACGATTTTTCTTGTATCTAATCGCTTCATTAGAATCTAAAATTGTTGATGTTTTGTTCGTTCACTGTGATTCTGTGAGAAAGAAAGAGTTGTCTGTCCTTTTCAGTATTCTCCAGTTGAAGATTATTATTATTATTATTATTATTATTATTTTATCTAAAATTTTATCTAAAAGGTTAATACTTCATTACCAACTTTTAGAACGAGTGGCACCTGTAGGCACACGCACTTCACGCAAAGTTTCAGAAACTAAAAAAAAAAAAGAAGAAGAAAAAAAAATCGATAAATTAACAGTGACAATGGCGCTTTGCCGCAAAACTGACAATGTACCCTCTGGAAGGCTGCTGGCGTGATCGGTTAGAACAATGTATTAGCATTTTAGAAAAATAAATAAATGTTCGCTGCTTAATTACTGTAAAATTATAACCATAATAGTTTAATTAATAAAATAGAAGAATATACAGTGAAAATTCTGCAAGCAATCAAAACTGTAATACATTTTTCACGTGACGCAATTAAAGATCACTTACAAGAATAAAAGATAAAATTTTAAAACAACGTTAATCACGTGATGTAAATAAAGATCAGTTCTCAATATAGAAGAGAATATTTTAAATTAATAAACGTTAATCGGAAGTTAAACGGACATTAATTGGTTAATACATTAGTGTAAAGACAGTCTATTAGAAACAAATCAACAACAACAATAATAAATACTTGAAATAAATAAATAAATAAATATGTTATTTAAGCTTTTCAGCTTTCCACATTATTTAAATGTTTTAAAATTTGAACAGTGAAATAAATTTAGATAAAGAGAGCGTGATAATGTTTTAATTTTTTATTTATTTATTTATTTTCATACCTCACGTCGACTTGTCCTACGTCAAATAAAGTGTCAGTTGTCTTAAAACAATTCTATATCAATCATTTTCTGTTGCCGAGTGACGTATTTGACAGTGACAAATTAAATTAAGAATTGATTTTTATACAAGCATCCTCTGAAATCCATTTGTTGTGCTGCTATTTGTACAAAATGGAACTTTTTCAAGACTGATTAAGCAGATGGATTAGATTCTGCCATTAGTGTATTCTAAACTATTGGAAAATATTATTGATTTAATGTCTAATGAAACATTCCTAAGATTTCCACATAAATATAAATATTTTCATCTGATATAAAATATAAAACTTCTATATTAATTAAGGAATTATTTTATTTTTATTATTATTATTATTATTATTATTATTATTATTATTAATTTCTGTAGACTTGTTTGACAGTTAAATCTGTATCCTGGTTTGTTAAAATCAGGGAATGTTTTACTTGTTTCTTACTACCGTGTTATTTTAGTGAACACTTCTCTCAGTATATTTTGTAAACGCAACATGATTAATTTATTTAATTGTCGAAAAATAACCTTGGCTAATAACAAAGTATGCCATAAAAGAAAATTCACAAGGATTCAGGAGTTAATGATGTTAATTTTCACGCAGGCACCCCCACAAACATACGTACGCTTACTCTTTCACAAATATAACTATATAACTTTATCAAATAATTTTTCATAATGCAAGATATCAATTTAGCTAATTACCCTTTTAAAATTATTTCTTTTTTTCTTTATCTTTTTTTTTTTTTTAATTTGTTTACACTAACGTTATAAAAAAAAAAAAAAAAAAAACTTAAAAAACACGGAAGTTTATCTAATCTCTTGTCTACTGCAGTCTACACCCACGTCTTTCTCTACACTGATTAAGACTCACCACTCACTGTTACATTCTAATTAACTACATGTAACTCACTAACTGTTCTACATCGCTTTACCTTTACAAACGTTTACATTCGCCAGTATCTTCTATATGATTTAATTTTGTTACTGATCTTTGTGTTAGAGTTACGTTACACATATAGATATCTATATTCAGTCTACGTTTTGACAGTCACGTTACGAATAATACTATCGCATTTCATTCTCACGTTACAAATATACTGTCACACAATTCATTCTCACGTTAGATTTACAAACACACAAGCTTATGACTCTCTATCATGTACTGTTGCTAACATTTCCAGGAACCACACGAAACGACTACGACAATTATCCAGCCTATTGATGTCGTCGCATTGGCAGCCATGTTTAACGGTGACCCTCAGCTCATCCCTCAAGCTTTCCTCGACAGTCTCTTCAGCTTTCAGTCAGACGTCGTCGCTGATGTAACAGAGCCTACATCGTCAGCAGAGCCGGCGACATCCCCGCACAACAACGACGTTGTCTGTACAGACGATCTTAGTTTCAACAACCGAGGTAGCTTAACACATCAGTTATTAAAACAACATTTATTAATTTTAAATTGTTAAACTCTTTGAGTTTGCCTCTTATTAAACTGAATATCGAGAATATGAAATATTATACTTGGAAAAAATTACTATTTATTTATTTATTTATTTATTTTGACTTTCCAATTTACTACTATTCGAAATGTCATATAAATGTATCCCTTATCCACACTTTTACCTTAAATACTTTCCGTAACATTATATAGTGAGTATAAAATTAATGACTTATTATTATCATCTACTTTTTAATAATAATAATAATATAATAATGAAGATGACAGTTAGTATATTGTTTCTAAAACTTTAACTTTCAGAGACAAATCTAGAAGACAGTGGAAATGTGTCCGATTATCAATACGTCAGTTCCGCTTCGGGCGAGTCACGTGGTTCCAGTTTCACCAGTTTGTCACATGACAGTTTTGACTTGTGCAGTCCTGGGAATTATCCAGAGAGAACCCTACCACCAGTAGAGTCACATCAACTACATCATCTGAATCCTTGCAGCCCCATCCTTCCACCAGCATCGACTGCACCTCAGCAGACGTCTGTTAACCGACTAAACTCGCCACAGGAAGCATACGTTTGCTCACTTCAACAGACATCCATAACACACTCACCACAAGATACAGCTAAAGATACACCAACAGCAAACACCAGTCTTGTGGCGATTCTCCCGAAACCGGCAGCTGTAGTACCAGTTGATGTTATGCGTACCAGGATACAACCCGAACATACCAGATCATTTACCTCCAGAGAAACAGTTCCTATACTGCCAGCCAATGAGAAACGAGGAACGGGGTCAGGTGACGTGGAATTCACGATGAAGAAAAAGACACGAACAAATTATTCCATGAAGCAGATCAGAGCTCTTGAAAGAATTTTTCTGGAGACGCCGTATCCAGACACTGAAAATATTGAGCGGATTTCAGTTGAGCTAGAGATTTCAGAACAGAAACTCAGAGTAAGTAACCATTAGTGAAATTATAGAAATACACGTAACAGTTATAGAATTACACGTAACAAATGTAATTATAGAATTATGTGTAACAGTTATACAAATACACGTAACGAATACAGCTATAGAATTACGTGTAACAGTTATAGAAATAGACGTAACGAATACAGCTATAGAATTACGTGTAACAGTTATAGAAAAACACGTAACAAATACAACTATAGAATTACACGTAACAGTTATAGAATTACACGTAACAAATATAATTATAGAATTATGTGTAACAGTTATACAAATACACGTAACGAATACAGCTATAGAATTACGTGTAACAGTTATAGAAATAGACGTAACGAATACAGTAACAGTTATAGAAATAGACGTAACGAATACAGCTATAGAATTACGTGTAACAGTTATAGAAAAACACGTAACAAATACAACTATAAAATTATATATAACAGTAATAGAAATACACCTAACGAATAAAGCTGTAGAATTACGGTGTAACAGTTGTAGAAATACACGTAACAAAAACAATTATAGATCATTTGGTTTATTATTTTCATTACTGACGAACCAATCGATCTCTTTTTCTTGTGGAATTTATATCACAACATTTGAATTCTCTCTCTGTGTCTCTCATTTTTTTAATACTAATTTTTCTTTCCTTTTTATTGTTATTTTTTCTATATAATTTGTTGTTGTTGTTAGTTGTTTCGATATACTTTTTGTGCTTGATTTTATACTGTATTGTTGTTGTTTTTTCAGATCTGGTTTCAGAACAAGCGAGCTCGCTGGAGGAAAAGATCGAAAGAGAACGAAACGTCAACTCATCCAGTTTACCTCCCCCCTCTGTCACTCGCGGGGAAACTTCGCAGTCTGAAGCCAGAAGCTGCACCTCCTACGTCACACACTCTCACGTCTCGAGCTCTGATGTCATTACACAATCTGACTTCATCAGAAACAAAGAAAGAAAATGTGATTCCATCGCGTTATCCTTCACCTCGTCGCATCTCTCCGAGGACGACCATGAACGCCACGGATTTACTAGTGACGCCATCTGCCCATCTCGGAATGACATCATCGCATGTTGGACTGATTTCGTCACCACCGGAACCAGTCAACAGCCCATATCAACAGCAGTTTCTGTCAGGCTGCCGCTATGAAAACACGCCCACTCAACCAAGAGCGCAAAACTCATTTTTACAACCGAAATCGACTCGATTTTTAATGGAACAAAACAACTATGGAAATTTTCCATCCGGTTTTTATAATTCTTCTTCCTGCTGCACGCCTATGACGTCAACACCGCAGCACGCAGAGAGAGACTGCTACTTTTACCAGCCGAGACCACAGGCGGCTTTTACCTCGTACAACGATCAGACGCACCGACAGTACGGAAGTTACACACCATCGTTTGGTTTTATGTGATCATAATTTTACTGTTCGTCATTGAAATAGAAAAATTAACGTCGTGTAATTAAGATGAACAGCATTCTGTTAGAGCTATTAAAACTATTTGTTATTACTGTTTTAGTATTTATTTATTTAGTTAGTTTTGTGATAATATGATAAAACAATCTGTACAAAAGAAAAAAAAATTGTGTAAAATATTCTATTACTGTGTATATTTCTGTACATAAATGATATAAAAATAACACTAAAAAAATGGTTTTCTCTCTTATTTTATATCGATTATCGTTATCACTTTTTAGTTACAGTTTTTGTCGAACGTCTGTGCTACTACTGAGTAAGACACATTTAGTTAACAAAGCAGCAGTGCAAATGGAAATATTTTATTATATACCATTATCAAATACCTCTATATTTCAGATAGATATACTTTGTGTGAAGGAGCATTCTGAGATATACAGCGTCTTCAGACTGATGATAATGTTACCGTCTCCAAAGGGTATTAACTATAAATATTATATAAAAAAAAAAATGAATTGAAATTAGAAAAGTACCTTACTGTGCTGTCTCAAAAGAACGCTAACGTCTTACGTAAATTTAGAACCTCTAATGTTAAACTTCCTATTGAAACAGGACGATGGATTAATATTCAAAAAGAAAATAGAAAATGCCAAATGTGTATGTAATCTTGACAAAATTGGAGATGAATATCATTATATATTTGAATGCAATGATCCTATATTGTTAAATGCGAGAAAAAATATACCAGATAAATACATGAAACATCCAAACATATTTTCGTATAATAATGTGTATAAAAGTATAAAAAAGTTATGTTTGTCAATAAGAACTATGTGTGAGAGAATACGTCCTTAACGTTAAACTTCCACGCATGTGCATTTTAATTTTATTATTATATATCTGTAACACATTCGTCTGTGTACTGTCGTCCTAAAGTTAATGAGAATACACTCATTGTCATTGTCACTGCTATTGCTGCTACTGTTCCTGTTCCTATTATCACTATGTTACAACTATAAATATTACTACTAACATTATTACTATCATAACAAAAGCATTAGCAAGTAAAACACCAATTACTACTTCTGTATTGTGCTGCTGCTGTTACTGTTAATACTACAGCAACAACAGTTACAACTACTACTACTATTTCTACTACTACTTCTACCACTACAGCGTCAAGTTATAACAACAACTACTACTACTATTACTAGTAGTATTACAACTACTTCTACTAATTCTATTAGTTCTACTTCTACTTTTGCTAGTACCACCATCGTTGCTGCTGCTGAAACATTTGTAGTTGTACTTACCATTGCAATGTATAGTAATGATAATTATTTGACACAGAGAAATATATATATAATTATAGGAGTTTGCAATGATACGATAGTGAGTCTAAATTAAATAACATAAAAACTCTGTCACATTCTTGTTCTTTTCGCGCAATAAAATGTTTAACTGATTACTCTCTTAAAATACTTTCGACATTGTAACATTGCTTTTATCAATATTGGGAGATAACTCCTACAGGTTTTACGTTTGTTTTTGTTTCTTAGAAGGCGAGTTTTTCCCCTTTCATTACCAAACCCATTTTCTTCTTGTTTAGTGTAAATTTGTGTCAGTGTGATGTTTAACAAGGTTCACCAGTTTCTTACTATAAATAAATAAATAAATAAATAAATAAATAAATAAAAGGAGTGAATACATAATTAAAACAACAACATAATAAATAATATTAAAAAAAAAACATAAATCAAAATTTATTTTAGAAAATAAAAGGAAAAAGGTATACTTACGGAGAGAAAGAAACGAGTATTTCTAAATTTATAAGGTGTGTGCATGTATGTATCTATGCGTATGTGCGTGTTATTAATGTGGTTGATGTTGATATGCTGTATGGTTGGCAGAGTATCTTTTATTTTTTTCATTACTTTACTTTTATATTTAGTTTTCTTCTTTCATTTTAAAAAATATATATTATATTATATTATATTATATTATATTATATTATATTGTATTGTATTATATTATATTTATTTTATGATAATGCTCACTCGATATAACAAATGATGTAAGAAAAGTGACATAATGAAATTTCTTTGTTCTTGTTAGGTGTAAACCAATTGAAAGAAAAAATATAATTATTTTATTCAACATATTTTTAATCTGTTTCTGCAGTTAGAAATGAAATCCGCTGTCGCTGTTTTATTTTCATACCCGTTACAACCAGGAAAAAAAAAAATCCACGATCTTTGGACAGTGGGTGGAGCGTGAGGATCCTTGGGTGTGATTGTGTTTGTGAAGAACAACGCCTGAAAAATTCCACTGATAATTCTCGTACAGTTACTGAAAACAGTCGAATACAGTTCACCGGCTCATTTTTATGAGATTCAGTGTTAGATAATATTCCAAGAGATTCAAATTTTATTTCATTTTCAAAATGAAAGAATTAGACGATTGAAGTAAGGAATTTACTGAGAAAAAAACCCAAACAATTATCTAAAAATATAAATATTTAAAAAAAATAATAATAATTAAAAATAAATAAATAAATAATAGTGTCGAATTACACAAATAATATTGTTAAATATTTTAAAAGATATGTTATCTATTCATTCTTTATCACATAATTTAGCAAAAAAGAAAAGAAGAAGAAAAGAAGAAAAAGTTTATTAAAGTTTACATACATAAGCACAAATGAGAGGTCTTCAGAAGTTATTTACAGCTAAAAGATATTATTTGATTGTTTTTGGGCGAATTATCATAATTAAGATAAGGGGCGGATCTGTTATCAAATTAATGAAACTTGATTTTCAGAGTCCCTAATACATGATACCTCCCCCACCCAGAAGCGACATTGGTCCATATTGCTTAACAGTTTTAATCGAAATTTGACAGACCGTGGTTAAATTTAAAAAACAAATTTAGGTGATCTGTCTTAGCTGAACAAACCCACTGAAGAAGAAAACAGAGGTTATCTAGACCTCGTTGCTTCTTGCGAAGAACCCCCACAATAGTTCAAGCTTCAGGGCCCCAAGAATGTAAACGTAAACAGTACTGTTGCAAAATACCCTTTTACAGGTGAAACTGGGATCTGATCAACAACTTGTTTTTGTTGTTATACTTTATTTATTTATTTATTTATTTGTGTTTGTTTGTTTGTTTATTTTTCATTTTTATAAAGATTAGGCGGCAAGAAAAGTAACTTGGCAGTATGCTGAATACACTTAAACTGTTTCTTAATATAAGCAAAACTACACTTTTAGAAATTTAGACTGTGCGATACAGTTTCAGACTTTGTGGTATGTTTTATTCTGCCTGCCAGATAAATTGATGTATCTCATGTCAGTTATTTCAGTGTCATTCAGCCGAAAAGTAAAGGAATAGAATTTGGATTACTGGTATACAGAAAGTAGATGAACCAGTTTATAAGCAGAGTATCTGTGTCGAACCTTTCTAGGCGAATATTTAGAATTTCTAAAAATTCACTGATTATTAAAACGGGAATAAATAAAGAGACAAGTAACCTATTAAATAATAAAAGTACTTAGAATTATCTTCACCTCAACACAATTTAATATAAATTATATTTGTTTGTTTCTTTGTTTGTTTCTTTCCTTACGTCCTTATTATAGCAAAGAGGAAACCATTGATATTTCTTACAGATCATTAGTAAAAAAATCTGTTTTGTTGTTTACAGAACTTCCTCTTAAGAAGTAAACGCTTATTATCACTTTAATATATCTCGCCTAATCCAGTCTCTGTGGACAAAACCGGACTATACGAGGAAACCTACAATTTGATAAAAATAAAAAACACACGATTTTGAAACAACATTTTTATATCAATAATATTTACACGTAACATATGATACAAATGTTTAATAAGTCTCATAAACAGGGAGAATAAATTAAAATATACAATACACACATGATAAATTAAACAATGGAAAGGATACGAAAATATGACAACTTTGGGTCATCATTTATTAATTTAATACACGTTGTACAACTGTAGACTTTATCTAACAAATTCCTGACTCCTTCAAGCACGATAAAAAGAAGGAACAAGATGGCGACTTCCATGAGGAGTAAGCACCGAATGCATTTGAGGAAAATATGGCTGAAATCCAGTCATCAGTGGTAGAGGTGGTATTACTGGATTTCTCGAAAATTCGTTCGGATTATGAGCAAAATACGCTAACTGATTTTTTGGACAGTCGTGGACTTTGTAATTCAGACTATTTCTGTCAGACGGTGACGTCATTTTGGCGTCACAGGGTTCAGAATTTAGATTTCTGGGTAAAATATTGTAAAGGTTTGGCGGGTGCATGTTTTGTTGTGCTGAAATTGTTCGACTTGGTGGGACAGCTGATTGCAAGGAACCAGGAAACCCGACTGGGACGTCACATCGGGGAACTATTACGTGGTTGCGTTGTTCGTCTGCTCTGACTTTTGGCGTGCAGTTAAAATCTGACAAGACGCCAGATGACAGTAACTTGGAATTATAACGTACGGCTGTTGGAATGTGAGGCATGTGACTTTGGTTATGGGATTTCTGCACGTTTGGTGTAAATTTTCTTTCAGGTATCAGTAAAAAAGGAGGAACTGATGCTGCCGGTGACTGGATCGAATTCGTCTCAAATCTCGGAAGAATTTGTCTCATTTGTTCGGACTGCTGCTTGACTGGATTCTGTTCAGTGACTAAAGGAGTCTGCTCGCTGGCAGGCGTCTTGATGTGAGACGTCGATGAATTCATAGGTGGTGCTTGATGAGGTGTGGAGGAAAGTAGGACCGGAAGAGCAGGCTGGTAAATAGGATGTATGCGTGTATTGTTTTCTTTTGCCCTTCTTCTCCATCGAGCACGTTTGTTTTGAAACCAAACCTAGAGCGAAGAAGATTAAATAAATAAAGAGATAAATTACGGAATTTAAAAAAGATGACGAAATGTGAATGAATAAATTAATAAATGAAATATGAATAAAAAAATTAAATTAAAAACGGCAACCGAAGCCAAGGTTTAACAAGACATAAATGGTATGTCAAAGAAAGGTTCAATAACAAAAATTTATACTTACTCTTAGTTTATGAATTTCCAAATCCAGGTCGTTTGCCAGCTTTTCAATTGCTTCTGATTCTGGATATGGATTGTTCAGGAAGCTTTTTTCAAGAAATCGTACTTGTTTTATCGAATAGTTTGTTCTGAGTTTCTTTTTCACACCCATCTCGCACTCGGACGATACGGATTCGGTTGGTGACAGTGGTGCTTCGTCAGCGGCGACCATCAACTGCGACACCGCTGGCTGAACTGTCAGATCTTTAGGAGGGTTTATACAGTATCCAGACTCGTTGACTGTAGGTTTTAAATAGTCACAATCTTCTTCTCCGAACAGTTTTTCGGAGTTGTTAGGAGACTGGCAAACATTCTGTCTACACACAGGAGTTACTCGCCTTGTTGGAAGTCTCTCTCTCCTTGGTACAAAAGTGACAGACTGTATTTCTTGTCTTGGTGTTAGTAATACTTCGCTGTCTGGAAAATTTTCTATTATTTTAACTGGTCTTCCTGATGGATCAGTAAAATGATCCATTTTGTTAGCTGATGTTACTGACGCATCTGAAAAATGATCCGTTTTGTTAGCTAGTTTTCCTGGTGGATATGGAAAATGACCCATTGTCTTAGCTAGTCCTCTTGCTGGATCTGGTACATAACCCATTCTGTTAGCTGGTCTTCCCGATGTATCCAGAAGATACTCCATTCTGTATACTGATGTTTCAGTTCGTTCTAGAAGAGGATACATCAAATTCGTATTTTTGTTTTGCTGTGATTGATTTGATGAATGAGTAATTCTCCTTGATGGAAATACCTCAGTATTGCGCGAATCTTCGCTGAATAAACTAGTGGATGGACTGTTTGGTTTACAAGATGGTATATTCTGCTGTGGTGTCGACGACAAGGATAATTTAGAATTCTCAGTCAGCGTTGTGTTCTGAGTGAATGCAGCTACGTTCATCTGTGTTAAATCACGAACTGGAGGTTGGGTGAAGGCAGCTGTAGTCACCTGCGTTAAATCACGTGCTGGAGGCTGGGTGAAGGAAGGTGTAGTCACCCGTGTTAAATCACGTGCTGGAGGCTGGGTGAAAGCAGCTGTAGTCACCCGTGTTAAATCATGTACTGGAGGGTGGCTGAAGGCAGCTGTAGTCATCTGTGATAAATCAGGTACTGGATGGTGGGTGAAGGCAGCTGTAGTCATCTGTGATAAATCAGGTACTGGATGGTGGGTGAAGGCAGCTGTAACCACCTGTGTCAAATCACGTATTGGATGCTGGGTGATGGCAGATGAGGCGATACTGGTTTGTTCGGCTGTGGAAATCTTGTTGACGGTATCTGTGGGTGAATCATGTGCTACTGACATATCATGGAACTCCTGGCTGTCAAAACAAAAAGCTGTGTTCATCGAGTCTGGACTGTCTGCAAAAGATGTGGTTTCTGGTGATGTTGTCTCCTTCAGCTTTTTACTTCTCACTTCATCATGCATAGAGTCATTATCCGCAGTGTTTATTCCTAAAATAAATCAAATCAAATCAGATCAAATCAAATCAAATCAAATAAATAAATAAATAAATAAATAAATAAATAAATAAATAAATAAATAAAAATAAATAAATAAAAAGAATGGTAGAAAGAAAGAAAATAATAAATAAATTAAAAATATACATATTGCTCCTGCTGCTGCTACTACAGTTACTACTGCCACAATTACTGCTACTATTGCAACAACTATTGCAGCCACTGGTACTACAATAAACTTCACTACAAATATGCTGCAATGTTAAATATATTTAAAAAATAACAACAACAACAACAACAACAACAATAATAATAATAATAAAATATGTTTCAAACCTGAATATTCGTTATTTTTTACATCTATTCTGCACAACAACTCAAGAATTTCTTCTGAAGGTGACAACTCGCTTTCTCTACCTGAAATTGCCGTAAACTCTTTTGAGACCTGTGATACTAAAGAACTTCCATTGGTAATCTGCTGATCGGGAATCTCCGGTGGTTGTCGTGTTGTTCCGTTTTCCATGACGTTAATACTTTCGAAAATAAACTGGGGAATGAGCGACACAGCGCTGGCTAGGAAACTGTCAAATGAGACATTGCTGACGTCAAGTAGTGATACACTATCTTCAAGTCTGCTCTGAAATAATAATAATAATAATAATAATAATAATAATAATAATAATAATAATAATAATGAGAATGTTGATAATGATAATAATAATAATAACAACTTTATTCCTTCAGTTTGCAATACATTTTGCTTAAATTATATATATATATATAATTAGTTAATTTATTATTGTATTTATTTATCGTCAGCCATTTTAAATATTAATTATTTTATACATTTACATCTAATTAATACTTTAACCGTAATACATTTTGTAAATTGCCAGGTGTGTAGGACTTACATTACGTGTTCGTGACACTACACGTAGAAACCGTGAAAAGAACAAATAAATTTAACTTCTGCACCTAAATACAAGGTTCACATTAATTTGTTTTCGTTGATGGTCGGTTCAGCTTGGATGGCAAGGTAAAACAAATCTCAGAGTTAAACCAACACAAATACGGGAAATATCAAAACTTTGTGAAATTGCTCATGGACATGTAAATATGTTAAAATCTCATTTAAAATTTCTTATCATTGAATTACTGAAAAGGAACTAACCTCTACCACTCCAACATCGGTCGTATTTTCATCGTTTTTCATTTTATCGTTTCATTAAATCTGCTGGAGTGAATAATAAACATATTGTCTGAGTCGATCAGTTTATAATAATCTAGTTAGCTACCTGGCAGGTGTGAGTTGACAGTGCTGTCTCGGGTAAATTCAGGTTAAACTGCTGATTGATAATCACTTAGCGGTGAAAGGGTTAAGCACGTTTAACTGATGAAGGGTGAGTGTTGTTAGGTAATCATTGTTTAGTGATGGGTTGTGAGTTTTACGTTTCAGAAACAAATAAGAGACAGCGGTGCTGGTTCAGACGTAATAATAATGTTTAGTGACGGGAGTAATCCTACGTACTTCTACAGTTCTAGCTTACGTCTCCTTTCTTTTCTTTTTTTTCTCTCTGTGTGTGTGTGTGCGTGTGTGTGTTCCTACTGAGCAATGTCTGTAATCCAATGTTTCCTCTCATATCGTCATAAAATAAAAATAAGACACACACGCAGACACAAACAATATACGCATACACATAAGTACATATACATGCACAAACACATATATGTAGACACAGACACACATGAACAAGCAAATTCTTCGTTATGAGGAAATCGTTTACAAATTCTCACTTCATTTTTTAGTGTTTTCACCCAATGTTAAGATAATTATACAAAACCGTGTCTTTTTATTTTTGTTTTTTTATGTGCATTTGGGTGTCTCATAATTCACCTGCCCCCAATATATATATATATATATATATTCGCTATATCTTTTCATAAACCATTCGTGCACGTTTTTATACGACTTTTTATCAGTTTGGATTGTAAGTAATACATTTTAATATCTTGTTAAGCGTATATCTTAACAAACCGTATATATTTATCATATTTCTCAAACAAGTTTTAAAAACAGGCTGAATGTTATAATAAACATGAGTACATTAATTCAAAGGCAAATGAATGTATAATTAGTGTAATTAATACTCAACAAACAATTTACGTTCTCTGCTGTTTGAAAAAACATTGGTTAATCTTTTAATCTCGATAATCTCTGACCGTCTTTTGATAGCGATTGTTTATTATTTTAATCCAGTTCTTGGTTGATCACATCATTCGCATTAGCTTGTCAACAATCAACTGAAAACAAAAGACTGAAACAACAGCGGTCACTGATGTAATAATGGCCATTGTTTATTAATCGTAAGAACCGGTGACATCCGTATCTGTCACCCATGACAAGAACTCACTTTATGCCAACTGTTTTTTCTAACTTGGTATTTAAACTGCTGCTTCAGTTAAAATTTATTTCATTTCAAATCGTCTTTACTATCTGTTGTTCATTAGCTTAGCTGACTTCGTTACACATCATGCCTGCCTTTGAGATTACCAATGTAAGTTTTTATTTATTTTTTTATTTTAAAACTTAAATAATTTACGTGAATCATTTAATAATACAGTGCATAATTTACTTTGCTTAGGCATTTGATCATATATATATTAAATGTTACTTGTGAAAACTGATACAAATGTAAAAGTTTATACTTCTTGACATTTAAGGGAAAGACAAATATATGAACAAGAATTTTAGCAAATATTAAAATCATTCTAGGACAATATTTAAAATAATTTACTTTGTCCTCTCATTTTTTTAAATTACGTACAAACATACACATGTATATATTTACATATGTATGCGTCCATGCATACGTTTTTTGTTTGTTTTTTCTCTTAATTTTGCTCTTAATGCCCCATACCTATCAAGCATGAAGATAATAAACTTATTTTAAAAATCTAATACAATTACTGGGCAAGTGAGAGTTAGAATTTCACGGTTCAGTGGAAATGGCAGCGTGGCGTCTTTGATGTGGATCGTGTTCATTTAACTTGCACCCACCACAAAAAGATTAGTTTTTCTTGATGCAGATGTTAATTTCCTGTAAATTACTGCAAACATTACTTTGGAGTTCAAGTAAATAGTTAAATTTCATTCCAAGTACAGTTGTTTTTAAAATATGTTATTTGTCTTCCGTTCTTTATTTATTTATTTTAATATTAAACAATAATAAATGTATTAAATAAAAATAAACGCTTTTAACGATATTAAATACTGAATAAATGTAGGTTCGTGGAATCTGGAAAAGACCAAATATTAACATTATACAATCTACTGTGATATATTGTGAAAACTGACAAATCCTGACATTAAATATCTTTAATTATAATATTTTCATTTTATTTTCACAGAACTGTTCGTCAACAAATGAGGATGATGACGTCACACCATCGTCAACTCCCAACACGAGTCTTTCTGAACAAAGTCCAGATAAACGGAGGTGTCCAGCATTTTTTCCGGTTCCAGAAAATACTGCAGCTCCTGTGCATATTCAGGACCTTCCACCCGCTCCTTACTTCCCCATGATGAACCCGTACGGTTACCCACGTCACCCGTTCATTGGATTCCCCTATGGATACGGGTCTGCGATGTCTTATCCTGGTCTGAGTTATCCCCCTTCATTTGGACTTCCACCGCAAATGACAAATTTTCCTTTCCCTGCACCAAGCTACAGTAATATTAATGATCAGAAAGGTAATATTTATTTATTTATTTATTTACTTGTTATATACGAAATAGGACTGATCAATCATAAATAAATGTTTATTAAAAAAATGGTATAAATAATTGTGCTTCATCAAACCTTATATTTTTGTTACATAAAATAATAATTTTGTTACCTTTTATTCGTAAGTTTAATGAATGACTGAGCAGAAAATGTATTATTATTATTATTATTATTATTATTTATTTATATATATATATATATATTTTTTTTTTCTTGAACAAGTATTTGAGAAAATAAAGTACTAGTTTTAAATGTTTTAAAAATCTTCCTCTCTGTTTTCAGAAAACGTTTCTCCTCCAATACAAGAATATCTCAGACTCAGGCAGCACGAGCCTCTGAAACTCGGCATGTTTCCTGCGAGCAGAGAACGTGCTGATACATGCACAACAACGACGCCACGCCAGTCACCCAGAACCAGCGAAAACGTCAGTCCCGTTCCAACAAGAACACGAACATCGTCACTCTCCGACGACACGTCAAAACTTTCCAACGTCTCCACAGACTCGAACAAAAACTCCCCGTCCACCAGCAGTCCCGACAGCCACGACATCGTGGTGAAGAAGGGACGCACGAACTACACCCCGAAACAAGTGAGAGCCCTAGAGAAAGTGTTTATGGAAAACCCCTACCCAGACATTGAGATCCTAGAACAGCTGACCTCTGACCTCAACATTCCAGAGAAAAAATTGAAGGTACGATAGTATTTCAGTTCTGTTGATATATCTAATAGTGAAAAATGTTCAGTATTGTTAATGCTGTGGTTAGGGTAAATTCAGTTTAGATTTATTAGTGTAAATATATTTTCTGCTGTAATACAGTTATTTACGACAACACCTAGCATAATAATAATAATAATAATAATAATAATAATAATAATAATAATAATAATAATAGTAGTAGTAGTAGTAGTAGTAGTAGTAGTAGTAGTAGTAGTAGTAGTAATATATGATGATGATGATGATATTACTACTGTTTCAAAAACGAAAACTACTACTAATAAAATATTTTGCCTGTGTTTTAATTTTTGAAAATCATTCTTCTACTCACAGAACTGGTTTCAGAACAAGCGATCGCGAAACAAGAAGAAAATTCAGGAAAATCACCAAATCGCCATGACGACAACTCCGTCATATTTCATGAACTCCATCCCTCCACACATGATGCCGCCGTTCACCCCGTTTTATCCTATGACGTCGCCAAATGCAATGATCCCTTCAGCAACGTCACCAAAGCCTATGATGCAGCAGCATTCTCCTTTTTCATATCCTAGAGCGTCACAGTTATCTCCCGTTCCAACCATGCTCTTACCTTCACAGTCGTATAGTCAGCTGTCTCAGCAGTGCTGATGCTGACGTCGCTGATGTCCTTGGTTGAACGTAACGTCTTGGTGCTAGAACAATAACTTGGTGCAAAATTAAATATTTATTATGGTTCGAATTTGTGTGAACGAGCTTTCGTAGTTTGTGTGTTCTGTTTATGTACGCATAACTTAGTTTATGTGTTTATTTATGTAAAATTGTTTAGATGCATATGACTGTTGTTATATTTATGTAAAATTCATTTGATACATATAACTTTGTATTATATTTATGTAAAACTTTATGGATCATATTTATGTAAACTCATTTTGACATATAGAACTTGTATGTTTGTGTATTATATTTATGTAAAACATCCTGTCCGTACACCGAACTTCGTGTGTATATTATTTATGTAAAACTGAAGAACTTTGTGTACATAATGTATTATGTCAGTGTATATACTGTATATTTCACTAATAAATCATATAAAGTAAATCAACCATTTTGTCATTCTTTATATTTATTCTCTCTGTTTTTCTGGTCCTTGTTATTTATTTATTTATATTATTGAAAATGAATTTAAGAAAAAAAATTGTTTTGTTGTGTTTGCGAGTTAATGAGACAGCCTGTTTTATTTATTTTTAATATTCAGTCACCATAATAATATATAGATTTTAAACAACTAACAAACATAATAAGATCTACCAGAGCTTTCTTTTCTCATTCTTTTCTTTCTTTTCTATTTCATTTCCTTTTTCTTTTCTTTCTTTTTCTTTTTCTTTTTTATTTTTTACGGATTTTTGTGTTATTTATATAACTATCATTAATTAATTATTAACTTAGATGACATTTAATAATCATTTACAGTAGATTTTAAAACATAAAATCATAATTCTCGTGTGATATTTCAGTCTACTTTCTTCCTGTCTTAAACTGACACTTGAATTTAGATATTACTTGGCAAAATAAAAATAAGAACGTATTATTGTATGTTTCATTGTTAAATATACTTTTGCCGTCTATTTTATATATAAATAAAATATGATACAAAAATATTACACAACTGTCTGGTGGTTCTGGTTTAGAATATTTGAATGAAACGTTTGACTGAATTCGAATAATTAAATTATATTTAATTTATGTCCTTGTTTTAAAATTCACCTTCACATTGAAATGGAAGAAACACTTAATCATCACGAATCGCAAATAATAATAATAATAATAATAATAATAATAATAATAATAATAATAATAATAATAATAATAAAACAACAATGATAATTTATCTTAATTTTTAAACAGCGTGTTCTGAAGTTCCAGTTTCGAAAATTAAATTACATCGTATCAACAGCTATAAATGTTAAACATATTTATTTTAGCTGTCACACATACAATACTCATAATTTTGAATATCTTTTGTGTGTATTTAATAGCAAATAAAACAGGCAAAACAAATTTGGCGGGCTTGTTGTTATTTTTTGTTTGATTCATTGATAGAAAGACGGATATAAACAGAGTTCCCATCATTCCGTCAAAAGATGTTGACGCATGCGTACTGAGATCTCCAAATGTAGCTGAGAAAAATAGAAATGAGCTCCAAAATCCCTCGCAAAGGTAAAATATTTTCTTACTTTAAAGCTTTTAGTTATGATATACTAACTATGGATATGTGATTCAACTAATTACGATTCATTTTGTTTCAGCTTTGGCCATTCAAGCTCGTAAGAAGCGCTCCAAAGCAAAACCCCGTTTCAAAACTGACGACAAAAAGAGATCATCGTAAGTAATTTTTCACGATCTGACTCACTGAACGGTATACTTAGTTTACTGTTTTGTTTTTCTCAAGCAGCTGACTTCATTGCATGAACATTTTTATGTATATATAAATATTTATAAAACTAGAAGAAATTCAGCTGTATAATGGCTAAAATTTTACAAAGAAACGTTATATGGCAACGTATCTACTTGGAGACCAACAGAAGTATAACGTTGCGACACGAAACTACGTCAATAACCTGTTTTCGTAAATTACCCTTACAGACTATCATTAGCATATCCAGATGTTAAGAAACTTGACAAGACAAGCAGGTTTTACCGAAATGCTATAAAACCGATATTTTCCAAATCAGGTTTAAACTTATGAAATCAAAAACAATATATTATAGATTTAACAATACTTGTGGCCATTGTTCAGTGTGGTAGTCTTCCATTTTCAAAGAATTGTTTGGAGATGCATTTGTTTTCATTATTTCTGTAACAAATATGAAATTTGTTATGTTGCACTTCAGCTTCCTTAGAGATAATAAAAATACACTACTAACTGAAAATAATTTTCTATCAAAGTTGATAAATTTCACTCAGAAAGTACTGGGGGTAAATATTCCAACTAAAATATTCATTTAATTTTGACAATATTCTGTTGTTAGATTTATACATGTTATATCAACAAGATTATTTAATATCAGTGAAGAAAATAATAAAAAAAAATAAAAAAAAAAAAAAATATAGACATCTATTTATGACTGACAAGTAAATATTTTCAGTTTTATTATTATTATTTTTTATTTAAATTTTTAAATTATTTTTTTAATATGAAAAAATTGCAAGATGTTTAGACATGTTGGAATAACCATAACTTTGTTTTTAAATAATTTGTCTTAGTATTACATTACCAACATATTTGTAAACAAAAAATTTATTGGTAATTTATTTACTGGTTGTTTCTCAGGAAAGATTTAACTATATATATGTACATATGGACACACCTGTTTGAATGATGTTTGACAGTGTTGTCAGTATTGTAATTTGGGTGTCTTTTTTTATTTTTTATATTGGGTTGCTTAAGTTTACTTTGTTTTTAACATTCATTATGGACACATTTTGCAATTTAAGAACTGTTTTATCTATATTCATATTTAAGAAAACCACCAAAAAATCCCAAACACTTTTATTAATATTTGGGAAAGCTATCAGGTAGCATGTACATAAAACAAGTTTCAGCACATACATTAATGTGTTAAAAATAATAGGATGTTTCATACAGCTATTAATATTAATTTGCACACAAAGCAGCATAAAATGTTTATCATACTTTGAGATAAATAGTATCCTAGAGATAACACCTGAAGATGCCAGTAATCTGCGAGCCTATCATTTTGTTTATTTTTGCACTGAGTTTTTGTTTTTGTTTTAAAGAATATTAATTTACTAATTTAGGTAAATGTATTTCCAACTTTGTACTGCTTTATCACTGGAAGTAGTGAATCTTGGAATTTTTTGTTTGGTTTCTTTTCTACCTTCAAAATCCTTTACAACTTAAGTAAGTTTGCAGATAATAGAATCTTAGCCATAATTAATGCCCTATTAGAACCGAATTGCTATTTTAAATGTTTTTTTTGTTTATTTTTAATATCATAATTTCAGTTGATATAAGTACCAAGGCTTGCATTATCATAGACATTATGATTTTTGATGATTAAAACAATTTTATTTTTAAAGTAATCATGTTCTGTATTGGGAAAATAGGTAAAAATAGTAATTTTTCAGGCCATAATAAAAATAATAATTTAAATTCATCTCGACTTGGCAGAAAATATAGAATTTTTTATTTTCTGAAGTAGCAAAAGAAATTTCCAGGAAAATTATTCAGTGGAATTGGTGAAGCGGTGATCTATCACATTGCATCAACAAATAGATAAAAATCAATCAATTTTTAACCATATTTTTTCTTAGTAAAATAGTATCTCAGTATTTAAAATGTATATTTGTATAACCACCAGCGATTATTTTTTTTTAAAAGTTGTGGTCTAAATTTTTGATATTTAAATTTACGCAGTGTATATTATATAGATTGAAACAAAATATTGTCTATAAGGATCAAATGATAGAAAATTGAAATGAGAGTAACCAAATAATTTTAGAAAAAAAAAATTCAACACTCATATTTTCTTTTATTGATTGCATATTTGTTTTAATAGATTTTATGTTTTATGTTAATCAGCTTAGGTTTGTTTAATCTGGATTTTTTTGACCAATTTTTTTTTTTGTACTAAAACAGTTGATTTACCATTTTGCTTTCTGATTCTCTTCTGTTTTTGGAAAGTAAGTAGTCAATCACTTTATTATTATTTGTCATCTATGAGATGTTTTATGTAAAAATATATTTTTATATGCACACACATTTTTATTAAACTTAACAGTAATGGTTCAGATTACATACTGTTTTGTTTTAAAAGTGCATTGCTATCAGTTATCAGTAAATGATCTTATGAAGGCAGGAAAACATTTTCAGTATAAACATGCTTTAGTTACATGTGGCATTGGCTGGATTGGGAAATAAGCCAGTGTATAATTGATGAGGATTGATTCTGTGACAGATCTCTTACAAGTCTTGTCACAGACAAACTTCCCATTTCCAGTTTAATATATATTAATAATAACTTTTCTAATCCAGATACAACAACTTCATTATCAACTTGGTCTTCAGATTGTGTCAGCAGCAGATTTCAAACTACATCCATATCTTTGTTAAAACACTTCACAGAAGGAAAAAAAAAAAAAAAAACTATTTTGATAAATTTAGAATGGTTTGCAATTTGAATACACTAACTGATGTGTCACAATTTAAATTAGTTATCTCCAGTGTCAAGTATCAATTTTCATCAGATATCTTTTATTATTACTAATTTATGAGCATTGATTTGATTTATTATTATTTAATGGCAAATGCTTTTTGACACATACTTTATAAACTGAGTGTAGTTACAGTAATAACATACTCTATTTTAGATATTTTAAAAAGTGTTGAGGTATTCTTATACAAATATTAGTCAGCTAGTTTTGTGTTATACTTAATACATAAAAATATTTGTATGAAATTTTGTAAGACAAAGGACTTAAAGATCGTAAACTTTGACGCTGCAAAAAAATCATAATTGTAAAAATAGCTTCAGCATGTGTGTATAAAATATATATGGATTTTATGTTTAGACTTTGATCCTTTTCTCAGGCTGTCTCCTTGTATTAACAAAACACAAAACATGTTTGACCCGAGGGTAACAGCTCTTCAACATGTATTTCTTCTTTCAAATATGTTGTATTCATTTTCATTAATTTTGTTCCTAAGATTAAAGTAGAATATTTTTTTTACATATATCTTATGTATACATAGAAGGAAAGAGAATTGGGAGAATAATAAAAAAAAAAAAAAATGAAAAAAAAATAATTGACTTAAATCTTTGTTAGCAGTAAGTCATTACAGTAATTATTATTATTATTATTATTATTTTAGGTTTTTTACCCGTGTATGTTAGTTAAACAACTTGTTATTATCATAATCAGTAGATCTGTCTGTCCTCTGAGGTTTATAGGTTTGTTTATAGCAAAATAATTTACATTTTTAAAACATTTGTCATATTTGAGTATTTTTAAAAAAAGTTTAAGGAGTGTGAAAATGAAATAACAACAACAGAAAATTGATAATATAAATTAAAGTGTATGACAGAATACTACTTTACAAATATAAATGCAGCAGTTGACTAAATATAAAATGCAATAAAAAATAGTATTTCTATTACACCAATCTATCATGAAATGTCATTCTCAGCAGACAGATGACAAACTAACCTTTCAAAGTAACTTCAGTCACAATATGTTAAAAAATAAAATGAGCAAACCTGAAAATGCTTATAGATTGATGAAAATGTTAAGTTGAAACTTGAATATCCTCTTTTTTCCTTTTTGAATTTTTTAGTTTTTTAAAATAATTTTCACATTGTTTAATTAAGACCCTTTTTGAAAACTCTCTAAACATACACATACTTTAAGAAAACACTGTGGTATTATCTTTTCTGCATATAATTAATACAAACAAATCCAGTAATCTGATTGGCTAAAAGCAGTTTAGCTAAGTCGTGTTGAGAATTGTTGACTCTTGCACAGACTCTTTGTGAACAGTTGGTCTGTTGTCATTTTGTTGTGCAGTCTTTGTAGACTACTTTGAATTAGTGATTATATTGTTAATAAAGTTTTCCTAATTCAAAATATCATTTTGACATGGATAATGCTATATTGTTTATCATAACAGTTCATTATTTACATATAACTGTATATTCAGCTGAAAACTAAATATAAATCTTGAAAAAAAAAAAAAAAAAAAAAAATAAGGACATATTCATCATCATTCAGGAGAAAAAGATAATATTCTGAAATCATCATTCATGCATAAACAAAATAAAATATCAATTGTTTTCCTATTTTGTCATTAGAGAGTAGTGACTGTTAATTGTAAAATGTGTTAAGCAAATATTTATCTGCTCAGATACGCTGACTCACAGAGAGCTCATTGCTAAGTATGAGTCATAATTTATTTATCACAGCCACTGGCTGATTTTACTTCATACTGCAAGGACATTTTTGTGTTGGGATTGTTATAATGATGGCTGATTTGTCTCAAAAACAAAATTTTATTATTGTTAATCAGTTCATGTTGTTGTTATTGTCATCATAATCATCATCATCATTATTATTATTATTATTTAAAAATTTTAATACTAATAAATAAATACCTTTCTACTTCACATCAACATAATAAAATGAAAAAATTGCAAATTGCAAATTGTTTTTAATTTTTTTTATTTGTGTGTGTATATATGTTTTAGTCAAATTATAATAGAGGTATCTGAAATGAGGTTACAAATGAAAGTGAAGAAATATTACAGTCCATGTAAGTTTCACACTTTGGTGTTTTCTTTTTCTTTTACAAGTGACATCTTGGCAGATATTTGATAACCTTGGTTTACGTTTTCTTTTTTCACCTGATGTTTGATATTTTGGCTTTCTGTGGATTTGTGCCAAAGTTAAACTTAACAGTGTAAACTATTAAAACATTCTTCTGATGAAAATGAAATTAAAAATACTTTGCAGTCTCTTGCTTGCTTATTAACACAAGAAAATGTGCCAGGACACATGCTATAGAGCACAACATTTCTTCTTTCTGGAACTAACACTGAGGTATAAGTAAAGCAGTGTATTTTCACTTGAATGAGTGTGTGACAGAAGAAACCGGGTTACATTCCACTCACATTGTGAATGATGTACAGCTGTTTTTATCCTTCCGCTGTATTTACATCTTCTAACGAGGTCAGGATCATTCAGGATGTTCCATATACTTTTTTTTTTTTTTTTTTTTTTTCTTCCTGTTTATAAAAATATCTCTGAGCTTGCAGGAACTGTCTTCATTGCGCAGTGATTGATTTTCTCTCAGTTAGCTGAGAGCACGGAGGTACCTGGCAGAAGTATTGCCACAGTCTTGTAACTCACTGGATGTTCCGTTTATCTGGACATTGATTATACAGCTAACTGGAGATTCCCTCTTTCCTTTAAACACATTATGGAATAGCCAGTTTTTGTAAATGGTGGGTGGTTTATTACTTGGGAAATGGAGTTCTGTCTTGGAACGTCACTCCAGGGCCGCAGGCTGCCTGTGCTGCTTCATGTATATTTATCAGATCTGTGTGTTGTTTAACCGTGTCAGTTTTCTCTCCAGCAGGATGTTAATGTAACTCGCAAAGTTGGACATTTCTCAGCATAACTAGCCAATGAGGCCACTTGGAGAGTAAGTTTTCACGTTTGATATGTTACATACTGATGTGAGAATGTCAGCAGTTTAATGTATTCTCAGTATTAATGATCTTTTATACATTTATCTGTATATTTACTACTTTATCTCAAAATATCTGTCAGGTCTCTAAAATAGTCATTAAAATGAGAACAGTTTACAAAATGTAACTAATAGCAAAATCATTTCCTTAATGCTTACTTCATTGAATAAAAAATAAATTACAAGATTTTAAAAGCAAGAACAAATTCAAAGCAACTGTTTGTCAAATTCTAAATGTAACTTTATCTGGATATTCTCTTACTTTTCTGATTTATCATATACATATTTGTTTGTGATAAGAAAACTGGTTATATAGCAGATAAAAACTGAAACAACACTTCATTAAATGGTCATCTTAAATCCAATTTTTAAATTGGAGTTGTTAAACATTTTTCAGGTGAAATCAAATGATAACAGGACTATGGTATGATTATTACTGAAACTTTGTTAATTAAAAATGCTTAAGACAGAAGTCTTCATAGCATTCCTCTTTATATGAGGACAGAATACTGCATGTGTATCATGTATATATATTTATAATAGTTTTTGTTTTATTTATTTATTTTTTTTTTTTTTCAAAATTAAGCCAGGAGACTTGCAATAAATAATGTGGTATACTACATACTTGTGTCTGCATGTACAATTGTGTCTGTCACTGGCTGAGTGGGCTGGAAAGGTCAGTCATTAATACTGTGTTTTATCTGTACTGGCAGTTTGACATCTCAGTGAAAATGTCACATAAAAACAAATTTATTTGGTTGGTTGGTTGGATTTGGAATGTTTTGTTTGATTGGTCAGTTTTAATCCAGGTACACTAAGTGGTCACTGGTGTTATATTGGTTGTCATGGAAATGTGAAAACAGTTGTACATGAAAATAGCTGTGTTGAAGGGAATGTTGATTGCTAAATGTCACATCACATGGATTAGCCTGAATCCCTCAGTGTGAGACTAGATACATCTGCAGCATTTGTATACAGTGTTAACATTTATCCTTGTATTTTGTTACCAGTATCACTTTTTAAAAATGTTAAAAATAAATAAGTAAATAAATACAATTGTTATATTCTTCCTTGTTTTATATGTCTGCATGCATAAAACTAATGTAAAAAACAGATATGTGCACAGTACTGAAAATACGTGCAGTTCTGTTGGTGATATTGATTTTAAAATAAAGTGTTAATGGACATTCCAATAACTACTCATTTATTTTGTACTCAGATCGATGTGATGTATATTTAGAAACTGGTTAGGTTTACTCATCATTCTTTCTCTGTTCAAATATCTTTTCTGTCTCTGTCTCTGAATGTTTTCCCAGTCACTCTCTTAGTCTTTTGATAAACTGCTATGATTCCAAAATGCAGATATTTTCTCTTTTCTAACATGCACAGCTGTAAGATCTACCAAGGATAAATTTCAACTTGAATATCTGTAAAAAAAAGACATAAATCTGATACTGCAGATGTTGAAGTGTGGTATTTTTTAATTATTATATTCAGTGCAGTGGTAGGTTTGATGTTTTTTATAATGACTAAAACAGAGATAGTGTAAATACCTGGTTTAACCTCAGCAGGTAGCTGAGATATCTTGAGTGGTTAGATTAATCACAAATTCTTCTTCTCTGCATGTATTGGACTTTCTCCTGTTTGAGCCACAAGTGCCTTAAGACTGGTTTGCCAGACTGTCCACTCCAGACTGTTAGAATGTTTAGTTAATAATAATCAATAAGAACAGCAAAGTTAATTTGACTTCTGTCAGTTTCTTCTCTTGCTTTAACTTTATGAAAAACTAATGGCATTAATTTTTAGAAAAATGCCAAATGTAGTTACCATTCATTCATTGATTCATTCTCTTGGTATAAAGTGTTACGCTGACTAGAAATTTCAGTTTTAACATTTGCTGTAGGGAACTGGAGAAATGTCATTAACTGCTAAATGTCACATAGGATTTGCCTTCAATCCGTGTAATTTGGCATCTATTACCTTTTTTTCCTTCTTTTTTTTTTTAAGTTAAAAAGTTTTTGATTATATTTTAGGATTTAAATTTGTGTGTATGTGTGCTTCTGTACTAAGGTGACTTCTGACATTTTTTATTTTTTATATATATTTGGGCCCTTTTTATTATTTATTTTAAATTATAAAATAAAAATAAAAATACATGGCTGTGTATTATATAGACACATACAAGGTGCATGTGTGTCTGTTTATTACATGTTATCTGTAAAACAATATGTAGCAGATTTCTGTGAGAAGAATGTTTTTGATGAGTCTATTGTAACTTTGTGCACGATGTCATGTAAGTCAGCAGAGAGCAGTAATGTCATTTTAAACAGACAGACATTGATGACTATTCTCTGATTTACTTCTCAGCTACCTGCAGCTTACTTCTGTGAATTTCTTCTTACACTGCAGATAACAGGATCAGTTCTGTGTGCATAGATTTAATATTCTGACAAGTATTACACTGACCATATGTGTGGGACAGTATTAAAATATTCTAATATTATTAGTTACTCATTATTATTAAATAATCTTTTGATAAGCATCTTATAATTGTTGACTGGTATTTTGTTTAACCATGCTACAGAGAGTTAAAAAAAAAAAAAAAAATATTGATAAAACAAGAAAGTACTGGTTGAAGTAGGCAGTAAAAAAATTAATCATAATAAAAATGTAATCACGAATATCATACAAGAAACAACAAATAAATACATTTTAAAAAAGAAGTTAATTGATTAGTGTTTCAAATATTAGTTTCTGCTGATTTTTAATTGCTTGAAGTTGTGGTGAAGCTATTTTAAAATTGCGTATGTGAGATGTTTTAAACTCTGTAGTTAATAAAAATAAGAAATGTTAAATGATTTGTTTCAGGGGGGACAATGCAGAGAAGAACGAGTCACACTATCGTGAAGAGGAGGATGAAGAAGATGAGGAGGAAGAGATTCTTGGATCAGACGATGATGAACAGGAAGATCCTAGAGACTATGTAAAAGGTGGGTTTCTTTTCTAGTATCAGTATTCTCTTTTAATAATCTACGGTTTTTTTCTTCTTTTTTTTTAAATATTATTTCTTACTATTTTAATTTTTGTTTGTAAAAATACATAAGAAAAAAAAATTAAACATATAATATTTTAGTATTTGAATATATCCTGTGCTGTACTATTTGTTAATTGTTATTTGCTAACAATACAGATGTGCTGAAACACATTTGCATGCTTAGTGATTATAAATCAAACTTTGTTATTTACCTGCTTTCCCTAAAAAAAAATTCTTTTCTTTCTGCAGTCTCTGCAACATTCCACGATAGTAATATTGATCTGTTTTTATTACACTGACATAAAAGTGTTCAGTCATGTGGTAATAACATGAGATATGTGAGCGAGATTAGTCTCGGAGGTAAACTTTTATCTCTCCGAGTTGACCTTTGGAAACAAATATTGTATAGAATTCTGAAAAACATGTAAGCAAACACACACACATGCATGCATGCAAGCATGCGCAAACATACAACTTTTTATTTTGTTAGTAAATTTCATTTTTTTAAAAACATTATTATATACTGAAATGAATGCGAGTATGAGATGATGATAATAAAAAATAATTTTAATATTTAACATGACTCATCAATATAACATTATTACGTCATTATGTTTTTGTGAAAGACGTTTTGTGTTTTGAATATACACACCAGGAGTCTGCTGGAGAATGTCTCATTACATAAAGTGAGAGACTGAGTGCTTAAGACTTTCTCTGGTTGCTGTAACGGTCATTACTGGGCTGCTGATTGCTTTCTCAAGTGGCTCAGTTGTGTGAATGCCACCAAAGATAAATCAATAGAGAGTGTATGTTGATTAGTTTATGTTCTTCTGTCATATCAGTGTTGGTGTGTGATCTCATTTCTCATACCATAGTCCATAGTGATCTCAGTTCTCATAGTCCATTTCCATTGTAATGTCACTTCTCATGCAATAGTCATTGTGATCTCACTTCACAATCCATTTCCATTGTGATGTCACTTCTCATAGTCCATTGTGATCTCACTTCTCATAGTTCATTGAGATCTCACTTCTCATAGTCCATTGTGATCTCACTTCTCATAGTTTACTGTGATCTCACTTGTCATAGTTCACTGTGATCTCTTATCATAGTTCACCGTGGTCTTACTTCTCATAGTTCACTGTGATCTCTTATCAGTTCACTGTGATCTGACTTCTCATAGTTCACTGTGGTCTTCTCATAGTTCACTGTGATCTCTCTTATCAGTTCACTGTGATCTCACTTCTCATAGTTCACTGTGATCTCACTTCTCATAGTTCACTGTGATCTCTTATCAGTTCACTGTGATCTGACTTCTCATAGTTCACTGTGATCTGACTTCTCATAGTTCACTGTGATCTCACTTCTCATAGTTCACTGTGACCTGACTTCCCATAGTTCACTGTGATCTCACTTCTCATAGTTCACTGTGACCTGACTTCCCATAGTTCCCTGACCTGACTTGTCATAGTTCACTGTGACCTGACTTGTCATAGTTCACTGTGATCTGATAACAGGATGTGTTTAGTGTGACACCACTGAGGAAGAGCTAGGTTTGCACTGATATTTGCATAATGAATGAATGTTCGTGACAGAAAGGAAATACAATATAGCTTGATGAAAGATGATTGCAAATATCAGGTTTAATAAAATACAGTTTGTAGTGTCAACATGTTTAGAATTTAAAATAATATTAATAATTTAAAGTGAATTTATAATGAATTACTGCAGTTTGATATTTAGATTTTTTGTGAATTATTGTACTAAAATATTTGGATTATTATTTTTATTTTTACTTTATTTTATTTTCTTTTTTAAATTTATTTGTTACCAGTCAAAGTCATACAGAAGAATTTTATGATAAAAACTCTATGACAGTGTTAAATGATAAACGCCAGCACTCTGATAAAAGCCAGCATTATAACAGATAAATACCTTGATACAGAATACTGGTGTCATGGTAACACATGGGCAGTTATCTCAGAAACAGCACCAAGCGTGTCTAAAACAGTTTAATAATGTATAAGCAGTGTAGATTTAAATCTCTGATAGACTTGATGTAAATGTGTCAAATTGGAAGTAATGTGCTCACTGGTTTGTTTCTATCTATCAGTGACAGTGTGTCCATATTTCTGAATCAATCATAATTATCATTGGGTTTTTTCTGTTTCTGTCTGATGCATGGTGTGAGTTTACAAGAAAAAAGAAATTATAATATCTGTAAATCTAATGCTATATATTTTGTTTACATTTTATCACTGGCAAGGAATTTAAAAAAAAAAAAATACAGAAATACAAAAAAACGGAATCACTTTGAAATATGCTAAATATATTTAAACAGTTTGTTACCATCACCATGGATATATTCAAGAAAACAGAAGGGGAAAAACTACATGAAATAGAAAAGTGAAAAAAAAAAAAAAAAAAAAAGTAAATTTACAAGCACAGAAAAACATTGCTTGACTGTATTTTAATCCTATATTTCATTACATGGCTTTTAAACAGTTTTGTTTTTTGTTGCAGTTTTAAACAGTGCTCATAAAAATAATCCAAATAACCTAAATATTTTGGATATAATTTATAGTATATTATTATTATATTACTTGTTGAAATTTTCATAATAGTAAAAGTGTGTGTGTATGAATAAACAATAACAAAAAATCATCACTCTTTCCTCATAACAACAGTAAAAACAAAAGCAGCTGATAATGAAGGAATCTGACATTCTCTCTTTTATAAGGTGATTTTATACATATATACATACACACATACATACAGATACAGACACACACACACACACAATGATTTTATATAAAAAAATATTTATTAAAAGATTTGATTAATCAAGATAGTATTAATTGACAGAGGTGTTTTAAAATTATCTTTTAGCAGACATGGAAGAACATATATTTGTTACAGCTGTGATGTAGTGGTGGTTGCTGCAGTAAACACTGTAGTGATCACAGTGAGGAGAACGACTGAGATAAACTAAACATCTACTGATCTGTAGTTCTTACATTGCAGGTGGATATCATCCAGTGAAGATTGGAGATTTTTTTAACAACAGGTACCATGTGGTCAGAAAACTGGGCTGGGGTCATTTTTCAACAGTCTGGCTTTGTTGGGACTTGTCGTAAGTAAAGAAAGCCTCTCAGTATATTTTAATTATTTGAATAAATGACATAAGTAAATAGTGTGATAATAAAGAAAAGATGTAAGAACAAAAAGCTAAATTAAAGAAACCCACGAATTGTACTCGCGGGCCCTGGAAATACTTATAAAAAGAATAATAATAATAATAAGTAAACTATGGTGAAAACAAGAAACTAGAAACATTTAATTAACAAAATACAGCAAAAGCAAAAAAAAATAAAAAATTAATTAAAAATTATTATAATAGTAAGAAAGAAATACAGAACATTAAGAAAACAGGCCTCAAGAATCTCTCTTGGTGTTATTTGACTGAAGAGAAAAGATAAGTGTGTATGACTGGAATGTGAAAGCATTAGACACAGGATACTGATCAGTGAGTTGGTGTGAAGCCAGTATACTCAAAGTACATGTATAAGCATGCCAGAATAGATACTGAAAGTTGTTTGTGTTTGTGTGTGTGTGTGTGTGTTCTGAATATTTAAAATACTGAGATGAATGAATAACACACATGTATTTCAATTTCTGTGATTAGATCATATTTTAAATTTTTTGTGAATACTAAGTATAATGAACTTAAATAAAGAATATAAATGCAGTTTAGCTGTAATGTGTTAATGAAACGTGAATGTTATTTTCAGAATGAGGAGATTTGTTGCACTAAAAGTAGTGAAAAGTGCCCAGCACTACACAGAGACAGCTTTAGATGAAATCAAGTTGCTACGCAGTGTGAGTATCACTGATAAAACATATCTGCTGTATTTGTAATGTAGAGAAAACTCTTCAACTGACTTTTGTATTATGTTCATTGTATTGTTTTGTTATTAAAACACAAATAGTATTGATTTCAATTGCAGGAAATGTTTTAATTCACATTTGATTGTGTTTATTATCCTGCCTGGTGTGCAGTTAGTATTTGATGTATCAAGTTGCACGTTGTACTGGCTGAGTCTTTGTTAAGTGTTTGAACAGCTTTCTGTTTAATTTAGTTTTTCAATACTGCCTTTTTTTTTATGATTATCAGTTTTGAAATTGTGTTGTTCATTGCTTATAAAAACAAATGAAAACAACAAAAGCTAATCAAACTAAGCTTGGCTTTGCAGTCAGTGTTATTTATTTATTATGTTTTTTTTCAAGGTTCGAGACACTGATGTCAATGATCCTTTCAGACAGAAAACAGTGCAGCTTCTTGATGACTTCAAAATATCAGGAATCAACGGCACTCGTATCCTTGTAGCTATTTTAATATTGTAAAAACATCTTTCATGCAACATTTGTTTAACTAAAACAGACATATAAACTGTGTAAAGATGTTTTTTCTAATGAGGATGTATAGACAACACAGCTTTGACCTTTGATAAATAAAGTTGTGGCTGAAGATTGTACGAGGTAAGTGCTGGGAATGAGAGATTTAGTGAACTCTTTCAAACCTAAACATAAACCAGTATGACCCGGCTGTCACAGTTATATAATACATATAATCAGGTTTGTGCACAAAGTTCTGCTGTTTGTGATATTACATGCTTTGTTTTTATTGCTCAGACCTGTAATTTCAACATGGCATGTTTCACACATTAGGAACTCACCTACCGAGAAACGTAGTTATTAAAACAAGTTTGTGAAGATGTTGTAGGAAGCAGCACACTGTGGTAGTTAATTGAAAACAGCTGTAAAATGAGAGTAGATACAACACGCTGCAGGCAGGAAGTGACTGACTGGTGAAGGGCAGGTAACTGCATGTAGGTGTGTGTTCAAGTGGAGCCACCTGTCTGCTGCAGTCTGTGAAATGAGTACAGCTGTCTGAGTGAACACCAGTGACCACCTGGTCCAGTATTTACAAACTGATCTTTATCTGCCTTCACTGAGTAACACACTTTTAAGTGGACAAAGAACCGTGTTTTTTTTTTTTTTTTACTTTAATCTTTTGATTGAAAGTACTGAAAATAATTTTTTTTTTTTTTTTTTTTTTTTTTTTGTAAGCATTCTCAGATGTAATAATTTTGAAAATATGTTAAAAAATAATAATTTCGCTCAATGGTGTAGCACTTTTTAGAGAGTGTAAAAAGGTAAAAAAAAATAGTTTTCTAGTGTAAATTATTTAATTATCAGCTGGCAGTGTGTATAAAAACAAATTAGGTGTTAGTCTCAGGTGCCAAAATATCAGAGTGTCAGATATAGTAAGTCAACAGAAACCATTAACACTTGTTAGAGCTTTTCAACTTTGCCAGATACATACACAGATACTTCTACATCCATGTTATCAAAATAGATTTATTTATTTTTTTAAAGTAAAATCATCTCCTAAATTAGCAGATATATTATTATAAAGAATGAAAAAATAAAATGTCAGAATTAGACATTTTATTTTATTTTAAAATAGTTATTTCTTTTTAAAAAAAAAAAAATTCTTCATGCTTTCCTTCCTTTCCTCTTTCCTTCATTTATTTATTTATTTGCTTATTTATTTTTTATTTATTAAATAAGGAAACCATTAGCTAACACATACACTAGTAACTTTTCATTTTCACAGTTAATTTGCATGTAACAGAATATTTCCTTAACTGTTGTTGAGATGTGTGTATGGTGTTTGAAGTGCTGGGTAACAACCTCCTCAAGTTCATCATCCGCTCCAACTACCAGGGCATTCCACTTCCAAACGTCAAAACTATCATCAGACAGGTGTGTGTCTTAAAGTCTACCCATTTTAAATAAATACAAACTTTTTCTGTTAAAGGTCATGTATTAATAATAATGATAATAATAATAATAATAATAATAATAAAATGTGAAGTTTTAACTGAAATACCAGAGATTTACAGTCCCCAAGGCTTTGTTAGTCTTGACACTTTCATCATTTCATTTTAATATTTGGGAATTTTACAAAGGTTTTAGGGTTGTTGTTTTTTTTTGACTTGTATCAATTATTATTAATACTGTTGTTGTTGTTTTTGATTACAGACACTGCAGGGTCTTCACTACTTACACGTGAAATGTAAAATTATCCACACAGACATCAAACCTGAGAACATACTGATGTGTGTTGATGATGCACATGTGAAAAAACTCGCTGCAGATGCATTTGAGTGGCAGAAACTTGGACAGAAGTTGCCTGGTTCAGCAGGTACACCTTTTGTTTACTATTGTTATTTAGTTAGGTATAGTTATTTGTAATGATACAGGATGTGTGAGAAAAAATATTTGTATATGATAGCTTGCTCCAAGACCCAAAATACATGTTTTTATTTTTTTGGATTCCAGTGAGCACAGCTCCTAAAGAGAAACCACCCGACCCTTCTAAGATGTCCAAGAACAAGAAGAAGAAACTGAAGAAGAAGATGAAGAAACAGCAGCAGCTACTCGAGATTCAGATGAGACAGATTAATGAGGCTGATCATAAAATGGATCCTGAGGTACTTTGTTAAATTTGTCTTAGTGTGAACATGTAACATTTTATTTACATCTGAGTCACTGTTTTGTTTGTTTCTTGATAAAATGTACGTGAGATAAACAGCTTGGATAAGTTCTGTATTTCAACAATTGTTTTATTTATGTTTTAAATCATTTTTAAAACATTTTTGCAGAAGGAAGAGTGTGAAAACACTATGACTAACAGTGAAAGTACAAATAGTCTACAGCTGCCTGAGCACGAGTTCCAGACCCCACACAGCAAGAGTCTGAACAGCTTGAACAACATCACAGAGAACAGCTGCCAGGCCAACGAGAACAGCAACACCATGAAAAACCTCGAAGCAGCATCCACCACAACACACGTGCCAAACAACGTCAACAACGAAGCAGAGGCAGACGTCAACAATGCCTCAGTCAGCAATGACCAGTCAAACAATGCTGCCAAATCCAAAACAAAAGAGATCAGTAGCAAGCCCGAGGAAAAGATGGATGAACAAGAAAACACCATTGCACTGGGTAAATTCTTCTCTTGATGATTTGTGTTTGTTGAAATTTCAGCCCTGAAATGTTTAAATTGTTCTTATTTTTTAATAGTTATTTATGTTTTACTGTTAGGGTTGCTTTACTTTGAGTATTCATTGTTTATTTACACTTGTAGTTGTTCACAATCAGTGGAACAAAATAAAACAACAAAAAAATGTAGACAGATTTTATTATTTTACTAGAAAACCTTACAATGACATTTGTAATTAAAATAATGGTTTTCTTGCAACTCTTAATAATACTATAGAACTAATATGCTGATACAAATAAGGTTAACTGTTTCAAGAGTTATTTCCCTTTAATAAAGGCACAATTTCCTTTCAATCATGTTGTATTGTAAATAGTTATATTGTCAGGGATCAGAAGCTTTCAGAAAAACATAAAATAGTTTATAGTTAGTTAATGATTAGTAAGTTTATAGAACAGAAGAAAAAAATGTTGTTCCTGATTAAAGAACAATTACATTTAACTTTAAATATAAATTCATTTTGGTTTTATTCTGGGAACATGTTTTAAAATGTTTTTATTGTTTTTAACTTTTGTTGATTATTGATGTCTGTTTACTGGTTTTCCACTGAACAGTTGAGCTGTTGAGACATGTTGACTTGTTTGTTACTAACATTGTTTATTTGTGTTCATTTCTCTTTCTAAAACAAGAAAATGAAGAAAACAAAGTGCGAAGTGTTGATGACATGGATTGTATAAAGAATGAGGTAAACTCAGTTATCGAGACATCACCATCAAATGATCTGGACAAAGTTCCATTGAACGAAAGTCAAACCACGAGAATAGCAAAACTTAATGTGACAGACGAGCAGGAGGATCCCCCCGACAACTTCAGCCCCGTGTGCAACGGCCACGAGTCACGCGAGGAACACAAAAACACAATAAATGTTAGTCAGTGTAATTCTGTGATCAACAATGACATGGAGCACAGTCCTGAGGGAAGCATTACTGAGAGGATGCAGGAGGATTCCCCGGGGCCTGAGGGGGTAGGAGGAAGTGGCTCCACCTCTATGACTGGTCAGTGAGGCTACACATGGCCCAGTCTTGTGTGCTTTAGTTCATTTCTTTATGGATTTACCTTGCTGGATAATTCATGGATGTGTCGCATTTGTTCCCGGCTAGAATTATCACAAGTCAATCTAATATTTATCTCAGTTTACACTCATCCAGTTTTTCTTTGAAAATATAAAAATATAATTATAAAAAAATTGAATTTAAATTGGATTTAGAAACGCACATCATTTGATTAATCTAGGTTTTATCAAATTCATCCAGTTTATGTTAGAAAATAATCAGCAACTTTAAAGAATTAATTTATGATTTTAAGCAAATACATTAAATTTGAACCATGTCAGTTAAACATTTTCTTTCTTTGTTATCCGTTTTAAAGGCATTTCATTATGATAAATTATGGCATAAAAGAAAAATTATAGTTATTTTAAAGAAAGATGTCATTCTGCCAAAAACATTGTGTTCTATCACATAATTCTGTTTCTTCATTCTTATTTAGCATTAGTTCATTTATTTGACACATTTTCCTGGCATTTAATCATTGCAGCCTAGTTTAACAATTTTTATTAAAAAAACAACAACTATATGCACCTTTTAATAATTTTTTAAACTTTTTTCTCTCAGTTTCCAAAAATGACCATTTAAGAAAAGACCCAGTAAATGAGATCTGTGATATTCCAGTGAAAATAGCTGATCTTGGCAATGCCTGCTGGACGGTAAGAACTGAACAAGTTACTATTGTTGTTCTACTAATGATGTTACAATATGTTTTACTGTTATTGTTATTTCTGACATGTTAAACAAATTAAATTGATGTTTTTATTAAAACTTAACCTACTTTGTATTTTCCATATAAAAACACATCTAAATACATAGCACTCTCCGTAATCATTCTGAATAACAGAATTCTGTTTATTAATATTTATACTGATGATGTTGTTGCTGCTGCTGCTGTTGTTACTGTTTAGAAATGTTTTTCAGTTCCACCACTTCACTGAGGACATTCAGACAAGACAGTACAGGTGTCTGGAGGTGCTTATTGGGGCAGGCTATGGTCCACCAGCAGATATATGGAGTACAGCGTGCATGGTGAGTTTCTTTACCTGTCTGTGTGCTTCAGCTTTATTTGTGAAACTGAGCACACACATCAATGTATTAATGGCTGTTACAGTCAAAGAAATAATATAGTTTGATTTTCTGGTTCTTTGAAATGCAGATGTAATAGTCTGGTGAACAAATACTGCAGTTTTTTCTGTCCTTTGTTTTAGTTTATCTATCAGGATATAAAATTATTTTAACAAGATTTTCCAATTATTTTATGTTTCATCTGCAAGACAGAAAAATTCTGGAATTTTCTCCTTATTTGTGATGAACCTTTTTCGAATGTAGATGTGTTAGTGATTAGATGGATTATCACAGATATAATCTGATTACAGGCGTTTGAGCTGGCTACTGGAGATTATCTGTTTGAGCCTCATTCTGGTGAGGATTACACGCGAGATGAAGATCACCTGGCCCACATCATTGAACTGCTGGGTCCAATTCCACGACATCTGGCTCTCTCTGGCAAATACTCGAGAGAGTTTTTCAATAGAAGAGGTACACTACTATTATATCTCTGAAGTGATAGTTGAGTTTTTTCTTTCTGTAGGTCTCAAGATTTACACTTCTTTTATGCTGTGTAACAGTATAGAAAGTGATCCTGGATTAAAGAAAACATTTCTCTATTCTCCTAACTAATGCTACAGTGTCTAAAAGTATAGCACTGAATTTTTTTATTTCTCTTTCTAAATAGCCAGTTTTGTTAAATTACTTGACAAATTAGTGAACAGAATTGTAAAATATCACCCATAATAAAAAAACCAAAAAAAAACCACCATTAAATTAATTAATAAAAAAAATATAAAAATTAACCTGCAAGATATTGATGTAATGATGATAATGATTTATAACCGGGCACAAAAGTGATATTTTTCAGTAAATTATTTCCTATTTGATGATGTATTGTTAAAAAAATGTTATTGAGCTCATTATGTAACTTCCTTTCTTTTATATTTAGTAGTTTATCTTAGAACTCACATTAATTAACATTGTTGTTACATTTTAAATAAATTTCTCAACTTCCTTCTAACACATTTGTTGGTGACGTATTTGTCCTGCTTGCAGGTGAGTTGAGGCACATCACAAAGTTGAAGCCGTGGGGACTGATAGAGGTGCTTACAGAGAAGTACGAATGGGACCTGGACGAGGCAGAGGCGTTCTCTGATTTTCTCACTCCGATGTTGGCGTTTGACCCGAACCTGCGAGCCACGGCAGAAGAGTGTCTGAATCATTCCTGGTTGAACTCATGACCCGTACAACCTAATCCGGCCACCACATTGTTTGGAGACCAGACCTAGCTTTCTTCTCACCATCTTAGCAGTTGGATGTCCACTACAACATTATTTTGGTTTTGCAACTACATTTCAGTTGTTTTAGAATTACCCTGGTCAGTGTTGAAATACAGTAATTAATTATCATTTGATACTTTCATCAGTTCACATTGCACTAAGAAAAAAAAATAATAAAAGTTTATCAGTTTAATGTAAATATTTGGCTTATTAGTTTTGATGTGTTACAGATATGATGTTATAAATTTTTATGAAATTAAATTGTTTAAAATGATTGGAAAATTTCAACTGATTGATGTTTTATCATGTTTGCTTGCCATTTGAAGATGCAGTAGTTAATTTCCAACATTTTAAACCAATAACAAAAAGTAATCTCTTAAATTTAAGTATGTTTAGGTTACAAATGAAGATAATTGTAAGTATATTAGTTTGATTCAGTGCTACTGTAAACTAACGAGGTTGTAGAAGAGCACCAGTTTAAAGCTGTGATAAGGTTTAACTGAAGAAAGTTTTGAAGGTGAAAAATCTGCGCACACACATGCCTCAGTCAGTTAAAGTTTTCCTGTAGAAGTTTGAGAAAAAAAGTCCTTTAATATGTTAATGTGAATGTCATAAAGTAATGAAATTCAATAAATTTACTGAAGTTTATTTGTGTTAAATTATTTATATTACTTAGAGCAATAAGAAGAACCTATTTTAGATGTAGATCAAGTATTGTTTTAGAGTAAAAATGTTTCATAAATTATTGACAAATTTTCTGATTGTTACTGATGGGAATTAATTTATTCAGATAGGCACAGTAGACTACGTTAGGAAATTTTTGTTTGATACAAGTATGGGAGATGATTGTTTTTACAAAGTACAAAGTTAAAGAAGGTATCAAGGTTTAGAATTGCAGAGTTCTACCAAAGAGTCGAAATATTTTCAGAAATATGTAGATAACAGATTGAATAATGCAGAAGGACTTGAACATCAGTTTAAATATTCACAGCTAAATAAACTGTCACTTTTTAAATTAGAACATTTTTTTTTTTTTAATGAATTCAGACAACTGTGGTAACTGGTTTAACATGTTTTAAATGTGAACATGAAAGAAGAATGATACACTGAAGTGTTATAATAATTACAATTTGATAAAACTAAAACTTAACAGTATTTGTTTTCTGACATCCAGCTGCTAAGATAATAATAATTTTATATAGATAACTGTATGATAGGGAAGACAAGATCTTGTTAAAAGGGGCATGATTTTTTGTTGTTTCTTTTTGTTTTTGCAGATAGATACGTATTATCATAAATTAACATTGGATCATCTGCCTGTGCCACTGTTCTTAAACCACTGCTTTGAATTTGAAACAAAACTTGTAATAGTTAAAATATTTATTAGTTAATTTTGTTTGTTGTTATTTTTACTCATACAGTCACTGTGGATAGCAGGCGCTGTGCGCTGTGGCACTAATAAATTCATCTGAAGTGTGTGCACTACAAGTGATCTCCTTCAGAGCAGTCTCCTTCAGAATAAATAGAAAAAATTGCAACTGTCTATGAGAAAATGAAAAAAATTTCAGCTAATTTTAATAAAGTTTCGGATTCTCTATTTATATTCATGCAAAATCTTCAAATAGTTTTTTTTTAAGTATGAAGTATTTTGTAATATTTTTATTTATTTGTTTATTTTTTTATATTTTTTATTTTTTTGGCACATCAAAATATTTTGTTAAATGTAAAGTGACATTAATATAGGTTATTTGATACTGTCGGTTTAAAAAAATAAAAATAAAAAATATATAAAAAATTGTTTAAAAATTTAATTTGAGCAGAAACCGTGAAGAACAAACAAGTTTTTATAATGTTAAAAGTTGTTTATTAAATTCAAAGCAGTGTTTTATTACTGATTGTAGTCATAGTAACATCTTTTTACATTTTTTTTCTTTGTGAAAATAAACTTTGTGCTTCTTCAGTTTGTTTCTGTTTCTCCTTTCTTTTTATGTCTTATTCTGAAATAATTATTATTGAAGTATTTGTCTTTTTTCTATTTTAGGATATAATTGAATAATAAAATTGTAAAATAGAAATTAAATTCAGTTAAGAAATAAGAGAACTAATGTAAATATGTGATTATTTTATTTTATTGGTGGGTGGTTTTACTAAAAGGTAGATAATTTTAAGAAATGTTTCAGTATATGTATTTTAATTTGAAATTCTTAATAAGTAGGAATAAATGTTTGATTCTTGACTCGTGAACTGATTTTTTGAAAATATTTTGTTTATTGTTATTGTATACATATATTTGAATTCAGGTTTAAACATTTTAATTTTTTTTTTTTTTTTTATTATTTTAGGATTATTCAATAACTAGGTTTATGATTCTTGAGTGTTACAACTTTCTTTTTTTTTTTTTTTTTTTTTTTTTTTTTTTTAAATGATTTATTTTTATTATTTTTAAAAACTTTGTTGTGAGGTTAAATGTGAGAAGTGAATGCTGATTGATGTCCCTTAGTCCATTCAAGGTTGTGCATTTAATTATGAAACAGTTGTTTGTTTACAAAGCACAATTTACCTATGGTTATTGGCTGCATGTGTAAACATTTATATAGCTTTGTATTTACAGATAACTGTCAACAGTGTATAATAGATATATATTTATAAATTACAGAATAACATATAATTATTGAATATCAACTAGGTTTACAAAATAAAATTAAAGAATGTCAGCTGTAGGTTACAAAATAAAATTATAAAACAAGCTCATATTTCAAAATTAAATTATATAACAACTGTAGGTTTACAAACTAAAACTGTAATATGTGCTTTGTTTACGTTGCTTTGTAGAAATGTTTACATTGATGTAAACCACACAGTTTAACAGTAACAGTTTTCTTTTTTAAAAATCTTTAGAGAATGTTTTTCACTGTGTTTTTATTTTCTACAAATCATCATTTCCAGGATCAGTAAAGAAAAACTTATTACTGTCCTAATAACTTATTTATAAAGTAGAACTTGAAAAACAAACATAACCATCCTAAACATTAAAACATACTGCGTACCATGTTTCTGTTTTGTAATACAAATCATACAGTTTGATCATCAGAAAACATGTTATGTCATTGGAATAAACTTACTTATTGCCACAAACTCTTTTTAGCCATGTTAAATATTACATTAGACATTAGAGATGATTTTCCTGTGACAGGACATGATACAGGTCTCATTATGTTTGTGTTCATTCATACAGCATCTCAGTAGATACAAATTATCATATTCATCTAATAACCAAAGAATTGAAAAGTTGACCACACATTTGTAATTTCAGAATATTTTTTCAATACAGAAATATGTGAATAATTTATATTTTTTGTGAAGTGTGATAATGTCTAATTGTATGTTTTCTCAAAACAAGGGCAAATACAACATTTCACAAAAAAGGGATGTACTATCTTTATAGTTAAAGTAAGTTTAAAATGAGTGTTTATAAAAAATAAAAAAATAATAATAATAGCTGACTATAAATAGTGTATATTGAGATGAGGTGCTGGAGGATATAAATTTTTGCAGAATTAAATAAAAAACACATTTTATTTTATTATTTTAAAATTATTATACAATATTGTTATAACTGCAGGACCAGTTGCATCATCTCCAGCAGGTCTGATCCTTTACACTGAGTTTGTCACACAACACAGGTTCTAGAAAACAGTTCAGTACACACAGCAGTGATTTCACTGATGTCTCATGTTGGTCAGAATAAATAACAGATGTATGAAATATGATATGCTTCCAGACTTACTTACAAACACAAAAATGTTTCTGCTTATTTAGCAATGTTGTCACCTCTCATAATAGTCAGATGTATAAATTGTTTTGTTGATCACAGATATGTATAAACATATGTAATGTGAAGACTTGGTTTACTAAGACTGTTTAAACAATGGTGTCTAGTAAGTGTAAATATATTAAATACACCAGAACAGGATTTGTAAATTGAAACTTCAGTGTCAGACTAAGCTTGTTGTATTTAAAGTTGACATACATGTGTATTACATAACAATGTGCTCAGTCTTACCATGTCAACATCCATTTAAAAAAAACATTACAGTTATTTTCATTGACTTTTTTTTTTTCACACTTACATTTTTTGTTTATTTAGTTATTTATATGTTTTAGTTATCAGAGATCAAATCACAGAAATGTATTTGGTATGAGTACTGTGACAGATAAAAGTGTTGCTATCTATGCAATGTTTGTGTTTAAACTTTTGTCAATTATTTACAACAGCTGATAGTGGAGAATTTCCAGTCTTGTAATATATTTATAATGTTTGTGTAGATATTTAATATTGCATATTTGCTTGATGATAATTGGTACATGTTATTTATTATTTGTTAATATGATTAGTTCGCAGATTGATAAATAAAATAAATAAACCTGGCATTGTTACTATGTTTATTAAATTGTGATTTCATGTTTAATGTAAAATGTACATCTGTAATTTTGACAAATACCTTTTAAAGTTTGATTCAGAAGTGACTGCATTTAGTGACAGTAGTAAAGCATCACAGAATTTATAAAATAACATTCATAATATGCAGAAACATTTTATAATCATAAAATTCATTTTTCTTACATTTGCTGGTTTTCAAGTGAAATAAAATGTTGAAAAACAAATTGCATTAACAGTGATAGCAGTAATAAAAAGAGGTCACTAGACAAAATTTAAACTTATTTTTGTATTCATTGATGCATACTTTAAAATAAAAATGTTTCTATTATATAATCTATATAATACACTTGCTAGTAAGTTAATAATAGGCCTGTCAATTGTGAACTGATATGTAAATTTATATTTAAGAACATTTTAATAACTGTTAAATATTAACTTTGTAAATTTAACCTCTCTGCTACCAGTAACCATTTTACTGTTTTGTAGTTTGGTGTTGCTTTGTTTGTGTTCATGTTGATGAAATCATTCATATTTGAAAAGCAATACAGTTTTAAATAAAAGTGTCTCTCAATGTTGTTATTTGAAAGGAATGCAGGGATATCTGTGGTCTTGTTAAACAGCAGTGTGACAGAATACAGCCAGAATCTTTTTTTTTTTATCCTTTCAAAATATTATATGTTAAAGTATACTTATTATTCAGTTTGAAAATAATAAAAGGAAATAAAATAAAATAAGCTTGGAAAACTTAGATATACTTGAAAAATACAAATTCCTAAGATCTGAGCTAAATGGCAGTGTCATCTAATCCACAAAACATAATTTATGTTGAATAATCCAAACTTGCTTCATATTTCTTTTGATCACTACCCTCCGAGTAAATTTTCGAGTTTGGCAAGTACTGGACTGCAATGCTGTACTTTTTCACTGAGAACTAATTAGAGAAGAGTAAACTGTAACAAGTCTCAACAGATCAGTTAAAACTACAAGTGAATCCATTTCAAGTAATTAAGCAGTTAAACTGCTGTTAATCCAGAAGGTCATAACAGCTATATTTCAATCATCTCAAGATACTGTGTTGATGATAATGAAGATGATAATAGCTCAATTAATAAAGAATAAATAAAGAAAATAATCAGTTAAAAGCAGATGTAAACTATTTTTATATCTGCTTGGAGAACATAAAATTACATTTTTCCTGTCCTATAGTTTGTTGTTTCCAGGTGGTTGGTAACGTTTCAATGCAAAGTGATTAAAACTGGACTGAGTGTGTTTGTATATTGTCAACATTTAGAGGACTACAGTATAGTGAAGTGCTTACCATTGTGTTCCAATTTCGACAAGTGGAAAACATGGTTTTAGTTCATGCTTTTGAGTACCATTAATTTAATTTAATTATTTATTATTATTTTTAATTCCAATACATTTCAAATAACAATACGTTGCTCAGTGGTTTTGTATTTGTCGAGATAGTCCTCATGACACAAGTGTTACCAAGCAGTGTCATTACTCGTTATCAGAGATTGTATTTAATACATATTTTTCCGTGAGAAGATATTTACTTATAAATGGCGAGCATCCCAAGCAATGAAATCATCAGATTTCTTCTTCAAGATATATTCAGTCACTTACCTTGTGTAATTTTAATAATGGCCACTGAAATAGCCGCAATAAAAATGATTTCAAATACAGCAGTCTCCCGCTCCCAATAAATAAAATAAAATAAAATAATGAATTAATAAGTTTAGTTCCGAATTTTTCTTAATTTTTAAGTTGACAACACGAAATTTATTATTTTGAAAGCTATCCATCAGACGCCATACTGAGTTTTCCCGCTGACGTCATAGCATGAACGTTATGACAAGGCGAGCTCACCACGTGATTGAGGTTATATTTATAACAGATTTGTAACTTCCTTGACGCTGATTTCACATCACGTGAACTGGAAATAAACATAAAAAAATGTGTTCCTTAACTGAGAAAAATAACTTTTATTTTCATACTTCACTATATCGTTTTCATTTTTTGTTACTCATGGGTTTGTTGTTCTTTTTGTTTCTTGGTAAGCATTATTATTATTATTATTATTATTATTATTATTATTATTATTATTATTATGTTCTGTTACACAAGCATTTGCCAGAAGATTAAATTGATTAAGAGTTAAAAAGAAATTTCGTTTTAATTTCTATAAACCTTTGTCGACCACACTGAAGTTAAATCAGACAAATTACTGCTGTAACAGAATTCATGCCACCCCCCCACACACACATTCTATAATTGTGACCTATACATTGTATACTTTGACAAATTACCCTGACAATTAATTAACTTATTTATTTATTCTGTTCCCAATACATTCTCTCTGTCAGACAGTCTTAGCAAAACATTTAATTAAATTATTAAATAGAATAATCCATCTATCTACGAATAAATAATACAAGTTATTTATTTATTTATTTGTTTCTACAGCTGTGATTTTCGCCAGAGGTAACGGCAAATGTTGCTGCAGTTACAAGGGCTCTCACAGTCACAAGATTAAACTTGTCCCCGTCATGAAACCAGTCGCCGTGGCCCAGGCAGGAGGTGCGGCCGCTGCACCCGCCCCGATAGTTCAGGGGTAGAGAGGTAAAGTTAGATATTTTATACTGTTGTAAACTCATGATGGTCTGATTACCTTTTAAATATATCTATTTTTTTAATTATTCATATATTATAATACGCTACCGGAAATGAAATCTTTCGAGATTTTAACACCAGTCCAGAAATATCTGTCGCTGTTAATTTGGTATTAGTGTAAAAATCTCAACAACAAAAAAGAAATAATAATTAAAAAATTAATTTACCTGGGTATCATAGCATCAGGTAATACGGTTTTGGAGTTTCTCGCTTACAACGACATCACATTAAGAATATCTGTAGTTGTCTCCCTTAGTTGTGTTGCTTAAACTGGTAATTAACATTTCTGACTTGATTTTCATTAAATGCAACTCACATTCTCAATTTTTTTTGTCCATAATTGATTTAAGTCTTTTGCAGAATAATAATAATTAGATATCTAAAATAAGAAATTGTAGAAATATTCATAGTGATTTATTTATTTTTTAGTCAGGGCAAAAGTTTTGTTGACCCTTTTTTTGGGTGTGTGTGTATTGGTTTAGTTGTTGTTGTTGTTGTTGTTGTTGTTGTTGTGTTGTATGTGTGTGTAAGCGTCCGTGAATGCGTATTTAAATGAAAGTCGCTATATACATGTATAATAAAATATTTCAATGCAAAACTGATAAGGATATTAAGGGTGTATTTGTTTTGTTTCAGGAACTGCTGGTCTATCTTCGTGTTCATATCTTTGACAAGAAAACAACCCATGACTCTGAAGAAAATAAAAATATAAAAATAAAATGTTTCGTTTTACTAGTGTTTATAGAAATATACAGAATTAATTCACTGTAAAACAAATTACATACACGCATGTAGATCAGACACGTGCGAGGTGCGCACCATATACATACCCCCTCCCCCCCACACACACACCGATAAAGCCAAGAAGACAATAAATAAATAAATATTTATATAAATTATTAGAAAGTATGGTTGAAACAGAACGGCCGCCTTTCCTTTAAACAAACCTTTTTCATTTTAAATTATATCTTACGTCTGCTGATACATTTACTTAAAATTAGCATGGTGAAAAAAAAAAAAAAAGTACACACACATACACATATATACACACAAAACAAACAATACATACACATATACACATGCATATAATAAATAAATAATTTTAAAATGTGAAAAAGAAAGAAAGAAAGAAAAGATAAAGATTATTGAAAAAACAAAACAAATTAGTAATAATACTCAGTAAATGCGCTCACGCACGATTCACGTACACACTGGAAAAGAGAATCTACGTTTGCGTGAAAATGAAAAACACACACAGTATCCACCTCTCAGATGTCTGTGGAACGTACGAGCAGATAGATGGCGCTGATAATCACACACGTTCTGTTACACAAGCATTTGCCAGAAGATTAAATCGATTAAGAGTTAAAAATAAATTTTTTTTTCCATTAACCTTTGTCGTCCACACTGAAGTTAAAACAGACAAATTACTGCTGTAACAGAATTCATGCCAAAAAAAACCACATGAGTTAACTGTGTTATAAGGACACGCACATACCTATCTACCCAGTTTACTGGTCTATTTATCACGTTCTCCTTTTTTTTAAAGTACATTCTATAATTGTAACCTATACATTGTATACTTTGTTTGACAAGTTACCCTGATAATTAATTACTGAAAACTGCACAGTTTAGTTATAACAACAGTAATAAAATCATCGTATGAACATTATTTAAATATCCAGAAGACTGAATCTCAGTTGACATCTCTTTGTGTTAGAAACAGATCTCTCCAAGTAAATACAACAAATTTACTGAAATACAGACAATTATTTAGTTTTAAAAACTGGTTTTGTTTACAGTTATTTAACTCAAATAGACAAGAAATATAGATTTTGTTCGTCTTGGTTTTGTTTCATTGCATTTTAAAGTCACAGTTTTGTATCTATACGTTCGTACGTATGTTCGTTTACATTCGGTGTGTGTGTGTGTGTGTGTGTAAATTTGATGTCCATTCAAAGTACAGATAAAACAAATAAAAATAAATTTAAAAACAAACAAAATCAGACCAGTAAATTATAAATTATGATTAGCTGTAATGCGGATCAGTCGCGTTTGGTTGCATTACGTTATCTGTGTTGCGGTTTTCAACAATTCTTCAGAATTGCTCGTAATATTCTGTAGTGTGTTATTTTCAGTTTTTGATGGAGCGACTTAACATTTCTGAATATCAGGTATCAAAAGTCTATAACAAAGATTGTGTATTGCGATTTGCAGATAAATAAACGAATAACCAGAGTAATGAACAGTCGGGTATTTGTGAGGTTTGAAATGTAAACTGTTTTTTTTTGTATTTTTTTGTCAGTAGATACTGTGCAGCACTCTCTGTTTGTTTAAAATAGATAAACAGATAAATATATATATATATATATATATATATATATATATATAGAGAGAGAGAGAGAGAGAGAGAGAGAGAGAGAGAGAGAGAGAGAGAGAGAGAGCATTCTGTCAGACGGGACTACAAATGTGACTATTTAAGAAAGGAAATAAAAATGGACGACACTAAACTAGAAATAATATTTAAAAGAAATAAACTGTTGTCAAATGGATAATAAATAATAATAATAATAATAATAAATCATTTTAATTTTAAAATACTTAACCAGGCAGTCATTATGATAAAGGAGGATATTATATTTAATTTTTAAAATAGTTACTTTTTGTTTATTTCCTTCCGCTGACACACACACATACACACATTTAGTTCGTCAAGCTGCACTCAGCTTGTTGTGTTCCCAGCATGCACTGCGGTTCACAGGATATGACGCTGCGTCACATGGTGTGCCGAACGTCTGCTTGACCGCAGTGAGACAGAAATAGAGAGAGAGGGAAAATTGAAGCGGTAAACTCGGTGTTTTAGAAGCATATAAAGAGCCTGCGATGAGTTAACACGCCACTTACAACGACAGAACGTCTCTTGAAATCAGCATGACAAACAAAACAATTCTCGTGTTTTTGTTTCTTGGTAAGTAAATGTATTTGTCTTAGCGATCAACTATTCGCAATTTGTATCACTTCTGATTTTAGTTACAACGACAGTTATTACTGCTACTATTACAATAAGACCAAAAACATCCACTACTGTTGCTTTACTACTATTATGCCTACCAATAGTACACATGCTTCTGTATGTTTAACTACAATTCCAGGTCTAACAACATTTACTACTACTACTACTACTACTACTACTACTACTGCTACTATTATTATTACTACTACCACTACAATAAAACTACTTTTAATACTATTAGTGGTACTTTTTCTACCATTACTATATTAACTATTTTACTACTACTACTGGTACTGCTGTTGCTGCTACTACTACTACTACTACTATTACACTACAGTAGAGTACATTATTATTATTATTGTTGTTGTTACTGCTGTCAAGACGACAAACGCTGACAGAGGCAGTTATTCGGGACGTTGATGTGTTAACGTAAACGTTTTTGTGTTCCATTCACAGCCGTCTTGTTCTCAATGGGGGAGAGCAAATGTTGCTGTAGTTACAAAGGCTGCCACAGTCACAAGATTAAACTTGTCCCCGTCATGAAACCAGTCGCCGTGGCCCAGGCAGGAGGTGCGGCCGCTGCACCCGCCCCGATAGTTCAGGGATAGAGAGGTAAAGTTAGATATTTTATACTGTTGTAAACTCATTGTGGTCTGATTACCTTTTAAATATGTATTTCTTTGATTATCCGTATATCCGTAATACGCTACCGTATTATTGTTTTTTTATTATTATTATTATTGTTATTATTATTTTTTTTTATTATTAAATTATTATTAATTATTATTATCAAAATTATTATCAAAATATTAAAAGAAATATCAAAAAATATATCTCTCTCTCTCTCTCTCTCTCTCTCTCTCTCTCTCTCTCTCTCTCTCTCTCTCTCTCTCTGTATATATATATATACAAAACACATATATATATTTGTATGTCTGATTATAAAAGACTTTCTATCTGTTTATTTATTTATTTATTTATTTATTTATTTATTTATTTATTTATTTATTTTATTATTATTATTATTATTATTATTATTATTATTATTATTATTATTATTATTTTTCAGATTGTGTGAGTCTGGTACAAATCATGTATGGAGGTGTTGGTGACTAAATAAAACAAATTTAATTAAAAAAACAACCGAGTGTTGTTTTTTTCTGTAAAATATTGGTCCTAACTACATATTTGTTTGAACAATTTAACAAAGTTCAAACTAAACAAGTTTACTGACTTATATAAATTATGTCAAATTCAGGTTAGGCACAAATACAACCTGACTATTTCATATTTCTGCGCTTATGTGCGTATGCGTGTGTTTATGTGTGTGTGTGTGTGCGTTTGTGTGTTTGTCACCAGCTTATGAAATTATTACCTGTAAGGAAATCCACTCCATTGTACTTGTTAAATGGAAAACTTGGACGCTATACTGTATACATTACTATAAAAGTAAGAACGATTGTGTACTGATATCGAATGATCACGGGAAAACAGTCTACGTTAACATTTACTAGTGTACAGACTATTACTGAATGACGTTAAAAATAACGTTTTTAATCACAAATGGATATTAGATGTTGAATCTATTCTCGATGATGCTGTCTGTACATATATGTGGTTTTCACAGTGTAATGGTATCTAGTGCTTCCATGTTAAAATTATGCATTAACACAAGGCTAACAGATCAGTATTTACAATCCTGGTATTCTGCCATTGATATCTCGTCCAAAGCTTCAAATTATAAACTATTTAAAAATACTTTTGTATTCGAGACATATTTCAGCCTTATAGAGAAAAAGTATTATTATTACATTTTATTATTATGAATATTAGTGTAAATCCACCATCTTGTTATAACTGTTACATTAAATTTTGAATGAATGTTTCCTTATATGCCGTAGACTGTGGCCTGAGTAAAAATAAAGTTCAGTTCAGTGCGTATATGTATATGTGTGTGTTGTGTGTACGTATGTGCGTGTTATGTGTAGACATGTTTTTATGTATATATATCATTTGATTGAATGTGTTTATGCATGTTTTCTGTGAGCATGTGTCTGTATGTGTGCATGTTTAATATAATCTATATAACACGAACTGTATAAATCAATATATGAAGTATTGTTACTAATCAGGTTTTATTTCTCTACGTTGAATATTTAATGGAGAAAACATTAACTTCATTAATTTATAATGTAGTAATAAGTCTGTAATTTTCATTAGAGAAATATAAAAAGTAAAATTCATAATAATAATAAAAAAAAGGGAAAGAGAGAGAAAGAGAGAGATCTGTATGTTTTAACAAAATATTGAAATAAATAAAGAAACAAACAAAATAAGTAAGGAAGTAAGCAAATAAGTAAATAAATAAATAAATAACACAGGGATACAATATGAAATGTTTAACACTTCTGTTAAATAAGAAACGCACACAGAGTCAGGTCATGACTGTAACCGTGTTTCTAGACAATCTCTAGCAGTAATTGTTTCTCTTTGTCTCATTTACAATTAGTCCAGTCTGCTTTCAGCTGATCACTCGGGCATTCATCTGATTGGATAAAGCAACATCACTGGTCATCTTTATGATAAGAACAATGACTCCGATGGAACGTGTTTGACCAGTCTTGTAGCATCTAGGGTCAATGTATTTTAGAGAAATGTTTTCATGTAGCGTTGATGGTAATGTGTTTTAGTGAGAGAGAGAGAGAGAATGAAAAGTGATAGTGTGAAAGAGAGGAGATAGAGAGAAAGAATAAAACGAAAGAAAGATAGATAGACAGAGAGTGAGAAAAAGACAGACAGATTTAGAGAGAGAGAGAGAGAGAGAGAGAGAGAGAGAGAGAGAGAGAGAGAGAGAGAGAGAGAGAGAGACAGAGATCTGTATATTTCATTTAGTCCATCATTTTATTATTTATCAGAAAATAATTATTTTTCTATTTTGTTCATGTCTTAAGAAAAACAAAATACTACATTTGTTAATATATTTATTTTAGTTCCACATACCGAGTTACAGAAACACTAACAGACACATCTCTGTTCACAGTTTTATCTTTCTATCCAATCAGCGGGGCGTTGACGGCAGGAGCAGCAGCGCCTGCATTTGCAACAACGGCCACAGGTTTGAGGACAGGAACAATTTTAATTTTGTGTGTATGAGACCCTTTGTAACTGCAGCAGCATTTGCCCTCCGTCATCGTCAACAACAACGCTGTGAATGAAAGGAGCAGTTTTTAAAATTCTTAATGATACTTAGGAACAGCCTGATTAAATACATTTTATTATTGTTTTATTTGTCACTATGCTTCATGCTTTGCTAATAATAAAGTAGATCAGTACTTAAATAACCTGTGTCAGTTTTCACACGTATTTCACATTATTGTTATTGTTATTATTATTATTATTATTATTATTATTATTATTATTATTTTAACTTTCTTGAGTATCGTCACATCACAATCAGTAAGAAATTCTAAAAAAATATTTTTCAGTTTTGCTTATTTCTTAACTCCACACAAAATCAGATTGAAACAATTACAATAAACGGATATTTTCTATTCTAATATAACAACAACAAAAACTGATGGTTTAAAAAGACAGACAGATAGACAGGCAGGTAAACAGACGTACAGACAGATAGATTGAGAATCAGATAGATAGACAGACTGACAGTTACATGATGGAAGGATGGGTGGATATACAGAAAGACAAATAGATAAGAAAACAGATAGACAGGGAGACGGACAAAATCAACATCACAACAAAAGTTATAAATCAAAGCTACTCACCAGTAAAAGTAAAGACGAGAAAAACTTTGAAAATCATATTGTTTCTTTAGAAAACGTTTCTACTGATACAAAACTGATTTTTGTTTGTGTTAGACTGGTTTAGCTGTAGACTGCAATTTTATGTCACTCTGCGCTTTGTTTTATACCTTTACATGCGTGACGCTAACCCCACTTCCGGCGTTTTTAAACAATTAAAAAAAGAACCTATTTCTGTAGCGTGTTTGTAAACAGTGAACCTGTGACCAGCGGGAAACCAGAGAGAACACAGTGAAACTGCAGCGACACATCAGCAGGAATAAAACAGATAAAGCTGAGTTCTGTGGCTAACACTCCGAGTTCAGCCAGACGTTAGCTCGGCAGAAACACAGTTTGGTCAAAACTTTAAAACAGTTCAAAATATCTTACGAGTTAAAGTTCTTTGATCACAAAATAACGACAGAAGTGGATCAAACTTGGACGAGACCTCTGGCGGAGTTCAATGGAGATGTAGCTATGGGTTATTGTCCGTTCCACCCACTGCTTTACATCACGTGTGACAAATGCTAGGATATATAAGTAAGTGTGTATGAAATGCTATTTGATGCTTATTGAAAACAAGCAATTTCTGAAGACATTGTGAAATATATGTCTCTAGATGATAATCATGATGATCTTTCATTTCTCTCTAAATGTCAGGATTAAAATGTGTGGAGTTGTTAGACTAATTCAGAACATAAATGTCTTTAACTAATTCATTCACATTGATTAAGGTGCCTTAACTATAAAATAATACAAAATACTGGAAAATGTATGTCTTTTAAACCATAAAGTTACCTGAGAGAGAGAGAGAGAGAGAGAGAGAGAGAGAGAGAGAGAGAGAGAGAGAGAGAGAGAGAGAGAGAGAGAGAGAGAGAGAGAGAGAGAGAGAGAGAAAAAAAGGGGAAAAAACCAACAAAATAACTATTACATAAATTAGTTTATTGAACTTTACATCTTTACAAAATAGTCTTTTCAACATGAACATAAAATAATACTCTCTGTGTTTTTTGTCCAATAAGAATAAAATCTGAAAAGTTAACATGAAAGAAGAATATCGTTAGACATAAATATTAACACACCCCAGGACAAAGGGCTCATATTTATTAAGAAAGAAAATAAGGCGGTTACATAAAATTGTGAGAAGCCACTTCAAATGTGAGGTTACACCGAAAAGCCTGTTTTAATTTGTGTCCAAAACCCAGCCATACTCGTAAATTTGTTCGGTATATAAAAATAATATATTTGATTTTAGAAGCTTTACTTGTTATTAGACAGCATTACAAAGCAAGGTAAAGAGTTCTGATCAAGATTTGTAGTTTAGAAAAAGATACAGACATGGTGCCATGTGTGCATTCGATAACTGAAAAATAATGTATGTTAATGCGTACTTTTACTACATCTGCACGTCACATTAAAAACTGTAACAAAAAACAAGCTTATAAAATAAATACAAATTATATTAAAACAAATATTAAATTAATAAAAAGTATTAGTGTTACCAGTTCAGATGAAACAAATAAAAATAAAAAATATATCTTTGACTCACCTAACACCGAGATGCGGTTTTGTCGTGTGGATTCGTTAGTTTAATAACAGCTGTAAAACTGTGAGAGTCGGTTCTCGTAGGCTGTTTTTTGTTTATTACAAATATTTAATAATAACAACAACAGTATTAACAATAACAGTAATAACAATAACAATAATAATAATAATAATAATAATAATAATAATAATAATAATAATGATAATAATGAACAATTGAATATGATTATTTTATTTTATTTTATTTTATTTTTCTATCTATTAATCTATTTCAACAATCAAATGAAAGAAAAATGAGAAAAAAAAGAAAAAAGAATTGGAAACAACAACAACAACAAAACAAACAATATGAAAATCAGTATCAGTTAAGACAAATTCGGACACAAGACTGCCCTCCCCTGAATTCTCTGTTCAGTCGTCCTCTTTGTGACACTTGCCTATTTCCTAATCCAACCACGACTCCACACGTAATGTATCAGAGACTCTAAGACAAGGTAATACAACATCACATGACTGAATTTAGTCTTTCACATCTTCATTATATAAAACACTTAATGTGTATTAATACAACATGTTTATTTAAACAACATTCATTCACTCACTCAAAGTGTCATCATTTATAAACCAACTAAAATCTTATACCATGAAGAAAAATAAAATGAACAATATATATATATATAAATAAAATAAAATAAACCCCCCAGAAATCCAGAAATATACAAAATAATTAGTATATCATTACTTCTAAATTTCTTTAAAAAGATAATACTGTCACGAGATGCAACTGTAAATCCATAATAACAACAAAAAATGTATTGTTAAATTTTTGTTAATAATTAATACTAGTTGACGTACACGAAGAAATGAAAAAAAAAAAAAAAAATAAAAAAAAATAATAATAATAATAATAATAATAATAATAATAATAATAATAATAATAATAATAATAATAATAAAAACAATTAAATAAACAACAACAAAAACAACAACAAAAACAACAAATATAAATAAATTAGGAAAATATTTAAATATATTTAGGCAAGACAGGTTTGGCTTTGGAATATTCTAAAGTATGACAAAATATATGTAGAATTTTATATATATTGTTATTTATAAATATTATGTGATATAAATAAATATGTCTGAAGATATCTGATATGCTGTGATGATAGTGTTCTGTTGTAACATAAGTTTCGAAATAAATTAAGTATTATGTAAAATATATTCTTGAGGACATAGAAGATGTATGAAAATCATTAAAATACGTCATACTGCCTTTCCACAAAATCCCGAATTACTCAAAACACATTCTAATACATGACACAATCGCATATTACGTAAACGATAATCAAACAGTCAGTTTTCTCATGATGACGTACAAATGATCTTGACGAAACAGAAATGACATAAAATGATTATAAATTATGAGTGACAAAAGTATGTGTAGATACAATATTGCCTTTTGATGACGTAAAATGATCTATGACGAAACAGACGATGTAAAATATATTTAAGTTATTTATGACAAAGTGTATGAAAGGAAAGAAAAGAAATCAATAATAGTGAGTTGTTTTCGTGTACGAAATAGTACATAAAGTTAAACACATATTTTTAAACATTCATTATCTTTTGATGACGTAAAATGATGTATGACGAAACAGACATGACATAAAATATATCCGTTATGTACACCAAATTGTATGTAGATACAGAATTGTCTTTTGATGACGTAAAATGATCTATGACGTTGTCATGATATGTAAATTACAGGACAGATTTTTCATTTTTCACAAAACACAGCCAAGGCACAGAAAAGTGTGACACGTGATCTAGGTGAATGACGTCAAAGACACAGCGACACACAACAAGATGGCTGACATGGAACAAGTAAAAGGAGGGACACGTGATGTCGGCGGACTTCGCTGGCACACTGGAGACACAATTCCCATGACGAAGTGAAACAACACAGAACCGATATCTTCACCACACGCTTTTGTCACCGGCTCCACGTAACAGTTTCTTGTACCTATCTGATACCTGAAAATACCAAGATTAATTAATATTTATCTGTTTATTTATTTATTTACTTATTTATTTATTTTTAAATAAATAAATAAAAAGAAGAAACAAAGAAAAAAGAAACGATTTGAATCCAAACCTATAATTTATAATTTTTGTTTAATCTCCACAGACAAAGGTTATGGCTTCCCAGCGTAAAATAACAGTAGTTGTTAATACTAGTTGTTAATAGTAGTTCTACTAACAAAATAACTTAGTTAATCGTTCAGTTACACTTATATAAAGACACATCTATAAACATACATAAATAGTCACACACATCCATGCATACATATACATATATACTGGCACTCGCATACATGCATACACACATGCATACATACATACAGATACACTGACACACACGTAGACAAATACACAGAACATACACATATATACATAAACATTCATACACACCTGTACACACAAACATCCAACACATCTACGTATGCCACGCACACATAAGCATGTATCACGAACCAATTCACGCAGAGGAGACACATACGCACAGACACACATACGCACAGGTTACCTGCACCAGGCGTAGATGACGTGTGACACATAGAGGGCGTTCTGAATGCTGTTGTTGAAACTTCTCTCTACGTGAGCTGTACACATCTTTATTGTAATATCCTGTTCCATAATGCACGCGCTTGAGCGAGTGTACACTGTGATAATAATAATAAAAACAACAGTAACAGTAATAATAACTAGTAATAATAATATTAATACAATAATTATTGTAATGATGATAATAATAATGTAATTGTCGTAGAAGTCGTAGTAATGGGTAGTAATAGTTATTAGTGTAGCAGCAGTGGATGTAACAGTAGTATAGGCACAATAGTAATATAGTAGAAATAGTAGTAATAGTAGTGGTGAAGTAGTAACAGCGGTAGTGATAGTAGAAGTAGGCTTTCGAAGCAACATTAGAGCGTTAGAAATATTATCTTTCAAAGGTTTACTTGGAAAAAAAAAAAAAAATTTAGCTTGTCTGAAGCCGACGAATCAAATAAAAATATGAGAAATAAAAATAAAAATAAAAATAAATAAACAGAGAAAAATACAGGTCAACCATCACTGATCCGACAAACATTAATCAGATTGTATTAGTAATCCTCCACAACGTATTTTCAAAATTGCTGGGTTACCGCACGAACCTGTTGCTGCACTTTTAATAAATATTGCGGTCGTCAAGGTGCAAAAATAGGTGAGCAATTCCAATTTTTTTTCTCATTTTACTGCTCTAATCTGCTAATTTCTAAGCGTAGCCATGACTTCGGTGAATAAAGGAAATGTTTCTCGTTGTGTAAAGCGCAAACATCAATACTCTGTCCTTAAAAGATAAGCTTGAACTTAAAGTTTGAAACTGTATCCGGTAAAATAACCAATTCGTCCAAACAAATGGCGGATTAGTGAGTGTCGACCTGTGGTGATTTTATTTAGGTTAGCAGTTGTCACCAGAAACAGATTTTCGAATACAAAATTAAGTTAAAATTATTTAGAAAATTTACAGTCGAGATTTCGACACATCATCGCAAACGAGGCTCTGATCTGTCTGGGGTCGGCTATGTTGTGTAACATGTCTATTTGATCGGTTTCTTGGCAGATGTAAAACAAGTTTTCAACACACGAAATTGACGTCCCGAACTGTCCAGTACTGCAAAAGAAATAGTTATATCATTGTAATGTACGTGAATGTTTTTTGTGTGTCTGTGTGTAATGGCCATGTGTGATATGTTTATGTATATGATACCTGTGTGTGATGCATGTGCATGTTTGTACTATGTGTGTATGTATATGTATGTGCATTTATGTATGTGATATGTGTGTGATGTATATGTATATATTTGTTATGTGTTGATGTGTATATATGTATATTTATATGTTCGTACTTTGTGTGTATCTACATGTATGTGTATTTATGTATGTGTGTGAGATGGGTATGTATGTGGTGTGTATGTGTATGTGATGTATGTGTGTGAGATGTGTATGTATGTGATGTGTGTATGTGTGTGAGATGTGTATGTATGTGGTGTGTGTATGTGTGTGAGATGTGTATGTATGTGGTGTTTGTATGTGTGTGAGATGTGTATGTATGTGATGTATGTATGTGTGTGAGATGTGTATGTATGTGATGTGTGTATGTGTGTGTATTTAATTTTTAAAATACGTAGATAAAAACCTGCAGTGTTTTCTGATGGCCGCTGAATCTGCCCCCGCGACGCCGTTGGACGTGAGCCCCACGGTTAGATTGGACAAACAGACGAACACCTCCATCACAGCGTCCTTGGGACACGACAGAACCAAGGGAAGAACAAGTATGAGCGTGTGAATCACTGAAAATAAAACAAAACTTTAAACTCTTTTTCAGTATGTCTGTCACCAGAGGTCTTAGTCAAATTCTATCTTTCTTTCCTTTTCCTTCTTTCTCTTTTTTCTTTCTTTCTTTCTTTTCCTTTCTTTCTTCTTGTTCTTGTGATTTTCTTTCTGTCAGACTATTATTGATAGTCACCCCCCTTTTTTTCTTTTTGTTAATTTATCTTTTCCCTCTTCTCTCTGTTTATTTATTAAGAAAGAAAGAAAAAGAAAAAACGGATATGGCAGAACAAAAAAGAGTTTATTTTTTGCAGATTTACTTTGTAATAAATGTTACGTAATAATTTACATCAACAAACAATGATAACAGCAGCAGTTACTATATTATGAGTACTAATAAGAATAGTAGTAGTAGAAGTAGTAGTGGTAGCAGTAATACTAGTGATATTTGAATTATTTGTAGTTCTAATAGTAGTAATGGTATAGTAGAAGTAGTATTAATTAAGTAATAGTAGTAACAGTAATAATGGTAGTAGTAATAATAATTGAATAAAGAATGTAAAACAGAAATTAAATAATAACAATAACAATAATAAAAATCACGGAAAGAAAAGGAATCGATAAAGGTGAGTTTTTTTCGTGTACGAAACAGCACACAAAAGTTAAATAAATACATTTAAAAATTCATTATTTCTGTCTGTGTGTCTCTCTTCTGAGAAAGTGATCAACAGTAACCCTGAATATAGATATCTGACATCTGCAACAAGACAAATCTCGATTTACAAATTATTTCTGTCTGGATGTTATCGACATTGTTTTATCACCTCGCTGACGGAAGAACATCTCGAGTTTCTGTGATGCAATAAAGCGACGTCTGCTCGGGTCATGCAGTGTTCATCGTTCAAATAATAATGGAAAGAAATCGAGAAGGACGCTGATATTTCTTCTGTCAAACTCAATAAACTACTTCTAAAACACCGTACAATTCAGACAGAGAGAGAAAGTGAGAGAGAGAGATAATGAAAACAGTATATAATGATGTGTTTATTTTTATTTTACTCTATACTAGACGTAGATGTATCAAAACAAATGATTTCTGCAAGATTATATGTTTGGTTTTTACAAACGTTAGAATAATAAAACTGCAAACTCACCTAAACTCACCTAACATCGCCTAAAGTGCTTAAATCAAACACTTTCTCAAGTCACGTTTATAAACTCCTCTAGTTAACATTATTACACTTCTCAAATCACAGTCTCCACATTGGAAAACATAAATAGAAAAATACCTTTGGCAAAATGCATATTCTTTCTATCTGCAAATAATGAAATGGGTGAAGAGTTTCATCATTTAAAGAATTTTTTTTATTAAAGAAAAAAAGACTTCAGCCAAACGTTTATAAATTTAAAATATGTTATTTCTGAAAAAAACGGTGTCCTCCGAAAGCTAGATGATTTCCAAATAGGTGTGATTTCTAAAAGTCCAAATGATGAAGTATAGGTTTTTATGAGTTTTATTTTATGTATATCTGTGTTCATGTATAAATACTAGTACGCACCTGTGCGCTCTCTCGTTCACACACACACACACACACATGCACATAAGTATATATGTATACGTATACTGTTCAGAGTTGCGTCTTTAGTGTTTAACTGCTGATTTCGATTTAAACGACTATTTTGATGGTTTTCATTCAAAAAATAATCTCTCTCTCTCTCTCTCTCTCTCTCTCTCTCTCTCTCTCTCTCTCTCTCTCTCTCTCTCTCTCACATATACATGTGTTTCTCCATGACTCTTTGTGTGCGATCTAAACAGTTTTGTTAGTGACGAGATTACAACATTATCTGGCAGACATTAATGAGCTCGTGTGGACAAAGACGTCACTCGATGTACACTTGTTACGTGGATAACATCATTTATCTAGAAACACCACATGTCCGTCCTCCAGTGTTGTATCTTACAGTGTGAATAAGTACTGTATCCTATAGTGTAAATAAGCACTGTATCCTATATTGTAAATAAGTACTGTATCCTATAGTGTAAATAAGTACTGTATCCTATAGTGTAAATAAGTACTGTATCCTATAGTGTAAATAAGTACTGTATCCTATAGTGTAAATAAGTACTGTATCCTATAGTGTAAATAAGTATTGTATCTTATTGTGTAAACAAGTATTGTAAATAAGTGCTGTATCTTACAGTGTAAGTAAGTGCTGTATTTTATAGCGTAAATAAGTACTGTATCTTATAGCGTAAATAAGTATTGTATCTTATTGTGTAAATAAGTATTGTAAATAAGTATTGTATCTTATTGTGTAAATAAGTATTGTAAATAAGTATTGTATCTTATTGTGTAAATAAGTATTGTAAATAAGTATTGTATATTATAGTGTAAATAAGTACTGTATCTTATTATGTAAATAAGTATTGTAAATAAGTGCTGTATCTTACAGTGTAAATAAGTGCTGTATTTTATACTGTGAATAACACATTGTGCTGTATTGTGTAGTTTCTATATAAGTGTATTAACACATATGAATAAGAATGTTAAGATATATGTTCGCGCTCAGTGCTCAAAGTGTTTTCGTGTTGTAGAACATTGCTACTTATTTTGATTTAGGACATTTTATTAGATTAATGTGAAAGCGACTACAGCCACAGGCAACGTGCAGAATAATCATACATCACATCTTCTGTAATAGTGCCAGTAATTTGGCAAAATCACCAATCTGTTTTTCAGATTCTCTAACAAGTTTCTCAAATTGCGTTTTTTCAGTCCAGTGTACGTGATCAACGCGAGACGCTCACTCTGTTGTTTTCAGTGAAGAACGTTTTCTTATTTAGCTGTGTCTGTTTCTGTCTGTCTGTCTGTCTGTGTGTCTGCGAGTCAGTCTGTGTGTCTGTGTTTAACATAAAAATAGATCGATTGGTGGATCAAGACAGAAAATAAATTCCATGAAATGTTTAAGAAAAACATAAAGATAATTTGGAAATAATATTAGGAGATATATTTTGAAAAAAAAAAAAAAATGTATATATATATATTTTAAGAAACAGTGAGAACAAATATCAGAGAGAAACGAATAAAAATAAATAAATAATTAATAAATAAGTAAGAAAATAAAATAAACAGCTGAACAGAGAGATATTCAAAATAAAGAAATATGTAGCAAGATTGATGGAGAGACAGATGAGTAGACAGACAGACAGACAGACAGATAGATAGATGGAAGATCAGACAGATGGATGAATAGACAGAAAAATAGAGCAATATATACACGTGTATGTAGTATATGCCTTTCATTTCTGATTCGTGTGTGTGTGTGTGTGTGTGTGTGTGTGTGTGTGTGTGTGTGTGTGTTAGACAGAAATAATTGTAGACTAAAAAAAGAATTCTGAAAAGTAATTTAGGAGGGAAAGTTACCAGTGTTTGAGTTTCACCACACATTATATAAGAGTGTCACTTACTACGTTTCTCTCGCATCATTAGCAACTAAATTGCGCTTATAATTAAAGCCTGGAGGATTTTAAAAGACTGAGCCAATCCTGACAGCGAGATGTGATCTAGATTTCTGTAATAATATTCTTGTAATGGTCTGGAAAAGCCCGCCCCGAGGACAAAGCTAAAACAAACAGCGATCTAAGATTTTCCTGTTTCCGCTTAATTTCATTAATAACGTGACACATTTTTTCAGTGATGCTAAATTGTTTAAGTTTTCAAAGCAATTTCCCTCTGTTATTCTTTCACTTTATCAAAATATTATTCTATCTCTCTCACTTCTTCTCTGTGTAGCAATGTACACAGACATGAATAAACAGACACACTGAAACACACACACAGAGACACACCACAGGGACAAAGACAAAAACACAAAGCGAGTGAGAGAGAAAATAATACGTTTCAGTTTTACTTGTCACTGAGCAATGAACTGAAAATTTCTATATATCAAATAAATTGTTCACAAAAAAAAAACTAGTTGTTAGTTCACTCAAAAGCTGACAAAACAGGTTCATCACAACTAATGAATCTCTGGTTCATTTCCAACTCACTGAGCACAATCTAGAATCTCACAGCATCAGATCAGAAACCCGCCGAACTATCGATTAGAAACAGAATACGTTAAATATCAAATCAGAAAAAAAAAAAAAAAAAAATTAAACCAGCAGTACATTATGTCTTAATATCCAACAGACCAGTTCATACACACCACGCTTTTTGTCACTGTTTGGAACTGGAGGACACCCAGATGTCGTTTGAAGAGGATCGATCCTACAATCTCTCTATCTCTTCTTTCAAACTAGATGTGTGACAACAAACTCAACGTAAACTTGTCTGCAAGTGAAATCAGCGCTTTCTTAAATGTCAGACGCGAAACGCGAGTCTCTTGTGTTCCCAGCCAAATTTGTATCACGTTAATTTAAACCGAATTTACTGATCACCGTGATCGACAACTACAGCGACATCATCACTTCGCTACCATTGAGCGAACACGTCGTTATTCTGTCCCGCGATGTCAGTTTAACGTCAACGCGGTCCCCGCAGCTCCTCTAATTGACGGCATCACTCCGCCTGCGTCCCTCGCTCGCAGTCAGCATGTCGACATTTCCACAAGCTCGTATTACAACGTACTAAACGTCTCTGACTCTGATCTGACCCGTGCAGCGTCCGCGTTTCCCTACCTCGTACAACTGTTATTATGGCTAAATATGTCCGTCTGTTTGCTTGTCTGTCTCACAATTTTGTTGACATAGGTTCACTAAGAAAAGTGGTTCCCCCAGGACACTTGCTTGTTACTGTAAAATCTTACTGGTGAGAGCTATTCTAGGCAGAGTACTCACTTAATGTAACAAAAAGACGAATGACTCTAAATGAGTTAGTACGACAGTGTTATAGCTTTCAAGTTCTCACTGAATATAATCAACATTCAGGGCATATCACGAAAACACTGGGGCAATACTTGAACACAAATCAAATTACTCTTTAGCTTATCCTTTATATCCTAACTACAGAACACATGTTTGGCTATTTAAAACGATTTACGCTGGTCAACACATCTACTATTTATCAGTTATCTGCAACTACTGTTTATGTTGCTGCTGCTACTACTACTAACTACTACATCACTGCTACAACAGCAACAACAACAACAACAACAACAACTGCTGCTACTATTACTACTCCAACAGTAGCCAGAAGAAACTATAAATGCGATGAATTACTAAATTACATTAACAATGATGAAACGACGATATTGATGATGATGATGATGATGATGACAATTTAAAAAAAAACAATAGCAAAAACACACTGCCACAGCTACGCACAGCTAGCGAGGTTTCTCAACGTCGCGTTGGACTGACTTGGGAAGATCTGATAATTGAATCTGCAGTCTCTGAGGAATCGTAACGCCTCGCCACTCCGCGAGTAATGAAATCAGCGGCAGTCGAACACTTTGTTTATGGAGACTTTGTTAATCAGCCGATACACAATTATGTGATATTTCTCTTAGTCACTTTGCAGGTGAATGCATCGATTATCCCAGTGCAAGATACGACGCTGTAACCCGTCAGACGTAATGTCACAGTTAGCGTGTCTCCTAGTACAAGACACCACAGTGTCACGTGTAATGTCACAGTTAGCGTGTCTCCTAGTACAAGACACCACAGTGTCACGTGTAATGTCACAGTTAGCGTGTCTCCTAGTACAAGACACCACAGTGTCACGTGTAATGTCACAGTTAGCGTGTCTCCTAGTACAAGACACCACAGTGTCACGTGTAATGTCACAGTTAGCGTGTCTCCTAGTACAAGACACCACAGTGTCACGTGTAATGTCACAGTTAGCGTGTCTCCTAGTACAAGACACCACAGTGTCACGTGTAATGTCACAGTTAGCGTGTCTCCTAGTACAAGACACCACAGTGTCACGTGTAATGTCACAGTTAGCGTGTCTCCTAGTACAAGACACCACAGTGTCACGTGTAATGTCACAGTTAGCGTGTCTCCTAGTACAAGACACCACAGTGTCACGTGTAATGTCACAGTTAGCGTGTCTCCTAGTACAAGACACCACAGTGTCACGTGTAATGTCACAGTTAGCGTGTTATCTAGTACAAGACACCACAGTGTCACGTGTAATGTCACAGTTAGCGTGTCATCTAGTACAAGGTACCACAGTGTCACGTGTAATGTCACAGTTAGCGTGTCTCCTAGTACAAGACACCACAGTGTCACGTGTAATGTCACAGTTAGCGTGTCTCCTAGTACAAGACACCACAGTGTCACGTGTAATGTCACAGTTAGCGTGTCATCTAGTACAAGACACCACAGTGTCACGTGTAATGTCACAGTTAGCGTGTCTCCTAGTACAAGACACCACAGTGTCACGTGTAATGTCACAGTTAGCGTGTCTCCTAGTACAAGACACCACAGTGTCACGTGTAATGTCAACGTTAGCGTGTCTCCTAATACAAGGTACCACAGTGTCACGTGTAATGTCACAGTTAGCATGTCTCCTAGTACAAGACACCACAGTGTCACATGTAATGTCAACGTTAGCGTGTCTCCTAATACAAGGTACCACAGTGTCACGTGTAATGTCACAGTTAGCGTGTCATCTAGTACAAGACACCACAGTGTCACGTGTAATGTCACAGTTAGCATGTCTCCTAGTACAAGACACCACAGTGTCACATGTAATGTCAACGTTAGCGTGTCTCCTAATACAAGACACCACAGTGTCACATGTAATGTCAACGTTAGCGTGTCTCCTAATACAAGGTACCACAGTGTCACATGTAATGTCACAGTTAGCGTG
>CM022671.1:36074182-36124182 GCA_012295275.1 Chrysomallon squamiferum | reverse complement strand
ATAAAAAAAACAAAAAAAAACAAAAACAAAAAAAATAAATAAAAATAAAATAAATAAAATAAATAAATAAATGAATAAAAACTAATAAAAAGTATCCGGTTTTCATGTCAATTTCAGCTTCCAAATGTAAGCGACCTATTTTACTAAATAAATGTTAATATTATTACCCATAGAATCTGACGTATTACGAGGTTATCAGTGCAGTGTTTATTTCAAATAAAACTGATTTGAAGGATAATTATATTAAAATACAATCAAATAGAACTATATGTAATTTGTTCATATTGTAATTCTCTCTCTCTCTCTCTCTCTCTCTCTCTCTCTCTCTCTCTCTCTCTCTCTCTCTCTCTCTCTCTGAGAGTGTGTGTATGTGTGTGTCTGCGTGTTAAATAAGTCTAAATTACATCACTTTTCAGCTAAAGCCAGGATGGTAGAAACCTCTCTCTGCTGATACAGATTTCAAAAGAAGCTGTGTGGTGTTGGTTATTATAAACACAAACACTGGGCTGTCTTTTCTCAACACTTCACGTTTCTGAGCTATTCCGCGCAGCATTCAAAATACTCTCTCTCTCTCTCTCTCTCTCTCTCTCTCTCTCTCTCTCTCTCTCTCTCTCTCTCTCTCTCTCTCAGAGTGTGTGTATGTGTGTGTCTGCGTGTGCGTGTGTGTTATTTTTCTAATACTTTTATAAATATAAAATTAAATAAGTCTAAATTACATCACTTTTCAGCTAAAGCCAGGATGGTACAAACCTCTCTCTTGGTGATACACATTCAGATCGTGTACAGACATTTCACTCATTAACAAAATGTCACACACTAACAAATATGGTCGTTTCTTCGACGTTAATCACAGTAATCTCCCCTGACGACAATTAAACTGAAGTAGCTGGTCGTGTTAAATTATTAAGTAGCTATCACGTGACTGGAGCTGAAACGAACGCGCCAAAGCCCGAACTCTCCGGGGGACCCAGCTACCGTATTTTTCCTAATTACCGTTAGTACTTTTTCAAAATTATTGTCGACTTAGTCGCTGGTTCTCTCATATCAAGGCCACGTACGTTAGCCTGGACAGAAGCTAACCGATATATGTCCTTCAGGCGTGACCTTGATGATTGTTCAGCTTAATGACAAAAAAAAAATAACAACGTAAAACACTCGTTAAAGTCTGAAAAAAAATTAACAAATATCACAACATGATTAAAAAGTATGGATTTTAAACTTTTATCAGATCTGTGAGTTTTGTGTTCATGTCTACGGGCGTTTGTACGATACATGTGTGAATGCTTGTACACCTGTACTTATGTGTAAGTATAGGTTTGTATGTAAGTAGGGAAGGGTGTGGCAAGACATGACTAATGCTTACTCGCTACATGTCAGACATGAACAGACGCAGTCAGTCACGTGATACTTTACAAAATTCCGTTTGACATTTTTCCCTTCCCAGTCTAGAAATGAAGCTGATACATTTGATTGTTTTCGTCATGATTTTAACTAAAATTAGAATTCTGTTTGTTTAGTGTCTTCGTCCATATAACAATAAAGACAAACTGTGTCTGTTTTTTTTCTGTGAAAAGAACAATCTGCTGTTTACTGTTATAGACTTACGTTAATGTTATTTAACCCTCTTTTGACAAGAAAGTTAATTAATATTAATTATGTTTGTCAGAATGGGCCATGAAGGCCACACTGTCACGAGTAACACGTTCCTTGACTGGGTCTTTTGCTCTTTCAGTATAAACGTTTTGAACAACAGATTCAATGTATGTCTTATATTTCTTTCATATGAAGGTTAAACTGATAATTATTTTAATCACTGTTGTTTGTCACCTACATCACAAATCAACAACCTTGCGACGTTATTCACGACAGAGACAGCGCTAAATATAAACCAGAAAATTCTGCTGAAATTGATGACAGTATAACAAATTAATCTTCTTTAAGTATTTCAGATAAATCCAGTTGATTTTCACACCCACAGGGCAGGAAGATTTTTTTTTTTTTTTACTTACTTCAGGGGAAGGAGATAGTGGATTGTATGTACGTTCGTCTGGATAGGTGAATGTATATGAGGAAGGATGGACACACGGATGGATGTATTAGTGATTGTATTTATACGACAAGACCGACAACAGTGAGTCTGGCTCTAACACCTTCATTTGAATGTTTGACAGTTGATAAACTGCTAACAGAAAACGCTCAGCGGTTATTGCCAGAGATACCGGATGAAGAATTTGATTGCTAGGTATTGATAAACTGACAGGGAATGGATTATTTTAATGTGAACACGAGAAATGATGTCGTCCAGAAACATAGTTGTCATGTGGATGATTACGTCTGAAAGTTTTGTAGCATACAAAGTCAATAACTGATAATTATATATCGACAGCGAGAGAGAGAGAGAGAGAGAGAGAGAGAGAGAACATCGCACTTTATCTGTTATACTTCATCAAATATATGTTATCGCATTTAATTAATCAACGAAAGTAATATGTTATCAGTAACACAGTAACATTTTCTTACGTAAGATTTTATTACAAGTCTAATAACCCAAACGCTTACAAAACGGGGGTGGGGTCGTGGCAGCGTGTCGGCCGATGTATATCAACAAGAAAATGATGATGTGAACTGTCTGAAGTTTTCAGTTAGGCGGGTCCCATGTCGCAATGCGCTGTAGAAATGCGCTGTAACGTAACCAGTGTCGTTGATATTTCCGCGTGTCTGACAAACTCTAATTTCATTATCTCTCCTGCAATTTGTCGCGGGGTGGGAGTCGTGCCCCCGGTCCCTCTAGCGATCTCTGTAATTTGGGCCGTCGAATGTGAATACGCCATAATCATTACTGCGTTTGGGCCTGCAAACATTTAAAAAAAAAAAAAAAAAAAAAAAAAGAAATACTGTTAAGTTTAATAAAACAGAAGTGCAGTGTTTATAAATAACGTTTTAAGAGAGGAAGTGTGTTAACGCAGTTTTGTATTATTGCATTGGGTGAACGTATAGTCAGGAAGTGATGAGGAAGAGGCTTTGTTTGTCACAAGCAGTTACAGTGTAATTAGCGTGTACTTTGGCAAACTGCGGCTTAGTGGTCAGAGCTCACATTCGTTATTTTCAGTTAAATCTGCTTTACAAAGAATGAATCCTTTTTATGCAGAATTGTTATCTGCACGGGAGACAGTTTCCAGTCGAGAGAGAGTTTTTCCTGAAAAGCTTTATTCAAATAGTAACACAACTGTTACTTCACAATCCTTTAATCAAACATGACAATGAAATGTTATTTATAAAAATGTTCATTGACTGTGGAATTACAGATATCGCTCAGTATCTCAATTTAAAGAATATAAAATATTTTTTGTATTTAATTATTATGTGTTGATATAGAGTATCTCAAATTAAAGAATATAAAAGATTGTTTTGTATTTAATTATTATGTGTTGACATAGAGTTTCTCAAGTTAAAGTCTGAATGTATATGTTACGAGTCAGTAATCATGTTGTAATTTGATAGCAGTAAGTCAAGTTGTCTTTTGTATGTCAGACAATAATTTGAACGACTTCCTTATCAACCACGAAGTTATTTTAATACGAATCTCAAACAACAGACTATTTAAACTGTGTAGTTAACTCAGGATAAGCATAGGCTTTGGAAATAAATAAATAAATAAAAATAATGAAAATAAAAATAAAATAATATTAATACAAAAATAAATATGAATAAACAAATAACTAAATCAATAAATCAATAAATAAATAAATAAATAAATAAATAAATAAACAAACAAATAAATAAAACTGAGATATTTCTGTGAATGAATACAGCATTCCTGTATTTATGTATCACTTTGCTCTGTTCTGAACGAAAATCACATCACTAAATCTGTGTATATGCTTATCAGTAAACATCAAATCATTAAAATTGTGTGTACTGTTATGTATACACATCAGATTATTACATTTGTGAACACAGTTATAAATGATGACGTCACTAAAATTAGGTACATAGTAATGAATGAATTTAACGTCACTAAAAGTGTGTACATCGTCATAAAAGAATTCCACGTCACTAAAACTGTGTACACTGTCACGAATGAACTTGACGTCAGTAAAACTATGTACTCTGTAATGAATGAATATTACGTCATATTCAACTGAACGTAAACAGGATGTTGTAACACAGATTAGTCTACATGAATCAATGCGGCGTCTCTTTACGTAATTCTGAAGATTTTCTATCATGCATATTGTAATGGAAAAACTGAATCTTCACGAATGAGTGAAAAAACAAAAACAAAGATGTGATATCTAATCGCCTGTCACAAGAAACATCTGAAGAAAAAAGAGTGAGTGAGGAGACAAACTTACAGTCTGCCTCACACTTAATTACGTCGTGAATAAATCTAACGTCGTTTACAGATGTAGGCTTCACGCACCTTTGGCTGTGCAACATTAAACTATTTCAAACTCGGCGATTTTAATGACACCAGAAAATAATACGCAGAAAATAAATTATTTAAAGGATTTTCTTGCCACTGGCGATTATATCCTATAAACAGATTATTATTATTATTTTTTTTTTTTTTTTTTCGGTTTTTTTTTTTTAAAATTTTTTTTATTATTTTTTTTTTTGTCTTCAGATTTCGACTGTTCTCTGTTTGTATATGAAATAATAAAATTCTTTAGCGTCACGTTAAGAACATTTGTGAACATAAAAAAGATCATAAAAGAGAAGAGTAATAATAATAGTAGAGGGAGTAAGAAGAAGATGACGAACATGATGATGATGATGATGATGATTACATGAAGTAGAGGAAGTATAAACTAGAAGTAACGATTGTTTTGTGTTATTAATACAAACAAAAGTAAAACAAGTTTATTGCAATCATCACATGTTCGTTCTGGTGTCCTCTGCTCACTTTCCTCTCCATACCTAATTACATATCTGTCCATTTATCCATTCGTCCATCCATCCTTTCACCTATTCTTTCATCCGTCCATCCATCACTGATTTCTCTGCTGAAAGTTAACGCAGAAAACACGTAACTGACCAGTTCACTGACACTCAGTGTCATTAACATGTTTTGTCCTCATTATCTTAGATCACGTTTGCTAACTTCTGTAATAAAATACTTCTTACGTCACGCAGGCTAGACTCTCCTTAACTGGAAGCTGGTATCGCTGCAATTTGCTGGGCTGAAGATCAGGTATGGATTATCAGACAAATAAGCTGTACATATGACAGCGTCCGTTTTCATTACCTCGAGCCAAACAGAGCCTCGCTAGCAACACGAAGATTAGGTTAAGTCACTTCCAGATCTGTCCCTGCTACGTATCATATAACAACTACACAGTGTGCTTCAAATATGTATTGATTTTAAACTGAGATTTGTTTGTTTTGTTTTATTTTATTTATTTATTTATTTATTTATTTATTTATTTATTATTATTATTTTTTTTTTATTGATTGTATTTAAGAAAGGAATGAGTGAAATATAGGATGATTTGATTTCTTTTCTTTCTTTCATTTTTTTAAATTTTATTTATTTATTATTATTATTATTATTATTTTTTTTTTTTTTTGATTCTGATTATTACGAATGCGTTTTCTTGTCAGAATTAAGAATAACAAGATTTAAGAGGTTTTTTTTATAATTACATTTTACATAACGGTGATATTTGAGATTTACAGCATAATACGACTTTCCGGTTCCGGTGAAATCATTCAGTCTTTGTTTTCTTAAACGGAAAATAGGTATTAAATTTTGCGATTTCAAAAACTATACAAAAGAGTTTTGTTTATTTATTTAATTTGTGTGTATGCTTGTGTGTGTGTATATGTGTGTGTGTATGTGTGTGTGTGCGTGTGTGTGTGAGAGATAAAGAGAGAGAGATTTGGCTTACAATGAATTATATATATTTCTGTGAAATTTAACCTAAATTTAACCTAATCTATTCTTTGTCATCATCTCTTATTGAACATCTCCAACTCTTCAGAAAACAAGCGGAATAAAGAAGAATATTTCTGTAAAATTATTACGTCAGTAAACGATACAAATGAAACTAAAGGAATTCATAACATAAACCAACTTCAGTTTTTATATTTACTCCCATGAAAACATCATCATAGTTTTGTATATATTTTTTTTTTTGTATAATGTTTAATATTTTCTTTTACTCCAGCTGTTAACTGAATTAACGTGCACGGTTTCTGCTCAGTGAGAGGCGAAAATAAAAACAAATGGTTGATGTGGGTATTTATTTAGAGTAGAGCGTCGAATCATGGCGGAATCGATAAAAGAGAAAGGAAAGCTAGAATGTCTGATAAAAACAATAATTACACTACCTACAAAATACTTTACAGTTTTGTGTGAAAAATTACAAACAACCCACAAATCAGTGGTACTCGAATAATTAAACAAAAGTACAAACAAACATAGTTAGAATGAAACGTCTAACCAACGTTTCTGTGTAGTAAAGTCACCAGTTCAAATGAATACTTCTACAACAGCGTTCAAATGAAATATCTGAACTGCAAACAACTGATGAAATATCTCATGTATGGGTCATCAGTTCAGACAATGTTTTTAAACTTTTGACACTTCAAATAAAACAACACATCGAGTGATGTCGGGTTAGCTATGCAAAGTTTACTTTTCAAATATGAAATGTAATGAACTTTTCAAATGAAGCATCAAACAAATAAAACATTTTACAATTCAGAGAAAATGTTTTTACAGATCCGATGATGCAGTTTACAGACACACACACACACACACACACGCACACACAGACACACACACACACGCACACATGTATGTATACTGAAGATGCTTTCAAACTAAGCATATCAACGGATCCGATGAAATATTGTACAGTTGATATGAATCACTTTGCTGATTTGATGAAACAGTTTACACTGCAAACGAAACGCCTAACAGAGTAATCAGCGAGAGGACAGCTTAGAAAATTCGTATTAATTTAAAATCGACGAACACCGTGAGAGCTCACGCGTGAGTATTTTAGTCACCAGTACGCGCGAGACTGCGCAGTCTGACGTTTACTCAAAGTGACAGCAGTGCATTACGCCAGTGCTGTATCACTTAAGTGCAATATTAGAACTGCCAGTGCTGCCGGAGTTAAAGGTCGAATTCAGGGAAGATATTTTCATCAGCTGTTTAGTAAACACTGTGTTACTTATCACACACAAAATTCCTAGTTTCACATCAGTGTTTCTTATATATCTCTCTTAAAATATATTGTTAACCTAATATTTTATTTATTTACTGTAGATCAGTCTAGTAATCTCTATTAATATTTCAGTTGTTCTAAATATATTATTAGGAAGTATTTTGTTTATTTTTATTTTTATTATTTTTTTTCGAATAAAGAGGACATCTCTCTGTTTCAGTTATTTGAGAACTAATATATCATTCCCAAGTAATTTCTTTATCTTCAGTTAACCAAGACTGCCATCTTTATTAATCTCTGAATTGTTTTTACATTTCTGTCAATGACGTAATGTCTGGTTCTGTTTCTGTACGCATTACTGTCATACTTTTTTATTAATAAAGACTGGAAACGAAAACAACAATAACAAAACTGAAACAAAACAAAACAAAACAAAACAAAAAATCATAGAAGAAAAACGTTCACGTTTACAAAATATCTGTATATTTTAAGTTCACAAAATTACTAATGGTGACAAATAATAATAATAATAATAATAATATGAGGATGAGGATGATGATAATAAAATAAAAAAATAAATAAATAAACGCTTAGACATTTACAAATATGTATCTGAACAACACGTGAGTCACGGTTTAAGAAACAAACAACATATAACAGTGTATTCGTCACAACAACAATTTCTAAGCCACACAATTAATTGCTGTTAACGCAAAATTGAGGTTACTCGAAAAAACATTACACCCACACACTTTTTATTTAAAAAAAACACATTTACTTTCAAAGACTAATAATACTGAAACAAGAATATTATAACGACCTGAAGACGTTTTAAAGCTAGCTACTCTTACAGAGTTTGTTCGAGATAAAACAAGGTCACATCAATTCAGTTTTAAATTGAAAGAAACAAAACTAAAAAGCAATTCCAAATTCAGTACTACCGGGTGTTTTTAATATTAAAAAAAAAAAAATCATTTCTTTGTTGGAATTATTAATTAAAATAAACGAATAATCAATTTTGTCAGGTAACTAAGAGATGTGTGTCAGTCAAAGCGTGTGTCTGTGTCTATTCTTCTGTCTGTCCACACTTCATTCATCCGTCAAATCAGTTATCGTTTAAGCCATCTTTCCATCCATCTGTCGGACTGTCTGCATGTATATGTGTGTTTATATGTATGTATCTGTGTATGTGTATATATATATATATATCTCTCTCTCTCTCTCTCTCTCTCTCTCTCTCTCTCTCTCTCTCTCTCTCTCTCTCTCTCTCTCTCTGTGAGTTTAGATAAAATATTTTATCATTTATTTAGAATTGGATTCTATGTAACCTATTAAAGAGTGATTCAAATAAAAATAGTCAGATTATTAGACAGTTCTTAAGAATTTTATTTATTTATTTATTTATTTATTTATTTATTTATTTATTTATTTATTTATATTTGCTTCGGTTCGGCACATGTACAAAATTACCATGACAATTTTTTTTTTTTAATTCTTTTTTCTGTGTTTGTGTGTGTGTGTTTGTGTGTGTATGTGTGTGTGTGTGTGTGTGTGTGTGTGTGTGTGTGTGTTGAGGTTGTTATTACAAAAGCAGCAACGACTACAATGATGATAATTACGACGAGGAAACCTGAAATACCAGATTGTACTTGTGATTAATTTGTTATTGATTAAACTGTGCTTATTTTCAGACGAAGAAAAAACTGAATGTTTACAATTTTGATGTGAATACATTTCTGTGTTGATAGAATCAAGCTGAACAATGAAAAACAGATTAACACAAAAACACAAACACACAAACAAATACACACAAACACACAAACACACAAACAAATACACAAATATATACAAATACACACAAACACACAAACAAATACACAAATATATACAAACACACACAAACACATAAATACATTCACTCAAATAAGCTAAAGCATCAACATTATGCTCAAACAAAAGACATACATACATACAGACATACTATATACATCCTCCGTGTACATCCATATGTGTGTGTGTGTGTGTGTGTGTCTGCGCGTGAAGCCTGTTTGTGTGTATGTTTGCCTATGTGTATTTGTGTGTGTGTGTATGTAATTATGTATGTAAGTATGTATGTATGTAGGTAGGCAGGTATTTTATATTCATAAATATGTCAGTCAGTCTGTATATCTTTCTTGGATTAATTACAACAAAATAATTAATGGAAACTTTATGATAGGTAACATAGCATGATTTCTTTTCTTTTATTTTAATTTTTCTCACAAAAGGTTTTAGATATGTTAATAATAAAATTGTATCGTTGGATCGCAGAAAGCATATGTTCACATACTAACTGTTCATCAGAGATTAGAGTACAAACCAAGAGAAGAAATATTTTAATCAATACTAATTTAATACAGAGCAAATAAATTTAGCAGTACAGCAGTGCCATATGTTTTTTTTTTTTTTTTTTTTTTTACGTATCTATTTTGTCATCATTACCATCATTATCGTAATTATTATCGTTAGCATCATCATAATCCTCATTGTTATTATTAACATCAAAATTTTCATCATTATCATCTCCATTATAATCGTTGTCATTATTAACATCTCTGTCGCCGTTTTCATCATCATAATTTACTTACTTTATGTCATCATCATAAGGATGATACCGTTAATGATTTAAATGTTCTTATATCAGATGTCTGGCGAAATCGCTAGTTTATAAAAGAAAGAAAAAGTAAAAACGTCAAAGTGAATAATTGAACTGCGTGTTTCGTGGAATTGTCAGAAATTTCTGACTGTCGACAGATAAGAACAACGTAATGAGAATTAGTGATTAAAAATACCAGTGATGAAATAAATAAATAAATAAATAAATAAATAAATAAAAAAAAAAGAAAGAAAGAAAAAAGAAAAGAAAAAATAATAAATAAAGAAAAAAGAAAGAAAAATCAATTGAAGATGGAAATGAACACAAAGAAAAATAAAACAACAACAAAACCAAAAAATTAAAAATAAAACAAAAACAAAAACAAAAAATAACAAAAAAAGACTTACCTGCTTTACGTGAACCTCTCATAACTGTAAAAATCGGAGACAAAACTGATTATAAAAATAAAAATTCCTTTACACAGAATGTACAAAAACGTTCTCTCGTAAAGAACGACTGTCGTCAAGTGTTTGGCGAAGTTGTTGACTTGATGTCAGGTTTTCTTCACACAACCTCGCCAGTCATTTTAATGGCATATCTCGACTTCTAAACCATCTGCCAAATTTTAATGATTAAAGCAAATTTGACTTTTCAAAGTCTTCGTGCGCCGCTTAATTACCACTGTCTAATACGCGCTGTTGCAGTGGACGTCTGCCCTCTGTGCAGTTGTCGTCTGGGCTGAGGAAGGGTCCGTCAGAGACAACAGTGTGGTAGTCAGGCAATCGATTGCTGTAAGAGGGAGAAACAAAGATTTCTTTACGTGACCAGGCGTGGACAATTCAGAGGTGTACACACACGTATTTGATTAAAATGAGACGCTGAGAGTCTTCAACTGTGAAAACAGAACAAGAAACTACGCAGGGAACATTTCTGTATCTATATCGGTCTGTCTGTCTGTCTGTCTGTCCGACTGTGACTTTTTTCCTGTTCGCCTCTCTGTCTGCCTCTCTCTCTGTCTGTCTGTTTGTCGGTTTGTATTTCTGTTTGTCTGTCTGTATGTCTGACTGACTGTCTGTCCGTCTGTTTTTCATTCCTGTTTCTTTCTTTCGTTATGTCTGACTGTCTGTCTGTCTATTTATCTGTCTATCTATATCAAATGACTTTTTAAGTATATCTGTTTTCATCAAAACTATCTATCTTTCTATCTACCTATCTATCTATCTATCTATCTATCTATCTCTCTCTCTCTCTCTCTCTCTCTCTCTCTCTCTCTCTCTCTCTCTCTCTCTCTCTCTCTCTCTCTCTCTCTCTCTCTCTATCTATCTATCTATCTATCTATCTATCTATCTATTTATCTGTTTGTTTATCTATCTATATCAAATGACTTTTTAATTATCTTCATTTTCATCAAACAAAGAATCATAAATATTGAAATTTTGAAAAACTGTTTTTACAATTCCATGTCTGTACAGCTCGTTTGCTATGTTCAGATATCAAACTGGTTGCCATGCTACCGACCTGTCACCTGAGTATCAGGTCAAAACGTCACGTGGTCAAAACAACCAAAACATTATTAAGAGTCACCAGTTAATGGAATTGTCATCACGTTTTTAATTTAGCACTTTTGTTCCTTAGTTATTTGTTTGATTGTTTATTCATTTATTTGTTCATTCATTCATTTATTTTATTTTATTTTATTTCGGTGGTGTCATGTACAATGTGTGTGTGTGTGTGTGTGTGTGTGTGTGTATATATATATATATATATAGAGAGAGAGAGAGAGAGAGAGAGAGAGAGAGAGAGAGAGAGAGAGAGAGAGAGAGAGAGAGAGAGAGCAGCAGCAGCATAAATTAACACATATTAAAATCAGTATTAGTAAACTTGTCAGTTCTGTTGAGATTCGTTCAGTCTCTCACTCTCAAATACACGTACATACACTACAGAAAGAGAGACACAAATACACGTACATACCGTAACACATAGAAACACACACACACACACACACACACACACATAGACACATAACATACACACAAACACACGCACTGAGGCAGTCATTTCCTCCAGCAGCTATCTCTCGAATACCGATAGTGACCGAAGACCTTTGTGCGTTGCTGAAAGGAGAGAAAATTTACAGCTGTTGGTTTTAATTAAAATTCACTGCATGAAAATCAGTGACACATTTAACAGTTTATTGCCATAATTAAAAGCTACTGGAATTTGTTTCGGGGGGAAGGTTTCGTGGATGGAATTCCTGGATGTTCTTCCGTTCTTTCTTTTTTTTTTTTTTATTATCTATCAGTCTATCTATCTGTCTATCTGTCTGTCTATTTCTGTTTCAAAATCTATAATGTTACTTATTCTAATATTTAATCTCTGTTTATTTTAATATTTGTGATTTATTCAGGAAAAGAATTGTTATTAATTCTTTATTTGTTTATATATTATTTTAATTATTTATTTATCATCATCATCTTCATCATTATTATGATCATGAACATTGTCATTGTTAGGGCACTCACAGTAGTCATATCGATATTATTTGTAGATATATTATTTATATAGTCTTTCAAGACGCGGGTTCGCGCCCCGTATTGTAGCACAATCAATTAATAAATAACAGCAATTAAAATAATAAACTTTATGTAAAATAAAATATAATATCAATTACATTAAATACATACACATTTTAATATTTTACGTTTATCGTTAGTTTTTTATAACTCGTTTCTGTAACTTCGGTCTTCAACTTTCAGGTCCGTTTTATTTTTCATTTAACTATTTTTTCAGTACTTTATTTTATTTTTCATAAATATGTAAATTAAGTAATTGGAATCCATTCAAATATTGCCACAGGTGTCTTACTATATATATATATTTAACTGTATTGAATAAAAATTGCATGCACGGAACACTCAGAATGCGCATGCGTGAAGAATTTTTCTACCGTTATCACGTGCTACAAGCGGTTTTGAAATGAATCCTTGACTGGTTTTTAATGTTTATTCCAATACATTGACATATATATTACAAACGCATACTACGGTAAACCAGTGAAAAACTAACAAACATTACTGTCAACATTTTTGCATTTAACCGTTTCTAATCATGTAAAATATGCGAATATGTCTAATCTTTTCGAAATTTTCGATTCGCGAAAGGTAAATAATGATACAGAGAACAAGGACAAAGAATCCCCTCATGTGTCATGCAGTCATTCAAACTCTAAAGCTGTTCGCGTAAGTGATGCCGCAGAACAGAATCCTAAAGTAGACACGGTCGTTCAGATTCAAAACAAAGATGGCGGGAAGTCATGCGGAACATTCCCTATTCGAAGTGACTTAAAATGCAGAACTTCCAAAGATGACATAACAACAACATTCACAATACCAAAGCTAAACAGAACGCAAGTTGGTGAGTGTTTATTTGTTCCGTTCATTTAAACACTGTTAATAATTATAAAATAAAGAGGAGGTTTATTTTTCATATTTGTTTTTATTAATAAAACATTAAAAGTTAGGGTAAAAACAGAACAGAGTAAAATTTATGTTCTGTCAGTTTTGAATCTTTGGTATCTTCGGTCTGGTCTAATCAATGTAGCTAAGATCATGGATGGGCTGATGACTGCAATCGTGACAACAGACCATCACTGGGGTGTGGTTTAAAATAAATAATCTTTTAAAAAACGAAAGAAAAAGAATGTTTTGGGTTTTATTGAAGAAAATATTGTATCTCTCTCTCTTTGTTTAATTTTGTGTGTGTGTGTGTGTGTGTGTGTGTGTGTGTGTGTGTGTGTGTGTGTGTGTGAGGGCTATGGAAATTGTGTTTGCCATTATTTTGGATTCAAAACCATCTCCATTTTGATTTTTGTAATTAATAATTATTCATATGTTTTAAACAAGTTTGATGCAATTGATTTTCACAGCATATGACTAATAGTAATAGAAATATGATATTTAATGTTAAAAAATAAAAAAGGGCTGATTTCCAATTCACATGCATGTAGACAAAATGTGAATACTATCTTCAGTAAAAATAAACATCAAACTTTCATTAGTTCCACTGACCTATTTTCAGTGTAAGCATGGCACTTCTGATAATTTTAAATTACGAATGTTTCACTGATATTTTACACACAGAGTTTATGTATGTGTGTATCACACACACACACACACACACACACACAATGTAAACAGAGTATAGTTTTTCTAATGTGTTCTGTGTGCTGAGATCATATTTCAAAATTATATCATGTTAATTATGCAACCATTTTTATCTTTCTAATTAAACTCTGTTTGTTGTATGCCTGTTCCAGAATCCATTTATTTGAAATGCACTGTATAATAGGGATGTTCACAAAAAAAGAGAAAATGAAGAAAAAATGACATTCCCTCCCCCAAAATTACTTTAATTTTATACATGACACAACATAAATAAAGCTTAATATTTTTTAATCTGTTACATAGATGATAGTTTTTATGTATGATACTATATAAATAACTTAATAACCTTTTTGGTCTGTTACATAGTATACTTCACATATGAACCATATGAACAAATGTGGTTTTCTTAAATGTATGTTACTCCTTAATATATTTTGTGGTAGTTTTCATAAATGAATGGTTTTTATGATAAAAGTATATTTAAGTGTAAATAAATAATTTTATATTTAAATGTTTATTTATTTATTTATTTTTTTTTTTTTTTTTAAAATTATTTAATTTTGAAAACTCATTGTGAGGCTACCAGTATTTATAGAGAGTTACCAGACTGTATAACCAATTAAGATCAAAGCCCGAGTAGTCAGCTACCATGAATGTGCGATGGAGTTGGTACCACATTCCCATCCACACATTCACAATCTCAAATACTTCCTACCCGTAATGGTTTTGCTGGCTATAACAGATAAAGTATACACAAAACATGTTGCCATGGTGACCTCATTTCATATCCTGCTTTGGATACCACCAACCTTTTTTCTGTAGTCATTATAAGCATGGCTGCCACTTGACACTGCAGAAGAAATGATTGTCCAAATTTTATGACTGTTCACCCATAACTGGCCTTGTCTAGACATTGGAATCATGACTTTTGTAAATAGATTCTAATTATACTAAATGTTTTAAAAAAAAGTGTTATGTGGCAGAGTCTATAAACATATATATATTAAATATGCATGCACACACACACACACACAAACATACACACTCTTTCTCATATTTTGTTTTTCCCATATTAGCTACTAAGTCTAATAAACACTTAGATAACTGTGTTAGTATTCTGTTTTTTGTTTATTTGTTATTTTAAAAATAATATTTATTTGTTATTTAAAATAATAATAATAGTGTTATACGATGGTGTCAAAATGATATTTTATGTCATAAAATGTTCAGACTGCTTTGAGACTTCAGAACTGATTTACCCTGCCTGTATAAATGAATGATGTATTTGACATTGATAACAAAGCAAAATAAATGATTCACTGATATTATTGCAGCACGGTGTTATTTAATGTTGATAAATCTGTGATATGTGTGAATGGACAACACTGTGTGTCAGATAGGTGTCAGATACACTAGGTACAGGAAAGCTTTGTGTTTCAGCTCTGTTGAGGAAGATATCTAGGGACTCTCATGAGTTTCTGCAGGAAGTGAAGCCAGTCATCAGTAAGAGTTACAGACACATGACGTCGCCGAGGAAGTTCTCGTTTATTAGTGTGCGGACGGTGAACAACACACAGCTCATGCAAGCCGTAAGTCTGAGATTTAACTAAAGCTGCAGAGAGAGATCTAGAATAGATCCAGGTGATACCAGAGAAATAACAAAATAAAACCAGAGAGTTCAGAATAAATAACAGTACTGAAATAGTACAGATAGTCGTCAATGTTTGACCAGGTTCCGTTCCTACAATTTGGTCATAAATTGATTTAGACGTTAAGTCAGATGTCTATATTTGTAGAATCCATATCATTTATTTATACTAATTATAAAATAAAATGTAATCACATTATCTTAAACTTAAGTCATCTTGAGATAAGGACAAAAAGTATCTTGCACCTACATCGGTGGAGACGTATGAAACTAGCTTGAGCCATGTACGACAACAGTCTTTAGAAATATCAATTTTTAATAAATTAATGAAAAATATTCAGATTTATCATTTAATAAGTAATAATCTCCAAATAAAAAACTTTAAAACAGTTCAAGTTTAGTTCTTAGTGAAAGATAAGCAGAAACCATCATTTTAGAATTAGTAAAACTAAAAGTTTTAACAGCATAACATTTTTTTTTAAGATGGGCAGATGTTTTGTGATGTTTGACCGGTGTTGCCCTTTAAAATGCAGTTTCAGTAAGATTTACACATTAACAAAATACTCTGTAGTAATAAACATATGTTAATAATATTTGTGAAAAATAATTAAAGTAATGTAACTTCATGTTTTGGTTTTTCACGTTGTGCCCAGTTCTGCACCATGCAGACTGAACAGTGTAATTATGTGAAGTTTATTTTCAGTACTTGGAAAAGAAAAAAGAACTAAAACAGAATGGATACAGCGACAGAGAGATTTCTGATAGTTTTGCTTTTCTTATGGTGGAATCTGAAGAAAAGGTTTGTGTCTGTGTGTGTGTGTTTGCAAGGTTTTTATGTTAGTTTGAATACATACATACATCAAACAGCGTGTGTGTGTGTGTGTGTGTGTGTGTGTGCATGTGACATTGAATTATTTGTATACAAGAACATGAATTGGTGTTTATGGTTGTTTAAGTTTGTCTATATTTAATTGCATAATTATTTTATGCATATGTATATGTGATGTTTAAAACATTATGTTCTGTTGTATAAATGACTGAAAATAACAAAACTTGTAAACTCTGGTTATTGTTATTTGAAGTAAAATAACAGTTTGCTTCACTATACAGCCTGGGAAGACAGAATGGGAATTTAACGGGCCAATTTAAATCCCAAACAAAAATTGTAAGTTTGCTGAAAATATGACACTGCTGGCTTGTTTTATATGTGATATAGATGTGTACCTGTATAAAAAATAAAATATCTTTTTCAGGTTCAAAAGATTTGTCAAGAAGGCATCAGTATTGGAAATTTGTCATCTTCGGTGCTGGGTCAACCAAACATGGGTAAAATTACATTTGTTATCTTATTTAAATATAGAGAAACAGTGGTAGAATAGTAATATTACACTTATTATTATTTAAATGTAGAAAAATATTGGTAGAATGGGTAATATTATATTTATTATTATTTAAATACAGAGAAACAGTAGTAGAATAGTAATATTACATTTATTATTAATTAAATGTAGAGAAATAATGGCAGAATGGGTAATAAATTTGTTACTGTACATTACTTTTAGATGGTGATAGAATTACATAAAATTACATTTAAAATTAGCTTTGTTACATTTAATGAATTAGTTGTAAAGATACAGGTCTCAGTAGGTTCAACATTTATCTGAGGTGTAGCTGACCAAACTTTACCTGTGAATCCTTAGATTTGTTTCCCAAGCCATATAATGATATATAGGAAAGATTTGTTGTTGCTAACCTTGCTTGGAGTCAAGTACATGTTATTTGAAAGTATTTAAATACTTTCACTAAGTATCTGAATTTTCAAATACATCTTCAAATGCACTAAACTATACTCAAATTATTTCATGTATCGATTTGAACATTTTGTCACTGACATGGTTTTGTTTGTGAAAACAGTCAGATCACTGACTGCACTGACAGACCTGTGAAGGAATTGTCTCCTTTCTGTGATCTTTCTGACACGCAATTAGTGATTTCTTTGATGTAATCACTTCTCATGGCTTCCTTCTCAACTGAAGAGAGATTATCCTCAGTTACATGTAATGTTTAGAAGAGATCAAAGAAAATAAATAACTTGTGAGTAAATCCAATGAGCAGATCTCATTTCTCCTATAAAAGGGAATATACTCACTCAAAGTGTCTTGCTGCACTTATTAAATGTTTGAGACTTGCAGTGAGGTAATTTAAACTTGTGTTGTTCCTCTGGAGTGATCAACACAACTCATCAGTTGATGTGACACATAGTCGACAAGGCTGTGAAAAACAAAGGACAGGCAACAAATTTTTGTTCTTTTCATTTGAAAAGTATTTGTATTTGAAATACTTTCAGATGTGTTTGTACTCAAATTCTTCATGTGAATGTATCTGTAACTGACAAGAAGAAATAAAAAATCTCCAGAGTTTTAAAACATAGCCATTAGTAAAAGTGTAAAGATGTTGTAAAATTTTCATTGATTCATTTCACCTGCTAACATATTTGTGTTATTGCTTTTTTAATGTCTGATTGTAGGCTCACAATGTGTCAAAACCATAAATCATGTAAATTAATAGTGGTTCATAAAAACTGTTAAATGGAAGAATAATAAAATAGTTTATTTAAGTACTGCTGTTACATAAAAACCAGATAATGGCAAATTGAATTCTATTTAACAGCAATTTTTCTAAATTTTCTTTTATTATTTTCTTTTATTATTTATTTATTTAGTTTTTATTTTATTTTATTTTTAAACAGCAGTGTCTGAAATTTTTCTTTTTTCTTTTGTTTCGCTCAGGTGTTCATCTGTGTCGCCATGCCGATGTTCTAAGACCAACACCTCTTCCTTTCTACATACAGGCTCATCTGATTATCTTCAAAATAATGAAGGTATTATTACATACTCTGTATTTTGTAATACCAACACCTCTTCCAGTCTACATACAGGCACATCCAATTATCTTCAAAATAATGAACATATTAACACATAGCTCTGTGTGTGTGTTTACATTATTTGCCGTAATCTGAGCATATTGATTTACTGTCATGGCCAGTCTGTGTTATAATCTGTAGGTATTATTAAAAATGAATGAAACCTATATACATGATAAGCATTTTTAATTTTAAAAGAAAAGTAGAAGTAACTTACAGATCTATAATAAACAAATCTATAATTCAATAATCGATGCAGTTCTAGCACATTTTGTTAAAAATCCAATTTGTCTGTTCAATTTTAAATTGTAATAAATATTTACTTGTAAATAAAAAAATAATATTTTATATATAATTAACAAGTTATATTTTGCTCTTACAGTTTGAATTAACAAATTCAGTATTAAAAAAAGAAGACATTTTTAATTGAGTTTTTACATGATGTCAGGCACAGTTTATCATGCATTGTATTCTAGAAATTCTCAGTTATCTTTACCAGGTCTTCATTTTTCATTTTTTAAATTTTTTATTTATTTGTGTTTTTTGGTCTTATTTTCTAAAAAATTATAATATTGTTCTGTTCTGTTGTCCCCAGTATTTGGAATGCAACTTTTTAAATGTATTTTTATTTATTTTTTGACAAAGGGTCGTGTAAAAACAATTTCAGAGAATTACAACTGCACTCTCGAACCCACTCCGAACTGTGACTGCCACATCTACAAGACGTCAACGTTAGACACCAACCCACAGCTACAGCTGAGAAATCTGTTTGAGTCTACGCAGGTCAGTTAACTGAAAATAACCTTTATTATTTTTCAATAACTTTTCAGTCTGTTAGATTCATTAAAGTGAAATGTTTCAGTTGTTAACACATTTATTTAGGTTTATATTTAAAAAAAAAAAAAATTATGTGTTTACTTTTAAAAAGTAAATATGTACTTGCTAAATATAATTCATGAATAATTTGAGAGTTATTTTCAGATCTACTTGTATGAGTTTTATTTTCAGATCTACTTGTATGAGTATGTTGTGAGTTTTATTTTCAGATCTACTTGTATGAGTATGCTGTGAGTTTTATTTTCAGATCTACTTGTATGAGTATGGTGAGTTGAGTGTGGAGAAACGGCCACGGCACATCTGCCCCACCACGGTTGTGACATTCAGCTACAGGGACGACATCAGACATTCAAAATCACCTGATACTGGAAGTCCGAGTTGCCGGTCAGCAGCAGTTTAAACTGGTCCACTTGTTTTTACAGACACAAGCCTTTCTACACGTTTAGATAAACACAAACAAGACTGTTCAGTATAATGTATACAAAATTAACCTACAGATTCAAGTAGATCAGTCTTCATTTGAATAAATGTAGATCGGTCTATACATTCAAATAAATGTAAATTGGTCTATAATTCAGATAAATGTAAACCAAACAGCGTGCTCAGGTAAATCAGGTTGTGCATTTTTATCTAAACTAAACTTTGTTGTGTATTCATTTGTCTTGTCACTAACCCAGCTTCAAACGTGCTCAGTTGTAAATTGTTTAAAACTTCAGAGTTCCGAGTTGGTCGGGTTTTGCGAGATCGTTGCCGTCACGAGAAAACCAGGAAGAAGAGTTTGTTGTGTGGACAGGACAGCTGAGTGTGAAGCAGATTTGCACCTGCCAGGTGCAGATGGTGTCCATGGCAGGCCGCTTCAAACCTGTCAGACTGTGAGTTCATCACAAAGTCTTGTAGACTAGCATCCTTCATGTCTTCACTGTGCATACCTGATAGCAAATAGTTTGAACTGTGGTTGTAGATCTACCATTCTTCATATCATACATATTCACTGTGTGTATTAATATTGATATCTGATGACAAATAATTGATCTGTGGTTTAGATAACCATTTTTCGTGATGTATTTCTTCTCTGCTTGTGTTAACGTCTGAAGACATCTGTCAGCAAATACGACAAATAAATTAACGTTATGCAGAAGTAGATGCAGACACTGTATTGGGCCAATGATAGAAATCTTGTTTAATTTTATGTATAGTTAGTTACTTGTATTTGTAACAAAAAAAAGTAATAGTAACTTTATTTCACAACAGTGGTGTTTTAATATTATTATTTTTAATTTCTTGCATGATTATTAAGAAAAGAAAGTATGACTGATGATCATCTAAAAGAGAGAAATCAATAGAAAAACAATCATTAATAAATTAGAAAGGAGAAATTAAAAAAATGTTCTGATTTGTTGGTTTAGTGGAAGTGTCCTGAATGTGAGTCAGAAGTGTCCGCTGGTTTCTGTGACAAACAAATACTTTTCTCGGCTGTCCTCACTGCAGAAGAACTCAGGAGGTTTTGGCAAACAACAACTACTTCAACGTCACTGAGCTGCGACCAGCTGCAGACAGTCGACCAACATTCCAGAAAGTGATGACATACCTTGGCAAAAACAACAGTGTACACATTTTTACTTATTAATTATAATCCTTTGTCATTTAAAAAAATTTTTTTATAATTTATATAAATATATATATATATATATTTTATAAAGTAATATTTGCTGTTTAAAATGATAAAAAATTGTGGAATAAAAATCAATTATTAAAAATTGCTAATAATTCAGCTACTTAATATCCAAATAAAAGATCCAGTTTAATATTTTGTGAGAGTAGCATTGAGCTGCCTAAATGAATCATTAACTTAAGATGTTGTTAAGTTTTCACTCATTCAGAATGTGAATAAAAACAGAAACAAAAAATCGCAAAAATTATTATCATTGTATGGCAAAGAATATTTGTGTTTCTGTTTCAGGTGGCCGTTTTGAAGCCAGATAATGACACAGTTTTATTCATTATGCCAGACTGTTCTCTCACCTATGCATTAGGTAACTCCTACTCAGTTAACCTTTTAAATTGTAAAAATGTATTTTGATGTTAATAATAGTGATAATAATAATTATAAAATTAATAATAATAATAATAACAATACTAATAATAATAACAATAATACTAATAATAACTCATTTCTGGTAAATATGTTTCATGCGTATGACACTTCATATCAAATCCAGTTCATTTTTTTTCTATTTCTAACTATGGTAACTTGCTATGGAGGTATTTAATAAGCTATTTTCAGTTTATGTTTGTGTGCTGTTAATGATTTATCTAACTGTTGCAGGTCTTACCAAACCACATCAGTATCCCACTGTTTTACACTGCATCTTTATATCAAAACAGTCGTGTCGACTGTCTGTTCCAAGTTAGTATTTATCTTCTCTTTTAACTTTATTTACTGCTTCGTTTTTCTTTTTAGAGTTTTATTATTTAGTTCATACTTGTTTGTTTTTAAACATCCATCTGACTCTCATGATGATTTTAAATTTGTTTTTATTAAAAAAATAACAGTCAGTTCTCAAGTTGTCTTTTATTTAACATTTCTGTCTCGTTTCAGAAATCTGCATTGTCAGCTGATTCCAGATTAATGTTTATTTTATGATGACAGTTGTCATGCTTAAATGTTTTTTTTTTATATAAATTGCATACAGAATTCAGAGTTTACACAGTGGTAGTTGTTGTTTCTGTATAGTTTTACATTGTGTTGTGTTTTAGAAAGGGAGACTATCAGGTGTGTAGAAAACACGTCATGCAGCAAGTTCACTGCCTCGCACACGGTTGTGAGAGACAACGAATCTCAGCAGACTTTGTCTCCACTCGGAAATGGCTGGACAGGTCACTCCGTGAGTTCTCCGTCCTTGTCCCCATCCTGGAACAACCACTCGGAAGTGCCACCCCCACCACCTAGTTCACCCCCACCACCTAGTTCACCCCCTCCACCACCACCCCCTCTACCACCCCTGCCCCCACCACCTCCGTCAAACCCACCGTCAGCAGACAGGAAGACTCTTCCAGCTAAAGGACACTTTAGAGCAAGTGCAGGACTTGCCAGTCCGTCAGTGAATGTTTTCTCACACCAGTTCAAATTCACATCTTCGCTTGGCCAGTCAGCCGTGTCCTGTCAGTTTTCTACGCCTCCAGTTGTGTTGTGTCAGCCGCGACCCTTGTTCCACAGACAGTGGTCACAGCCAGCAGCAGCCTGTGACAAAAACCTCATTATGATGACAAATCCAGCATGTTAGTCCATTTGAACATCTTTTGTATACATACATAAAAATGTTCAATACAATTTTATTTAATTTTTTTAATATTATTTTTTTTTAATGACTATAACTTTAAAGTTTATAAATGAAAGCCAGTTTTATCTATGTGTGCTGTGTTGTTCATAACAATGCCCCACTTCAGAATTATTCTTTGGTGTTTTTTCCATACATATATACATATAGTTTTTAAATGTAATATAGGTTTAACTGCAATTGATTTGTTTAACCATTAGTTCTGAATTCAAAGTCATATTTATTACTTCAGATGTAATCAATTGTGAACTAACCTGAGAACCTTGAATCTTGTTCTTTCAGATGGTTCACTTGCAACAGCACGTCTTCCTAGCAGTGAGGAGTCTGTCGGCTTCAGACACATACCACGTCCTGCCGAGACCACCAGAGATAGCAGGTGATGAACAGCTGTCCTCTCCTGACTTCTGTCAGATCAAACCCAGCAAAATCAGAGACATTTTCACTGCTCAGTTCATTCTGCAGACCGAGATAGAGAAGATGAAAGAACAGAACCTCATCAGGTCGGATGTCATCGTGGAACAGGACGCAACCATCACATCGACCAGCATGGAGAGCATGGACAGCAGCATCACATCAGCGCTGCAAGAGCCTGCCAGCGACGATGTGTTCAGTGATGTGCAGATGGAGGAAACTGGTGTCGAATGCACCGTGGTAAACAGGGAGACGGTCAGTATTAAAAAAACCAAAACAGAGAACAGTGGCAGTGGTGGTGGTTGTAAAGAGGAAGGTGACAAGTCGTACGCTGCCAGTGCCGAGGACATGAGGACACTGCTGGAGAAACTGGTTGACAAAGAGGCTGTGAGAACTAAGGACGAGTGCACAAACAAAGTGAGCGAGGCTGTGACACCTCCTAGTGAAACTAGCAAGATCTCAGCCACACTGAGCACAGCTCAGGACATGAAACACTTCCTGAATGCATCACTGCTGAAGCAGGCAAAGCAGAATCCGTCAAAGAAAAGCATGAAATGTGTTACAGACAGGTTAGTATGTGTTGCTGCATGGTTGTACAGTTGTTGTATTCCTCAGCTAATCAGGGTGAGATATACTAAACAAAGAGGTGATAATAATAAATAGAAAGAAACAAAAAATACGATTAAAACAGACATAAACAGTTTTTAAAATCACATCACATGAAATATAATTTAGTATATCTGTTTTTGTGTGTTCTGTCATTTCAAATTTTCCAGTGATGCATTAGTGTATCAGTATGTTATAATTAAACAAATATTTCATTCAAACTGTTGTCTTACTTCAAAACAAAGAGTGCACTGGCTGTTGTGTTTTAAGACCTTGTCGTATTCCCTGTGTGGTTAATTGTCATCTTTACTTCTCTGTTTAATAACCTTCACATTCATGTGTTTGTATTCTTCACTCACTGAAGACTTGTTGCAATTATTTCATCAAGGGTCAGAGGGATAAATCTCTCCTTCAGAGCTAGAGACATGGCAGCACCTACCACAACAGTTCATACAGGTTTTCCTTCGTTCATATTCCTTTGACACCAAAAGTTAAACATTTTCTTTAAAACTGTTTCTTCAAATATCTTTATTTATTTTATTTTTTATACGAGTGCCTTAAAATACATTTTTACTCATTGTTAAAATTTTGTTAAGTTGTTAAAACAGTTAACAGCACGATAGTTTAATTTTGGCAGTTTTATTTCAAATTAACTTGCTTTAATCTTATTACAGCTAAACTGTTCACCTCTAACTGCTTGTTGCTGTCTGTTGAAATCATTATACAGACTTTAAAATATTTGAAAGTGATTGATGGTTCTGTGGAGGTTTTTTTGATATAATTTGTTACGTGTGATTTAGTTAAGTTTTTCTTTTCTTTCTATACGATTACAGTCTAAACTTGGTCAGTTGTAAAATGTGGTTCGACTAATTACTTCAGATGTCAAAACTTTTCCCCACTCCTCAGTTTGATTAAAGTGAATCAACTGAATTTTACCTGGTTTCTCTACTGTAATTGTTTGTTGTGTTGGTAGAATTAAGCTGAACATAAGAACCAAACAGTTGTAAATCATGTCAACCAGGTCTGTAGCTGTGTGTGATATTTATTTAAAATCTTTTAAATGTTTGATTTATTTTATTTTATTTTATAATTTATGTATGATTGTTTATTTTACTGATTTAATTTTATTATATTTTTAATTATTTATTTATTTATTTATTTATTTTTTAATTTTTTTTTATTTTTAAATTTTTTTATTTTATTTTTTCATATATTTTCAAACATATTTATTTAATTTGGTAAGCCTAGAATTCTTTGTTATACCACACAAAAATCATTTCATTTTTATTTATTATTTAAACATGAATGTCAAATGAATCATAGAAATCAATTATATTTAAGAAATAATAAATAAAAATTGTATATGTGAGTGTGTGTGTGTGTATATATTGTTGTTAAGTCAATGTATGTTCTACTTTGTGGATGTTTTTAGCTATGCAGAAAGCATGGCCTTATAATTATGATGCAAAATTTCCTATTAATATTTCGTTAGAAGAAAATTAAAAAAAATAATTGTTCAGATAAATTATGTATATGTGATGCGTGAAATTTGATAGCAACAAGTGAATACATCTGTCTAGTGTTTTGATGAATCTATGTTCATAATATTCTGACATATATGTATGTGACATTTCTTTTTATCACATCTTTATTGGATTTTATTTGATATTTCTTTTTATAAGTACATAAAATAATAATAAAATAAAAATATTTTATATTTATTTTATATATTTCTTTATATTACATATATTTATTTAAAATATTTAATTTATAAATGCTATAATTAAATTTCCTGTTACATTTTAGTTTTGAATTTGCTCAAAATGCTTGAAATTTGTTGTAAATGTTTCTTTGACACACATATATATCAAAGAAAAATTTCATGAATGTTTTTAAAAGAAGAAAAAAGCAATTAAACTCCTGTTATACCTGCTATAGACAGCAGAGAAGCTGACTGTAACATCGAGAGACAGGTAGAGACATCTCTAGTAACAGCATCACTAAACTTGAATGGTGGGATTGTATCTAATTTAATGTTTAGTTTTATTGGTACAGCTAAACACACGTCTCTAATGACCAATCTGTTACAGGCTTGTGTCACAGTGGGTCATTACAGTAAATATTTTGTTTAAATGAGGAGATGATGTTTTAGCGTGAGACTCACTGTTACTAACATACAGCACAGAAGATGTTAGGAGAACATTCACCAAGTGGAAAGTTTATTTCAGACTTAACAAAATGATTTGGTGATTAATTTTTAAGTTGTTAAAGAAGACTGTTTATAGTCGTAACCTTGATGTTAAATTGTTGTAGGATATAAACTTAGTTTGATTGCCATGGAAATAGTTTGTATTTTGTTTTTTTGTTTTGCACTGAGGTTGTCACTGTGTGTATATTTCAGTTCTTGGAAAACTGGTGACAAGTACAAGGGTAAAAAAGAGTCAGAAAACACATAAAATAGAGTCTTTGTCATCCACTTCATCCGTAGACAGTGCTTCAGCTGCTTCATCTAACAGTGCTGCTGCTTCAGAGGACAGCCACCCACTGCCTTGTGCTAGTTACAACACTGACATAGATGATAGTTTACCACATCATTCACAACCTTTATTCAGCAAAGCAGTAGAAGCAAAAAACTCTACACTGGAGAACTGTGATAAAGAAACTTCTGTACTGTCCAGCACTATTCAAGTGAAGAACCAGGCATTAAATGACCACACACAATCTGCTGATAGTATTCCTTGTCAAGTAAAAGGAAAAACATCAGCAACTTTTGTGGATTATAGTCCTTTTCAAGGACAAATGTTTCAAGTGAAATGCGAACCTTCAGTTTCTGACTTTGATGTTAAAGAAACATCAGCAGCAACATCCAGCAGTTCTTCACAACAGATTGTTTGTTTCAAAAGGGAAGAACTCTGTTTACAAGCACCAAGTAGTGAAGTGAAAGAAGAAACATTACAAATGACTTCTGCTGTAAAATGTTACAGTCCTGATCTTATCCAGTCCATGTTTAGCAGTGAAGAAAGTTCAGCCTTCAGCTCTTGTGAATACAACAACACAAACAGGTTAAAGAGCCATAATTCTAGTCAGCTGTTACCCACTTCATTTCTTACAAAGAACTTTAGTCCCACAGATGTAGGTTCCCAGACAGACGATGAGAACCTCAGTGAAAAGAGAAAAGATGACCAGAAGACAGACAGTTGTCTTCCACGACAGTTAGAGGTAACTGGCCACAGGTCAGTGAAGGTCAAGACTGAAAACAGGTAAGATGTTCCAGAAGTTTCAGTTTTTTTACTGTCTTTCCAAAAATTATGTACAGTACAGATCCAAATATTGCATTAGATGAACAAAATCAAACTTTCACCTGTTGGCTGTCTACAATAACAACAAATCTGCTTGTACTCACCCACAAAAATGTTGATTTGGCAAATTAGAGATTTAAATATATATATATAATAATAGTAATAATTGTAATAATAAAAATAATTTTTGTTATTAATAAATGACAGTTTTATGTTTGCAAAAGACATAAAAGCAAAAAAAAAAAAAAATTGTAGATCTTAGTAGAAATCTTTTCCATGAAACTTTTTCAGGATATCAACCTGCTTTTTATTTTTTTAATTTAGAATTTGTTATGATTTGTTTTAGAGAGTGACAAGCATTATTCTCAAGACATTGTAAATGTGCTGCATGGTGGTGTTGATATGTCTGCGAAAATGAGACAAATCACAGATCATAAATCAGCCCACTGTTGTGTAGATGTCATCAGACCTTTGAAAGACTCGATTAAAACCAAACTCCTAGTACAGGTGAAAAATTGCACAATCAAGCAATCAGAACATTTACAAAGTGTTCAAGTCTGCCTGACAGAGTGAAGGAATCGGGTCATAACATTGTTGATAGGTGCTTTGGTAAAACCACTGATGTTGAAGATAAGCAGAAAATAGTGAAAAAAAGTGATAATTTGACTAAAGAAGTAACTGAAAAGTTTTCTGAGGATTGTTTAAATAAAAAGTTGTCTAAAGCAAAGACTGTGCCTAAAGTGTTGGTGAAAGAATGTTTTGTTGTTGTAAATGATGTAATGAAAGGAGACGCTCTCTGGCTTGTACTTGAACAGAACAGACTTGTTATGAGGAGCATTCATGTGAGTCGCACAGGAATTCTCTCTGGATCTGTGAAAGGCCATACAAAGAAAAGGCAAGTGTCATTTAGATTCACAAACAGGGAAGGGAGAACTTTGGTTTGCAAAGAAAATCAGAAAAATGAAAGTGGCAAAGGTAAAAATTCTGACATTTCAGATAAAAGAAAGTCTGAAAAGAAAGACAGTCGAGCATCACGGAATAAAGCAGGCAAAGGCTTGGATTCAGAAACGAAAGTCAAAATGTTGTCTTCTGTTGCAGACGCATTGACTAAAAATCAGAAACAAATAAACAAGTCACCAACAGCTTCACAGGCAGATAAACACAATCGGAGATGTAGACTCTCAGCCTCAGTGTCTTCAGTGAAATATAAAACATCACAGTCCAAGTCACCACCTACACGTAAAATAACAAAGTCCAAGTCACCACCTACACGTAAAATAACACAGTCCAAGTCACCACCTACACGTAAAATAACACAGTCCAAGTCACCACCTACATGTAAACTAACACAGTCCAAGTCACCACCTACACGTAAAATAAGACAGTCCAAGTCACCACCTACACGTAAAATAAGACAGTCCAAGTCACCACCTACACGTAAAATAAGACAGTCCAAGTCACCACCTACACGTAAAATAAGACAGTCCAAGTCACCACCTACACATAAAATAACACAGTCCAAGTCACCACCTACATGTAAAATAACACAGTCCAAGTCACCGGTTATACATGAAATGTCACAGTCCAGGTCACCAACTAGATGTAAAATATCACTGCCAAGATCAACTGTGAGGAATAGACTGTCGCATTCAGAATCACCTGCAGAGAGTAGACTGTCTCAGTCAGGTAGTAAGTGTAGACTGTCATCTGATAGAGGTAGACAGTTATCAAAGTCAAAGAAGAGGTGTAGACATTCACAATCAGATTCTCCAGAGAGATATGGACTGATTCAGCCAGAATCACAAAAGCAGTGTAGATATGTGAGACTGTCAAGGACAAATTCACCAAAGAGATACAGACGGTCAGAATCAGACTACAGAAATGACATCAGTAGAGTAGAAAAGAGTCAGGCAAAGAAATCTGAGAATGGTAGTGAGAATAAACGTTTTAAAACTACATCACAAAATTCTTTCAGGATTCCCAAAATAAATAAAAATTGTCATTTATTCAAACAGGCATTGTCTACAGCAAATAATGCCATACCAAGCATTTTTTCACACTCACATGGTCTTTACTCAGAGTTGTCTGATCTTGCTTCAAGTCGAAGAAGTTCAGAAGAGATGTTTTCAACAATAGATTTGAAATCTTCCAAACAGGCTCACAGAGTGAGTGATAACAAACCAAACAGAAGCAGTTCTGAGAACAGATCATGTATTAGAAGCAGTTCTGAGAACAGACCATATATTAGAAGCAGTTCTGAGAACAGATCATGTATTAGAAGCAGTTCTGAGAACAGACCATGTATTAGAAGCAGTTCTGAGAACAGATCATGTAATAGAAGTAGTTCTGAGAAAAACACTAGCTATAGAAGTAGTTCTAAGAATAACAGATCAAGAAACAGAAGTAGTTCTGAGAATAGACAAAATATAATGAGAAGAGATTCACTGACAGAACCCAGCTTACAAGAAAAAGAACAGTCAAAGGTGAGCACCTTCTACTAATATCATTTTAGTGGTCTTGTAAACAAATTACTGTCTTTGATCGTTTGTTTTATTGTGTGAAAACAAAGACAACTGTTGGGAGGTGATTGATCTGAAATCTGAAAACAGTAGCCAGTTATTTTATTTATCGTGTATACTAAAACAAGACTTTTACTTGACACTGTCCTTCCTCACTTGAGAACAGGTCTGTGTGCAGTGTCAAGACAAAATAGTTAACAAACGAGCTGTTTACTTTTTGAGTGTAGGTTCAAGTGGTATAGGTTGAGTGTAGGTTGAAGCTGTTTACTTTTTGAGTGTAGGTTGAAGTGGTGTAGGTTGAGTGTAGGTTGAAGTGGTATAACTTACATTACTGATACCTGCCTGCAGAGGTTATTTAACATTACACATGCATTTTTTATTTTAATTTTTGAAACTGACAGTATGTCTAAATTAGCAAATAATGTTCACATCAAAAAACAAATATTAACAGAAACACATTTATGTATATGTATTCTTAATGCTTTTGCCAGTGTTTTGCTGTCATAAGATTTCTTAATAAAAAAAAGATCATGCTGTGAAAGTACAAAATATGAATTTTAAATCTGCTTGCAAATAAATGGTTGATGTTATGTGTATTTGTTAGAATGGGAAAAGAGGAACATTGTGGAAGGTTGAGAACAGAAGAAGGCGCAAGTTTCATCCTTACAGATATTGGAAAAGTGACAACAGAGAATATGCTACATTCAGTCTGAATAGCAAGTAAAGTAGTTTTTACTTTATTGAAGCTTTGTGTTAGATTGTGTACTTGAAACATGTAACAACACGTCTGATGCACGACTTGAGAGCTGTACAGCTGATTAGTGGTTGGTGTTTTGTTTTTGTTTGACTTACTGTCATTTTATTTAATTATTTTTATTTTTTATTTATTTTTCTAACTGTAAAGCTTTGTAGTTTTGTTCTCAATAAAAATAAATATGTTCTTCATAACATTTTATTTATTTTATATATATATATATATATATATATCTATAATTTTAGTTTTTCTTCTGTTTCTGTTAAAGTGAATTTCATAACAAAGAGTTTATTAAAGTTTAGTAGTGAACTGATTTTACACTATTCTGTGTTTGCTCTGCAGTGACGTTTTGTTGGAGAACCTGCCAGAAACGACGTTCAAGTGGTGGCAGCTGCAGAGTAACAACTTTGAAAGTCAGTGTAGTGATTTCAGAACACGATGGTCTGCTGACCACACCTTCTCAAGACACCAGGAAAACACTGGGCGAGACTGTGATACCAGTGATAATTAGTAAGTTTGTATGATTAGTAATGTCAGTAAAATGAAGTCAGGTTTTAGTATGGGGCATTTGTAATTTAAAAAAAATATATAAAAAAAAAAAAAAATCCAATAGCCAAAACGTTTTATATGGTCATCCCAACTTAACAGAATGAAAATGTAATGACATTTTTTGGAAGAAAAGAAAACAAGTTAAATAAGGTCTGTTGATTTGACAGATGTAGGGTGTGACTGTATTACAGTTAAATAAAGTTATACATAAATAACAGATGTAGCAAGTCACTTTTACAGTTAAATGGTGTTACAGTTAAATAAGGATTCTACTGTGACTAATTGTTTTACAGTGATTTTGGTCAAATTGACATGGAACAGTCAGAAAACCAAAGTCAGCTGGCAGAGACATACAGCTGTGTGCAGGCAGACAGCTCATTGGTGTTTGATGTGTACAGACATGAAATACAGGTAATTCCACATAGCAAGATTTTATCACTGTGTCTATGTTGTAATTATGAGTTAACTGGCTGTGACACTGTTACATAGTGCTTTGTCTTGAATTTCATACCAAAGCTTTTCATTTCAGTCATAGCTGTTTTGTCCTTTCTGGTGTGCAGAAAAGTTTGTTATCTTATCAATTTATCATCAGTATGATTTTCTATGGGACACATGTTTAACATATTTGTTTCTTCACAGTCTTACCACAGACAAATTGTATTTTGTCAGTGCTCTTGTGTTGATGGTTGGCTATCTATATTAAGTAATAATAAAAATAATTAAATCAATTTCTAACATGCTGTTCATTCAGTTACTCAAACCCCACTTCTTGTTAGTTGTCACAGTTAAATTTAAATGACAAACAGTGAAATTTAAATAATTAAACATTTAGAATATTAAATAATTTTTCAATTTTTAATTAGTTCAGAAATCTGCTTATCATGGATTTATGAACATGTTTGAAATACTTAAAAAAATGTGAATGTATATAATTAAAGAACTGAATTATTAGTTTAGAAAGTCTTGTTTAAATCGATTTCATGTTAATATCTATGCAGAATGATGAAGTGGAAGCACAGTCTTCAGGAGAACCAAACAAATACAAGAATGTCAACAAGAGAAATTTTGAATCAGAAATGGCTAATTCTTCAACAACAGAAACTAGAACCTTCACACAGGATGTTAGCAGGACAGGATACAGCTCCTTGAAGGGAAACATACGAGGTACAGCTTTTCTGTCTGATGCCCACAGTTCCTTGGATGGTCATAGAAACACAAGAGAAAACATATCTCTACATCAGAAAGTTAACAGTTCACACAAAGACAGCAGCATGTACAGACATAAGACGGACAGAAACTTTAATGACCGGTGGGTAAACAGGCAGCAGGATTACAATCGGTTTAGTGACAGACGATTCACAAATATTAAGTCCAGGCATGGTGGAGGTTCAAACAGCAGTGAGAAGAAGGATTCAGGAAAAATGCGTCAGACACTGAAACAGAATTCAAGACTGGGAGCAGATCATTCAAATGAAACTGCAAGCCACACCATAACATTTGAAAACAAGGTGGGTGAATACTGTGCATTTAATGGCTGTGATGATTTGAAAATGGTTTCTGAGAGAGGTGACACACGTCAAACACAGCTTGATTACAGAAGAGAGGAAGAGGAAAAAGAAATTAAACACGGATTGCATGAATTTGATATGCATGACGTAAGAGAAAAATTCACAGACAAATCATTATTTTCACCATTTTGGAATCTGTGGCACTTGGCCATTGCCGACCCCACAGAAAACACAGTTGGTCACCAGACTGGTCACAGTGGTCATTTTCCTGTAGATAAGGAGACTAATGATGAACGTAGTGAGTACTTGGTAAAAACACACACTGTGGCGTGTGCAGATCTAGCCAGTCATTCCCAGACAGGTGGAAAGGACAGTTGTAATGTATCAGAGTGGAACCAAAACAAGAAAGACTCTGATTTGTCCAGTGAGCACGTCCAAAGCTTGTTCTGTCTCCAGCCCAGAAAAACAGTGAATTTGTCTGAAAACAAGACTAGTGAACTCAGAGATGTAGAATCGAAACATTCAGCAGGTTTCGAAATGAATCAGCCCAATATGATGTCACACATACAGAAACAGCACAGTATGAAGTCACACATACAGACACAGCACAGTATGAGGTCAAACATACAGACACAGGACAGTATGAAGTCACACATACAGAAACAGTACACCATGTCATCCACACATAAACAGCACAGTATGTCACCCAGAGAGAAACAGCACAGTATGTTGTCACCCAGACAGAAACAGCACAATATGTCACCCACACAGAAACAGCACAGTGTGATGTCACCAAGACAGAAACAGCACAATGTGATGTCACCCAGAGAAAATCAGCCCAGTGTGATGTCACCCAGACAGAAACAGCACAATGTGATGTCACCCAGAGAAAATCAGCCCAGTGTGATGTCACCCAGACAGAAACAGCCTGCCGTAATATCACAGAGACAAGAACAGGAAAAAAGTAAAAATAAAAATATTACTGTTATATATATATTTTAATTGAATTTGGTAACATCTTTACATCTTTCTGTTTCTCTGTCTCAGATGCACATGTACTCTCTCAAATAGGTAAATTAATGAAAAGTGATTATTCTGATATAAATATTCAGTGTGTGTGTGTGTGTGTGTGTGTGTTAGTAATTACAGAAATATATCTAAAGTAATGATAGAAATATATTTCAAGTAATTATAAAAATATACTTAAAGCAATTATAAAAATGTTTTTCAAGTAATTATATGATAGACTAAAATTAATTACAGAAACATAACTGAATTAAGTATTGAAATATTTGTTTGTTTTTGAAGGAGAGCCTAGCTATCGACCAGTGGGTCCCCACCCTGACAGATTCTGTAAGTGGGAACACACCCTTCTTCCCATCACATTTGACAGATGTCATGACGTCGGTAAGATGTGTTGACACATCACATGGTCACAAATACAAAACAGTCATTTATCACAACACTGTTTAGATGTTAAGAGACTTCGAGTGAAAAACAAAAATAAATAAATAAAAACTTTACTTATTTAAATGATTATTTAATGTCTGAAAAACAGTCACTGGATTTGTCATCTTTGTTGTGATGGTGGACTCTATTTTCCCGTTCAAACACTTTCTAATAATTAATACATGTACTAACAGACTGCTGTGTCTTCTCTTACATGTGACAAAGTATATTTATAAATATTTACAAATGATGTAGTGGGTTTCCACTAATACCTGATTATAGTAATACACATTTTTTTTAAAGTTTAATAATCATTAACATTAAAGTCTGTTAAAGTGGCATTGAACAAATGTGAGGTTGTTATTTAATAAGTTTAGAATGTTTTATAAGATTTTACTTTTTGATAGTGTTAAGAATTTGTTTTGTTTAACTGCAGTTTTGTATTGTGCAGATTCGAGGCCTGATGCTAGTGTAAAGAATTACACTTCATGTTACATGAACCATGAACCAGAGAGAGACCCTTGTGAGTATCACAACCAGGCCCGTGGTGTATCTATCAGTCAACAAAATAAAGATGTAAACTGTTTATCCAGTGAAGATCACTCACACTGTGGTATTACTTGCTCCAGGGAAGTGCATTCTGAAACTGATGGTGGACAGAACAGACTGAGTAAAGACCCTAGAAGACAAAACTATGCATTGAAAACAACAAAACTTTACACAACACAGAGAATGGCAGAATCTGAAACAGAACGAGACAAATGTGAACAACACAACACAGACTGTAAGATTAAACTTGACCAAGCAACACCTGAAATGAGATCAAAAGCATCGTCTTCTGTCCTGTATTATGCTGAACCTTCTTCCGAAATCACGACAAAGCCATCAGAAGATGGTCACAAAACATCTGACAGTAACGTGCTAGACAAAAGTTTGACTGCTTGTTCCACAGATAACAGTGTTACTGATAAAACATTTAGCAGCACAAATACGGTTGATTCAGCGAATGGTTCAGGATGTGAAACAGCTAATGATACTGGTAGAGCTGACTGTAATAAGAATACATGTAAAAGAGAAAACAGCAGTGAAGTTGCTGTCAGCAGCAAACAGAGGTGTGTCAGGTTGGATGTGATGCAGTCGGGTTATGATCAGTCAGGTCATGCTAACAGGGGTTACTCTTACCATTCGGATGTGATGCAGTCATGTTATGATCAGTCAGGTCATGCTAACAGGGGTTACTCTTACCATTCAGTAACCTTCCAGCAGAGTCAAAGTTCACAGACATGCAGGTCAGATAGAAAATCTGCTTGGAGCAACCTCTGCAGTAGTAAGTCTGAATCTGAACACACAAGTAATAACCCAGATTTGAGATACTGTGTTAGTGAAATGCCCAGGACATCCAGGAGCTGCATGAAAGGCTTGGTAAAAGCAAACATTAATAAACCATTGTTAAGAGATACGGAGAAACATGAAGAGATCGACTCAGCTGGTATCCGCTTTGACCAGAAGAGCAATGATCTGTGTGGGTCACAGACATCTAAAAAGAGTCTTGTCAGTGATCACAGTGTTAAAACATGGCATGACAACAGCGCTGCAGCTACTAAAACATCTTACAGCAGCCTCAACAGCTCTCACTATGATAGTGAACTGAACATTCAAACTGAACCAAACCTATGTTCTCATACATCAGCTGTCAAAACTATGAGGACAAAGAAAAAAGCTCAAGATGGAGATGTTACTGACAAGAGTGATGCAGTCTGTAAACAAGATGGAGGATGTGTCACTTTGGACAACACAGTTATACTGTGGACAGGATCAGGTAATCTAATTTCTAAATAGTTCTTTTTTATTTTTAAATTCTTTATTTATATATATATATTTTTTTTTTTCAGTTTATCTTCTGTTCTGCATAAGAATCTCTAACATTATGGTTATATTTATCTATATAATATAATAATTTTTATATATATATATAATAATTTATTTAAACTGTTATATTTAAATTTTTTACAAAATGTTACATTTAAAATACATAATTAACTATATAATGTGTTATATTTAAAATATGTAATAATCTGCTGTGATTAAAATACGTAATTAACTATATAAAGTGTTATATTCAAACTGTGTAATAATCTGCTGTTATGAAAATATATAATTAACTATGTAAAATGTTATATTCAAACTGTAATAATCTGCTCTGATGAAAATAATATAATTAACTATATAAAATGTTATATTCAAACTGTAATAATCTGCTGTGATGAAAATATATAATTAACTATATAAAGTGTTATATTTAAAATATGTAATAATCTGCTGTGAATAAAATACATAATTAACTATATAAAGTGTTATATTCAAACTGTGTAATAATCTGCTGTGATGAATATATATAATTAAGTGTACAAAATGTTGGTTTCAGCTGTAATTGAGAAGCTGCTGAGCTGTGTGTACCTGTGTAAAAAGAAAACTGGAAGGACCTGGCTTGTCACCGTTCACTCAAAGATCCTGGTGTTACTTGGCAAAATGAGGTGAAAAACTGTTTACTTTGCTAACTGGAAAACATCTCACGATTTGTGTCGTGTTGAAGAATGAGAGCACATGTCTGCGGGGGTAAAAGAGATTGAGCAGTGGTCATGATATAAACCATGGAGAGATTATTTCACTCAGTTATTTACCATAAATATAAAATTTGGATGAACAAGAAGGGACATGCAGGTAGTTTCAGAATAATTTTCTGTGTTTGTGTTTCTCTCCAGGGACTCGTGCAGTGTTGGACTCGCAGACAGAGATGACTGGAGAAAAAAACTGTCACTGCTCACAACATTCCAGTCACTCGGCTTTGTTGAGCTCATAGACAAGTGTGTGTGTAACCGTGAGTTTGAGCAACACGTAGGACTTGCTAAGTGTGTCGCCAACTTCAGACAGAACAACCACAGTCTTCTGCGTTACTCAGTAGTGCTTTCAGGTTACTGTGTGTGTCTCTTCATCTGTCTGTCTATGTATCAGTCTGTAACTAGTAAACACTGTCTCTGCATCTGTCAATCTCTCTCTCTCTCTCTCTCTCTCTCTCTCTCTCTCTCTCTCTCTCTCTCTCTCTCTCTCTCTCTCTCTCTCTGTTCATATAGTAAGTTTTTATGGGTATTCAAGTGTGAATGTGAGGGAATGAAAGAAGCTAGAATTCTGTGTATGTCTGTCTGTCTGTCTGTCTGTGCAATTGCTTGCTTCAGAAGAAGATTTCATGAATATCTGTAGATGAAAAGCTGAATTGGGTTTTTGTGTGTGTGTGTGTGTGAGAGAGTCAGACAGAGACAGAGATTTTGTGTCTGTCTGTTGTTTCAGAATGAAGAATATTTCAACAGGAATGTAAAATTGTGTTTCTAAACTTTATTTTCAGAGAGTTTTCAGAATATGGCAGCTCCAAAGATTTCCCACATAGATCAAACTGTGCTGTTTCTCAGTGTGAGAGAATTCATCAGAAAATACTTGTCATAGATTTGTCACATTTCCATGTTAACAGTGTGTCTGTCACCACAGTCTGATGTTACAGCTGTCTGAAGACATCAAAACAACACTAAATATGTATTTAAATAAATACATAAACTGTAAAAAATGTAATCACAGCCTTTTCATGATGACTAATTTGGAATGTCTTATTAAAATCTTTTATACTTGAAAAAACAATTTCTTTCATTACAATTCTAAGATTTATCATTTTTTGGTTTTTGTTTTGGTCATTTTTTTACATAATTGTTTTAAAGGAACTTTGATATTTCATTCCATATAAAAGTACAGTTATTTTTTATTTTAATTACTTTTTGATATTTGTAATTATAAATGGTGTTTTTATAATTATAATTTATAAATGGTTTTTTTTATATTTATGATTATGATAAAATTCTTTTATTTAATTCACAGTTTTAGAAATATATTTTAATCACTGGGAAAGATATTTAAATATTAAAATAAGAAATGATAGAAATGTACGTGTATTTTTCTAAATGATAATGAATGTGTCACAGGAAGAGATGAATGGGAAATTCATATAAAACTAGTTTTAAAATAATCTCTTTAGGTTATTTGTGAGACACTTAAAAGTGTAAAACTGTTTTGGACAAGACATTTTACATATTTTCTCTGTTTTATAGGTTAGTCACCCACCTGATAAAGTTCTTAATTTTAATGTGGTTTTATTATTTATTTATTTTTTATAATAAAATAATTTTATTACTGTAAGCCAGATACTCAAAACAACTTTCAGGTCACAAAATATAAACATCTGTATTTTTTATTCATTATGATTTGTGAGAAGTTTGCAATGGTGAAACGTTCTGCTGTGTGAACTGTTTTAACATGAATCTCAGCAGTGTTGTGATGTATTTATTACTCTTTAGTATTTTATATACAGCTTATTCCTGTTCATATACTCATCATTATATATATTTTTAAAGAACTTAACATAGATAGAATCACCTACAAGTGTTTTGTGATAAATGTTTACAATTTTTTTTGATATTCCAAGCATTTTATTCCACGAATGTTACTGCATCTGCAGTTTGGAATTAGTGTACCAAAGGATTTCTTTGCAGCACAGGAGAAGTGTGCAGGAAGGCAAACAGAATGTTTTAAATATCAGTCTTTCGTCTGAACTCTGCCTGAAATCTCGACAAGAACTCTGCAGATCATACTTTGAACTGTTTATTGATTTACATTTTGTATTACTCATTTATGTCGGACAAAAATTAAATCAAGTGTTTGTGTCATTTTACTCACCAGTCAATTTTTTACACATGAACAGTTACTCAGACACATTTGAATGTTACTGTGTAAGTTGTAGGTGTGTGTTTGTGTGTGTGTGTGTGTGTGTGTGTGTGGCGTGTGTGTGGCGTGTGTGCATCTGTTCATGTGTAAATTGGTATGACTTGATAAAATACATCTAGTTTTAAGGCCCATATCTGTCTCTTGACTGTTGTTAATATGCAGAATGCACATCTGTTTCTGTAATATGGTGTTGCAAAAATCAAAATTTGTTAGTGTGATTTGCCATTTCTAACGTTTTCGTCATACATTTAACTTTAAATATGTATTTTAGATGATTTACATTAATTTTAGTATTTTTTTTAAATTATTTTTTGAGGGTCACTACTACATTACTGTCCAACAATAAACTAATATTAATGACATTTGGATTATTAAAAATACCTTGTCAGCATTCAGTATAATTTTGTTGATATTTTGTTTCAATTCAACACATTTTAACGTGTCATTTTTCAAGGAAGCAAGAACAGATTATTGCCAGGTTGATTTCATTTTGAACATTAGCTGTATTTGGTAATATTCAAACATTCCTGTACATGGCTAGTGTAAACTCGTGTGTTTTTATGTGATCCTGTCAGTTCCAGCATTCCTTAAACCTGTGTTTGTTTCATATCATCTAAAACATTTCATTTTCAACCATTCCATTTATTTATTTATTTCATCACAAGGTTTTGTGTGGTTTCTTTTTTTTGTTTGTTTAAACCTGTTTTCCATAATTTATATAATTTAGATAGATATTATTTGTGATCTAGTTGATCTCTTATTAAAATGTATATTTTTTTTTGCTTCCATATCAAAATGCCTTTTTGTTGTGAAAACAGATAAAAAGTGCTAATGCTGCACAAAAGGTTTCTCCCTCCATCGTTTGTTTTGTGCAGCTCTGTTCAATTAGCAGCCAACAGTTAATTTATATTTATTTATATCCATGTACTACTTAACTGTCCGATAGTTTCACTTATCTACAGTGTAGCTGTTGTATCCATTGTATTCAAACAGTCAACAAACAGCTGAATATGATGTAAATGTATCATTCATCTTTCTACAAACAAAAACACTACCTTCTGTGGATCTTCAAAATTTCTATTATTTTTGTACTTTTTCATTAGGATACCTTTTCAATGATGTCAAAGAATCTTCAAGATTTTTATTATTTTTCATACTTTATCATTAGTAAAGATTACTTTTCAGTGAGGACAAAGAATCATCAAGATTGTTATTGTTTTTGTGCTTTATCATTATTAAAGGTTTGTTTTCAGTGAAGTTACAGAGGATGTGTTTGGTGTGTCACACACTCAACAGTTTGTTAGATCTGACTGCTGTGTTTTGGTAACAGGGATTCTCAGAAATCTAAATCCAGTGTTTTCACAAACTGTGATCATCAGTATCTTTGTATTTACATCTTTGTACACTTACATCAGTTTGTCAAGATTCATTTACAGTTGTTATTTTGATTTTTGCTTTAATTCATCTTATTTTTATTTTTATTATATCATTTATTTCACATTTTTCTATGTATGTTTGAACAAGACAATAAATTTCTTCTTATTTAATATTTATTTTTCTTCATTGATGTGTGACTGCAGAAAGTGAGATGTTAGTAATGACAGTTTTTCTTTCCTTAAATTGTATCCTTGGCTGTTGGTTAAGTATTCAGAAATAATCAACAATGCAGCAGCAACAGAATGTTATTGTCATATTTTGCTTTGTGAATTGCAGCAAACTTTGAAAAAGAAAAAGAAAAGAAGGTTACGGTATTTTAAACTGTTAAATATTCACTAGGTATACTAAATAATAAAATGTGTGGTTCTAAAACATCATTCAAAGTGCTCAGATCTTATCGTGGAATGTTAAAGTAGGAAACTGATTAATTCATTCATAGCTCTTTGTTTTGTGCTCTGACCCCCAAAACTGAGTGTTTGCTCACTGAAACTAATCCAGGATACTTGATTAGTAGTTATATAAGGGAAGATTGCTTCTGAACGTTACGCCAGAAATAGTATTGTGCATGTTCTGAAAATATTTTAAAACTTGGCTACAGTTACTACAATTTTCAGCAAAAAAACTTTATTTTTATTTTCCATGTTTTTCCAGCAGTAAGGAAAAGGCTGGTGAGTTGGTTTTGTGCAGTTTCTCTTTCATCAGCAGATGCATCATAAATGTTAATGCTGAACTAAAAATCTTTCATTGTTTTTTTTTTTTTTTTTTCGGGGGTGATTCTGATTCATTAGCAGAAAGAAAATTAGTTTTCATGTCTAACGAAAACAAAAATTAATAGATATATTGGAATACATGGTTTGTCAGTTCTATTACTGAAATACTACATGTAGTACATTTTTATAAAACGAAATGAAACATGACAAAACTTCTAACGCTTTATTGAATATGAAAGGGAAAAAGTACTAACAAATAAATAACTGGTGGTGAAATAAGTATTGAAGAGAAACAATAGTTGTGAAAAGACATAAGTGAATGCAGAACATAGTCGCAGAATATAGACATACAGATAATTCTTAGCGTGAAACTCAAATCAAAACTTATTTAGACATTTCAATATTGTTTTCTTCGTCGTGAACACGGAATTGTTTTAACATGCCTAATTCGTTTGTCAATGAATTTGGAGATTTTATCACAAAGTAAAGGGAGAGAACTCTGGACGTGGATAATACATGAAGAACTGATGTGATTAGGTTACTGCTTGCTGACTGAAATTGTGTCTGATGTTTAGAGCATGTAACCTCGTTTTAGCAGGTGCGTACCCGTGCCCCTCGTAGTCCGTCCGTGGAAGCGTGAAAACAAATAAAACTATACTTCCCAGAATACAGGTAAATACCTCTTCTGCGTTCTAGAGTTAAAAGGTTTCGGTGGAGGACATGTCCCTAGTAATTCCGGCCCTTTGGCCTGTCGATTGTGCACCCGACCCCCCATATAAATTTCTGCGTACGGACTTGTTGATCAATACATTACCCTGTAAGGAGATAGTTTGGTTTATAACATTTAAAGAAGAGCTGAAGAAAAAATATGGTAAAGTCCTAACAAGATTTCATGCGTAACACTACATGCGATACCGTAAAGTTAAGTTTAAACGATGTGTTACACGATAACGTAAAGACCAAATTAAACATAATTATCTGTTTAGAATTACCGTAAAGACCAAATTAAACACAATTATCTGTTTAGAATTACCGTAAAGACCAAATTAAATATAATTATCTGTTTAGAATTACCGTAAAGACCAAATTAAACATAATTATCTGTTTAGAATTATTGTAAATATTTACTTTTATGTAAAAATGATACGAGATCAGCAGTAAATCGATAAAGCCGCTAGAATTTAAATTCTTTTCATTAAATTTTTTTTCTATTTTTAATGAATTTAAAATGTACAAGACAGACAGTATTAAGAACAATGAAGAAAACTAACAGTAATACACGTGTTATTTCACGATGTTGAAACACTTATTAAAATCCACTGTTTAGAAGAATAACACCAGCTTGAAAAATATTTGTGACCTTCCATGGAATATGTTAGTAGTTCTCAAATAAAAAGTCATTTCACCATCACATAGGAACAACTGTTATACATCCTTGTAGCGTACTTTCTAAAGAACCGATGATGTAGTCGTGATGACGCAACTGGTTATATATAACATCACAAATGTAGGATTTCCTCGATTTCATTTTCTTATCACAATAAACCTGCAAAAATAAAATATGAATATTTTTTTTAGTGGGTGCCAAAGGTGAAAAAAATATATCTCTCTCTCTCTCTCTCTCTCTCTCTCTCTCTCTCTCTCTCTCTCTCTCTCTCTCTCTCTCTCTCTCTCTCTCTCTCTCTCTCTCTCTCACACACACACACACACACACACACACACACACACACACACACACACATTATTCTAGCAGAATATTTGAATGTATTTTGTAAATGTACCTTAATTGCCCATAACATGACCCGCTCCGGATGCATTGCTGTCATCGTCACTGTCGTCGTATTCAGTTCTCACTGTATAAATTGACGTAAACAAATGTATTGTCAACAGAGATCAGTATGTTAAAGGTGTATTATATAGGTGCACTATCAAACAGATAGATGAAGGTGTTTTCAAAATTTTACTTGAATTGAACATGTTTTATTTCTTAGTATAGCGGTAACCAATATAATATCAGAAATGTAAAAATAGAAAGAAAAAAAAAAAAAAAATAAAATAAATAAATAAATAATGAAAAATAAATACCTGTACTGACGTCATTAGGTTTACATACAGGTAAATCAAAGCATCCTTTTCCTTCAACCGATTCACCTGTGTAAAGACAACGTTGCACAGTATGATATTATGTGGTATTTCAGTTTGCGTGATAATATATGATATCTGCGATATAAGTGTATTTAATACATGTGAAATGTGACATTAGATCGATATAAATTATATTTAATATATATGACAGGATAAAGTAATTCTCTATAAGTGATATTTAATATGTGATATGATATAAATAATACTCGACATAAACGACACTGATACAGATGAAGTGAAATGATAAGATATAAATGATATTATTTAATCTATGATATGACGTAATAATTACATCTTTGTTGAATGTATCTTGATACATATTTTCTGTACGATTATTAAAGTTTTAAGGAAGAATGATCTAAAGATGATGTCAGATGTTTTGGACAGTTTGAGAGTTTGCTGTTTTTTGCAGGTACGTCTCTGTTAAGAACCTACCTGAACACAAGGCGCCCCCAAACTTCGGCGCCGGACATTTACAGTCTCTCTCCCTCACCTGCACGGCCGTTCTCACCTGACACGTGGCCGAGCATGATGACCACGCCCCCCACTCACACCACGATCCATTTCCTGTAAATTAATTTATTCTGTGAGAATCTGAACGTAATTAATTTTCATAAATTCGAAATATTTTATTATTAAAGGTGAACACTTATTTTGAAATGATTCACTGAAAAGGCGGGTTTCCTCTCAGTTTCTGATAGATGCTCAGCCTTATCATATAACTAAATTAAAAATGTACAATAAATAAGTAAATAAATAAGTAAATAAATAAATAAATAAATAAATAAACGTACTTGGACAGTTCCTGTCATTGAAACACGTAACACGTTCGTACTGTTGCCCTGGACACGGTTTCCCGCCATGTTTAGGGCGTGGCTCAGTACAACTGCGTGACCTCACTTTGAAGCCGGGCTTGCACCGTTCAGTGGTCCGACAGAATCCAAACTTCGTCCACGCTGACCAGCCGCCGTCCACTGAAACCAGAAACAAGTTTTAAACCCTTCAGAAAAATCTAAAACACTTTACACCATTGTTTAAACACTTCTCCGTCAGTTCTAAATATCTTTATATGTTAATAACACGTTTGTAAATGTTTATTTATTTATTTATTACTTTATCACATAAAATATTTTGTCGTATACAGATTTATGAATATGATAATTAATATGATATCAGTGATAAATAATAATAATAATTATTATTAATATTTATTTATTTATTTATTTATTTATTTATTTATTTATTGTTATTGTTGTCGGGTTTTTAAAAACATAAAAATTAAATGAAATTATTTACCAGGACACGGTCGACCTCCAAAGCAAGCCACGTGATCTACAGATCTGCCCACACAGTCCTTCCCACCATGCAGTGGTTTAGGACTGTCACATGACCTGTCTCTCTGACGAATGCCCTGCCCACACGTCACAGAGCACGTGCCCCATTTCGACCACATAGACCAGCCCCATTCCCCTGTGCAAAAATGATTATAATAATGAAAAACAAACATAAGTAAATATATTAAGGTAATGTAGTGTTCTGTAATTAAATAATTAAAAAAAGTAAATGATTAAAATGCAATCATATATTTAAAATATATTAAGGTAATGTAGTGTTCTGTAATTAAATAATTAAAAAAGTAAATGATTAAAATGCAATCATATATTTAAAATATATTTATATAATAAAAGAAAAGAAAAGAAAAGAATTGAAAAAGTTTAAAAAGAACAAGAACAATTATGAAAAGAAAAGAAGAAAAGAATGAATGAAAGATATAAAATATTTAACATAAATAAATAAAAATCTTAAAAATAAAATACAATTTGAAAAAAGGGACAATTTCCTATGCATGTTGTAATTTCTAATTCTGACGACATCTTGAATATTCCACGTCAGTCTAATGAACATATAAGAGCTTAAAAATTTTCATTTCACTGAAAAATGCCTCTCGAATTATAAGAAAATAACTTTATTGTTAAATCTAACGTAAAATGCACGGAATTAAGTTTTATTTCATCAATACAACGTGGCTGCCTATAATTCTGTTTTTTTTTTTTTTTGTCTGTCTGTTTCACTAAATATCTATCTTTCTATCGCTCACATTCTATCTAAATGTCAAACTGCATTCGTGTCTCTCTGTCTGTCTGTCTGCCTGTCTGTGTGTGTGTTTTATTTACTCACGTGGACAAGGAGACTTCTCACATCGCCGGGTCATGGTGTTTGACCCGGTGCACTCTTTACCTCCGTGGGCAGGGGCTGGGCTGTCGCATCTTCTTTTTTTCTTCGTCACCCCCGGTCCACACGTGACGCTGCAGTCAACTAACGTAAACCACGGACTCCACCCTCCGTTAACTACAACAAACGTACAGACGTTATACACATATACACACATACGTTATACACATATACACACATACATTATACACATATACACACATACGTTATACACATATACACACATACATTATACACATATACACACATACGTTATACACATATACACACATACATTATACACATACACACACATACATTATACACATACACACACATACGTTATACACATATACACACATACGTTATACACATATACACACATACGTTATACACATATACACACATACGTTATACACATACACACACATACGTTATACACATATACACACATACGTTATACACATATACACACATACGTTATACACATACACACACATACATTATACACATACACACACATACACACACATACATTATACACATACACATACATTGTACACACACACATACATTATACACATATACACATACATTATACACATATACACACATACATTATACACATACACAAACATACGTTATACACATATACACACATACGTATATATAAAACATAGAAACATCTATATATCTGTACACCATCACAAGTGCGCTTACACACACACACACACACGCGCGCAAACGCACACGCACACGCACACGCACACACATATACACATACTTATAGAAACACCACACACAAATTCGTACCTGGACACGGTTTTTCGTTACAAGTTTGGTTATTTTCTGCCGGTCCAGGACAGTTCTTGCCTCCATAGGACGGGGGAGGGTAGTTACATTTTCGCTTACGAACTCGAGTTCCGCCCCCACACCTTGCAGAACATGGTTCCCATGGAAACCACGGTCCCCAATTTCCGTCCTCTGAAATAATGCAAAAAACAGTGCGATAATTTTAAAACTCTATTTAAGGTGTTTTCACACTAAACAATACATCGTACCATTTAGTATGTGTAACTGACTCGTACTGTGATATCACTGTACTGATTTTAATCCTATTTTAAACACAGAATTCTGTATAAGACTACATTATTACAACAGGTAAGACTAATGTATATCATTCAGACACAAATGTCTGACAAATGGGACGTCAGACAAAAAGACTGTCTAACATTTGGGACAGTGTAACAAATGGGATAATTTTAACTAATTTATTTGTTTATTTTATTTTATTTTATTTTTTTTATTTATTTATTTATTTTTTATTTTTTTTTTTTTTATTTAAACAAATTAAAACATACGTGGACACCAGAAGTTTACAACGCACGGCTCCACCTTGGCGTTTTCGTAGTCGTTGATGTCGCAGTCGTTGCACATCTTGTAACGTGAACGCCAGCCAGCACCGCACGAACTACTGCATGGGCTCCAAGGACCCCAGACAACTTCAGGAGCGTCCGGGTCGTCTGTAGGGTACATGTCTCCTTCAAACAACAACAACAGTCCGTCAGTCTGTCAGTCTCCGTAACAGAATTTTTTAATATACTTCCACAAGCAAAAGTTATCTTAATTCTTAAATCAGTGGCTAGTAGCACTTAAAATTAGCTGTCGCAGACAGATACATAAATAATCCAAGAATTATTTTCATTTAAAAAAAAAAAAAAAAAAAAAAAATAATAATAAAATAATAAATAAAAAAATAAATAAATAAAATTGGTAAAAATTGCTATCGCATCCTTTATTTATTTATTTTATTATTATTTTTTTTGTATTTGCACACAATTTAATAAACACGTTTAGGATTATATTTATCTATGTATAATTAAATTTGTGTTCGTACATATTTTATATATATATATATATATATTAGTGTGTGTGTGTGTGTGTGTGTGTGTGTGTGTAAATGTGTATTAAGAACATTTTATACCAATGAAGTCAGGTCTGATGGTGAAGTCGGGTTTCTTCCTGTCTGTGTCAGGTTTAGACTTTGTTAGGAGCTGCATGTCGTGTTCTCGCTTTGACGACTGAATCGAGTCACACGACGTACACCGAAACCGGTTTTTTCTTATCTTCTCCTACAACAACACCATCCACGACAACAGCGTTAATAATAGTAAACTATTTAAATTTATATATTCTTATTTATAGTTCTTTGTTTATTATTTATTTATTTTATTTTATTTTATTTTATTTTATTCTATTATATTTTGTGTTTATTTATCAAATATGACATAATTTACTATATATCATCATATTTCATATCATATTTCATCATATAATCAAATCTTATATCATACCACATCATGTCATATCATACAACCACACACAACCACATTCACTCTCACATACACACACAAAGACACACTCACACTCGCAGTGACACACGCGCACGTACAGACACGTGTGTGACAAAATATGTCTGACTGTACCTTCTTCCAGGCAAACCCTTGACCTCTTCTAGCGCAGCAGGCTTCCGGTGTGGCGAAAGATCGCTTCCGGATAATTCCCGAACACTTGCCATTTCGCTTCAGCTTCCTGAAACACAGAAGTTTGCTTCTGTTCTTCGACCGTTTGCCAGCTGAAAATAGCGACTTCATTTTTAATTTCATGACAGTAGCAGTCATATTAATAAACAGTGACACACACACACACACACACACGCACACACACACACACACACACAGAAGTACACAGAACCACTTATCTATTCACATATATATATATATATATATATACATACAGATACACATAGATACATACACAGATTCATACATACATACGCACATACACACATACATACATACACATATATACATACATACATACATACATGCACATATATATACACATACAAACAACTACATTTGCATGTACCAACATATTTTCATATTATGCATATACGTGTATATATTAATGGAATGTTAAAATAATTATTTAAATATCTGATTAATTTGCCAGAATTTTATAACATTTTATAACAAGTATATGTTTTCTGATTATTATTATTATTATTATTATTATTATTATTATTATTATTTAAATATCTGACTCTTCTACTGGCTAACATTCTGGTTAGTGTTGGTAAATATCCAGTTTTGTATTTTTTAAAAATATATTACACAGTAATTCAGTTATTGGAAAAACCATTTGTTGTGTTAATAATTATAGCAGCAGTAGTAGTAGTTATGATAAAAGTGGTAGTAGTAGTAATAGTAGTAGTAGTAGTAATAGTAACAGTAGTAGTAGTAGTAGTACTAATGGTAGTATTAGTGGTGGTAGCAGTAATAGAAGTAGATATTAATATGATGCATATTATTGAATAAAATAAGTTACATAATCCTACATTTAACGTAAATTATATCCTTGTGTTTGGAGATTAATAAGGAGAATTAGCTAAAGTCTGTTGTCACTCAAATACAGGATTTAAGCTGGCGCGACTCTAAAGAGCTGCAGAGACGTGCAGAAAATAAAACAAATATTTCAACTGAAATTTCACCAAGCCCCTTCACAGAACGAAAGCCTAATCTGAGATTATATTTAACTTAAATGAATGAATCCACCACCGTTTTCAAAGAACTAAGCAACATCGACATCGACAACAACAACTACGACAACAACAGCACAACGCGGACATGCATAACAAACCTTCAGCACTGACAAATAAGACGGCAACGAGAACTGCAATGGCAAGCAGGTATTTAATGTTCATCTTGCCGGTCGCTACAGCCCGCGATGTTCGCTTCCCAGCAGCAGTGACTTTGTCAAGTCTGCTTCGAGTGGGAAATTGGTTTGATTTCCCCCACGACGTCCGGCCCAATTGTCAACGGCCAGCGTCATCTACGTTTCCGAAATTGTCAGTCTCCTTGCATCTCACAGTACTTGAAATTCCTTTTAATACCCACTCTAGACTTGGCAGAGAAGTCAAACCTCATTCACTCGGCTGTGTTTTATTAATATGTGTTTATTATTTATTTTTCTTACTTAGCGCAAGCAATTACAATTTACAGTGTCTGAATAAAAGACAATTAAAACATTACGTAATACAGCGACGTTTAACCAGTCTAGACTTGGTTCGTGTCAGTTCTTTGGTATAATTACACACAAGTGTTTTCCAGTATGACACATCGACACAGTCTAGCATTCTGTCAGCAGACGACAGATCAATGTTGCCGGTGAAACGTTCCACACATTAAAGTCGAAATTCCAGATCGATACAGATTACTAAGCCTACACCATTTACGTAATACTCTGCGAGCTGGTAACTTTAATACCATCTTTGTTCTATCCCACTTGTGTTTTTATTTTTACAAATATAAATGTGTTTTAAACACAGAGAAATTGAATATTCCGAACAATACCCTTTTTTAAAAAAAAAAACGTAGATTGGGTAATTAATTAAATTGGCGAGAAACGTACTAATTAACATAAGTTTATAAAATCATACTGGCGACTGTATGTTTTAATTTCACATAATCAGTTATATTTAAGTATTTATATAAAAAAAAATATTCAATTTAATAGCATATTTAGGAAGAAAATAATAATTATATTTTTTAAAAATTAAAAAAAAAAAAAAAAATTATTTGTCAATTTAGAATTTATCATTCTGTAATCCTCTTCCCACCCACTCACTTCAGCAGTCCACAGTTTTGTCTGAGTTGTCAGATACACAACAATAACTGAATTTCCAGCTAAACAGCTGCATATAATATAACAATCCAAATTAAATAATAATAAAATTAAATTAAAATTAAAATTATAGTTAGATTTTATCTCCAGATAATTGATTTGCCATGTTC
>CM022671.1:36046682-36071682 GCA_012295275.1 Chrysomallon squamiferum | reverse complement strand
AATAAACAAACAAATAAATAAACAAACAAACAAATAATAAATAAACAAATAAAAACAAACAAACAAACAAATATACAAATAAACAAACAGATAAATAAACTAAAAAAACAAATAAATAAATATACAAACGCAGGTAATGGGGTTTCAATAACAACAGTATTGTCATCACGTTTCTGTGACGTCACTGATTATTTACATTCTAACTTGTTTAACTATTTCAAGAAAAATAACTCTTATAATGAAGACGTGAAAAAATAATAAAATAAAATTTTATTTATTATGATAACTTAACAGTTTAAATTTTCAGTTTAAGAACTCTGTCCTTCAGAAAGTGTTTAAACTTTTTTTTTTCCAGACTAAGTAAGTAAAATGTATTTTATTTACCTTTTTTAATTTTAGTTTTAGGTTAATTAATTTCGTTTTTGAAAACATCATTTTCTACATGATACAGAATGCCGTATTTTCTTTTATTTATTTATATTTTATATTTTACAACAACAACAACAGTAACAGCAAGAATAATAAAATAAAGCATTATTTAAGTATTTTTAGTGAAATAAACAAAATATCGAAAAGATAACGAAATTGATTTCATATCAAACAATTGACTCCTAAAATAAACACAGCCCCTTCGTTTATTTCAAATCTCGCATCTGCTCCTGAACTAACGCGAGATTTCGTAACTGGTTACTTTGATCTGCTGTCTGCGTGTTCAGCTCAACTTTACATTTAATTTCAAAGGTTAAAAATATCCGACAAAGATCAAGTGCTTTTGAAAATGTACAAAGTACATCTGTACCATCCTAGTCACTTTATTTGTAACTGACCAAAATACAGATTATTGTTAGTTAACGATAAGTGGAACGAGAGAGGAAGGAAGAAACGAAGAACGAAAGAAAGAAATGAATAAAGAAATGAATAATAATAATAAAATAATAATAATAATAATAATAATAATAATAATAAAAAAAAAACAACAGTAATAAGAATAATAATATTAAATAAATAAATAATGATGAAAGAAGGAAGAAAAGATAGAACATATATATTTTTTTAATTTCCTCATTTTTTCTTCTTTTTAAAGTTCGCTTTATATAATTTCTGCAATTTTATATTTATTTATTTATTTGTTTATTTATTTATTTTATTTTTTTTTTTTTCTCTTCTGTTTTTATTTTAGTTTCTTTTATCCTACTGCGAAAATATTTATACATTTCTGATTTGTTTCCTTTACAAAACAAAAAAATACAAATAATTAAAACAGCAATACTACTACTACTACTACTACTACTACTGCTGCTGCTGATACTACTTCTACAACTTATAATAATAATAATAATAATAATAATAATAATAATAATAATAGTAATAGTAATAGTAACAATAAATCAATTAATTAATTAAGATACAAACAATGGTAAAAATAACAATGAAAACTGAAATGTCAGCAAAGCAGCTATAAAAAACGTAACAACGATAATGAAACGTTGCTTTGTGCTGAATGTTAAACCCTTTGCTCCTTTATCTCGTTTAAATTTATATTATTTTTATTACCGGAAATAAAAACAACATAAAAGTGAAAAGGAGAAAAGAAAAGTCATACAGGTGAGTAAAGGTGTAAATGACACCTGTTCACACCTGGATGGTTTTTTGAACAGGTTTTTCCCACTGTTACTTGGTGAACTTACAGCAAAGGTCACCACGTGTTTGTTAAACAGGTTGCTTTGTTCCTACAAGCCAGGCCAGGGGCGGTTCCATGATTTATTTTATTTCTATTTCTTTTAAAGAAATTCAAAAGAAAAAAAAAAAAATTAAAGAAATAAAAAGAAGAAAGAAAGAAAAAAAAAAAGAACGAAGGTATAAGTGCAACATCAACATTAAGACGCATTACTAAAACATTAATTTTAATTCTACGAATAAATATTTGTATTAATAACAAATAAATAAAAATCAACCGGCGAGGAAGTTAGAAAGACATCGGACTGGGTCACCCCCACCATGCGTACACACACACACACACACACACCCCTTGTAAACCCGCCAGTATCCGCGGTGTGGTGTTTTTCAACGAAGCGGTGGACTGACTGACTATCGCGTGACCTGCAGAACGCGGTACAAAACGAAGTGATCAGTGTTTATTCGCACAGTGTACGACGAACGTGTTTCGTGTTGGCTGCTCGTCTGCTGCCTACGTGTGTCTTTTAAACCTGGAGGTTATGTACGATCGACTCTGTGAGTATTGTGTTTTACTAGACCGTCTGCAACTGTGTGTGTGTGTTTTTAAAACAGTAGTACGTGCGTCGATCGTTGCAAGTCGTCTGTTTGTGTTTTGTGGTAACGCAGTAACAGGTGCCATTGATCGACCGTCGGTTCCAACTCGCTTTTTAGGTGGGGACGCAGAACAGAGGGTAGGGAGGCGAGCAGTGTGAATGGAGGACAGCGAGGGGCTGTGTAAATGGAAATAGGAAGGTGTGGATGTAAGGAAAGGGTTTAAAGGGGCAGAGAGAGACAAGGAAAGAATATGAGAGGGGGGACTGATAAATGAAACTGATTTATGTACGAGACTATTCAGGCATTTTGAAATTTTATTATTATTATTATTATTATTATTATTATTATTATTATTATTATTATATATTCTCAGTTATTGTTTCAAATCTTGCAATTATTAAATTAAAATCTATATATATATATATATTACTTTGACAACAAATATTACTTCTGTATTTCACTACTACAACTACTACCACTGCTATGATTAGTAGTACGACTGCCTTTAATATTCTCTGTGCCATTATTATTAGCGCTACCAGTAGTGTCATTGTCCATATCACTATCACTATCGTTTACACTACCACTATCACTACCTTAATACTAATACGAAGTGGAATATTTACGAATATATTTGTGCATATATAAATTATTTGTAAAATTTTCTCTGTATATATTATGTACGTGTGTTTGTATACCTTTATGTTAGGTATCGTGTATATTTCATAAATCGTTGTTTATAATTCCACTGTTACTAGGAAGGTAATTAACATTCGTTTTATCAGTAAATGTCAAAATAAACACAATAAAGCTGTAACATGTATGATAACGCAGTTAGTTTAGTAAAATATCTTCACAGCTTTTCTTATTAATCTTGTTTTACTGTTGTGAAACACTATGTTTTATTAATATATATTGCGAAATATTGGTTACAATGACCATTGTTTTATAAATAGCTTTGCTGTTTACAATTATCAGTATTATAGCAATAGTTTTATTGTGAAATACTGTTTACAATGACCATTGGTTTATAAATAGCTTTGTTGTTTACAATGACCACTGGTTCGTTGACTGAAATGACCAACCAGTAAGCTGACAGTCTGCAGCTAAGTGATGTGTCATTCCGACATTAAAAAAAATAAAAAAATTAAAAAAATTATAGATATGCCCTCTTCAGAAAACTACATGTAAATACACTTTTCAGTCGAACTTTGCTTTCATTTGAAAATCTTTTCCAGTAATAATCACAGAAACTACCACCACAAACATTACTAATCACAAGTGATAAATCTCCCGTTACAGCCTGGGCTCATACCCATGTATTAAAAGGTTAGTGTGTGATTTCTGTAATATCTTTCTTGCTTTCTAGTAGCTGTCTTTCTGTTGTTGATTTTCTATATATAAACCATTCATCTTCCTCTCTGTTATTTTTATTTTAGTCTGTCTATTTATCTAATTTTTAAAATCGTTCTTTTTTTTTTTTTTTGATATCTATCATTCATTCATCTGTTTATTTATTCTTCAGTCTGTCTGTCTATACATCCGCTTGGCTGACTCCTTGTCTGTCTCATATTTCATATTAATCTGTTTTATTTTCATCAGCAGATTCTGACAATGAGTTGTACTCAGACCTTGTTACAATATACCAACCAGCTTGTATTACACACGTGTCAGAACGTGACTCATTACTTTCATATATCTACGGCTTGAGATTAACTGAATCAATACCTAACGCAAAGAATTACGACTTTGATATCTATAATAAATGCTCGACAGCTCCCCCGTGCAGGTAGAGAGGAGTGGGTGGTCACGGGATCAGATCTTGTAAGACTGCCGATTGGTTTCTTTGCTGCAAAAAATGAACTGGATCGATATGTTATTACCTGGTGAATTCCGTCGCTCTTGTCTGATGTCTGTATTGTAAATAACTTCACCCGATAGTTTTAATATTAATAACAGATCGATCCTCTTCAGAACATGTTGAATGGTTTTGTTTAAAAAGAAATTGTAAAATATAGTTTAATAATTAGTGTTATTGTGTGCTTTTGTTGTGACTAACCTGAAATGATTACGACAGCTGAAACTTGTATATATTTTAAATCAGTAGAGGCAGGGCAGGGTTTTTATTAGATGAGAGGAGGACACGCACAATGTATAAAATTTCTAATTAAACCAAAAAAAAAAAAAAAAAATGTAATTCAAACTGACAAGGCGTTGCAACGTCGCAGCTGTTGCCTGTTACGTCTCTGTCGTCGTCATGGCAACACAAGTGATATTTAAAATAACTATTTACACGCAACGTGCTAATTTTCATACAGTGGGTGTCGTTGCTTGTTGACGTAATGGTTGTTAGACAGGCTCGTTTTTTTTTTTTTCCCTTTCCAGAATTGATTCGAAGGCAAGGAAATATGTTTATGTGTATAGTTATATATATATATATATGTGTGCTTATTACTGAACAATCCCTTTGTGTGTATATCGTTTAGCACTTATTGTCGAGTGCTTATTTGTTGATTCTGAATTGAAAGGTTAAATATACAGTGGTAAGGGGTAATTTTATCAAGAGATAAAATAATTCTGTTGATATGTAGAGAAGACATTTTTACATTTATCACAATGATAATGAGAATAATCCAGTGGTTCACTGCATCTCCACACTCACATTTTCACAAAGAGGAAAACACAAATGAAGACCTTTAAAAAAAAAAAAGGTCACGTGGCTTTGCTGGTAGTTGTCTCAGTGACCGCAGCAAAAGTATGGATCCTACTTCTCTTCGTTTCTGAATTCGTTTATTGACACATTAAAGATTATATATATATAAGAAATTTAAAAAAAAAAAAAAAAAAAAAAAAAAAAATTATAAAATAAAGTCTGAAGTTTAACGAGGATTGATCTCGCGACCTGCAGCTCTCTACCAAGGAGCGCGAACATTTCTTCCTTTTATGCAATAGTTGGAATGATGCCAGCGACGGCTGTCAGATGACAAACATTACAGTTTATTACTAAACAGCACGCTCTACTGGGTAACCCGGATGTGCAGCCTTTATCATTTGTCTCTGTTTCAGTTTCTTTGTTTTACTTTAACCCCCCGGCTGATTAGATTATTTTTATTATTATCCCCCCACCCCCTTTCTTAATTTGTATACTGACTATTGCGTTGAGCAGGAATATAGACATAATTGTGTATTCAAACACGTTCAACAAACACCTGTTACATGGAATTTAATCATACAGGTGAGTTACATAGGTATGTTAATAGAGTTTATGTAGTCTGTATAATATTTATTACAGAGGAAAATCATTTTATTATTATTTTGTTGTTGCTGTTGGTGTTGCTGCTGCTGCTGGTAGTGTTGTTATTTATTTATTTATTTATTTATTTATTTATTATTATTCGTGGTAGTAGTAGTGTAGTAGTATCATTATTATTATTACTAATTATTATTACTTCTACTACTACTACTACTACTAAAATAAATAAATATTATTATTATTATTATTATTATTATTATTATTATTATTACTGTTATTTATTATTTTTATTGTTTATGTTGCTATTATTACTACTACTATTGCTATTGTTACTGTTTTTATTGTTATTATTGTTGTTATTATTATTATTATTACTACTATTACAGAGATACACTGATTGACGTAAAAAGGAACTCGTAATGATGGAGGGCCACTCGTTCAAACCCGGGGCCATGTCGATCATGTTGTCCGAAATGAAAGCTTTTCAGCAACGTAAGTGTTGTCGTCATCAACAGTTGTAGTTCATGTTTTATATTTAGGTATAGAGCGTTCCAAGACACGTGACTGTACGTGATCATCTACGTGACTGTGTGTGTTTAGGGGGGGGGAGAGGTGAGTGGGGGAACGAGTAGATAAAAGTAAACGTCAACGTGTTTGCAAATGACGTAGTAAATCAGTAATAATTCGTTTTATTTTAGCTAATTTTAGAGTGTAAATATAACTTGTTGGGGTTTTCCCTTGTTTCTTAATTTACTTATTTATTTATTTATTATGTACATACATACATATATATCTGTTATCTGTGTGTGTATATGTTATATATATGTTTTATTTATATACACACACACACACATAGACACACATTTTATACATTTTTGTATTCAGGTATAGAGAATTCCATTCTGTTATCTGTGTGTGTATATGTTATATATATGTTTTATTTATATATATACACACACACATAGACACACATTTTATAAATGTTTGTATTCAGGTATAGAGAATTCCATTCTGTTATCTGTGTGTGTATATGTTATCTATATGTTTTATTTATATACACACATTTTATAAATGTTTGTATTCAGGTATAGAGAATTCCATTCTGGTGGTGAGGAGAGAGTCGTACTACATCGCCGGTGTCTTATGTGCCATCACCATGGTGATTCTTGTAGCCGGTTCCTTGTACTGTCATTTCTACGGCAACAGGAGAAAGCTGAAGGTTGTCAGATACGTTCGGTTGTCAAGAGAGGAACATTCCAATGGCGACAGAGAAAAGTTAAAACTAAAAGAAGAACCCCCCAAAGTGAAATAGTAGTTTAAAAATATATACACCCTTTGTAAAGCTGCGTTCACACTGCGCGACTTATGTGGTATGCGATCGTTAGCATCTACGAGAAGTCATAAATGAGACGTGAAAGATTTCAACGTCTAACTTCGTGCAGTAAAATAAAATGTGAGACAAAATTTCTACTTTAATGAGATTACTTTTCAGTACAAACTAAAAACATACTGTGTCCTGATTGTCCTAATAGAAATCCGTCGCCATCAGTATTTAATTTTATTTTATTTATAACACATCAAAGAGAGGACATTAAATCGCGTAGTGTGAACGTAGCTTAATCCTTTATGTTGGAGTGAAAGGAATCTGTTTGCATCATGAAAGTTTTTTGTTTTTATTTGTTTGTTTTGAACCTGATCACTAGACAGCCACACAGACTGAGCCGTGGAAGCAGAAACAGTTTCAGAATCGTGATTGTTTTTTTTTTTTTTTTTTTTTTTTTTTTTGCTTGATTCGAAATCCTTCGTCTAGGAACTGGGAGTCATCTCAGATTTGGCAAAACGTCCTCAGATCAGATCATTAGCAAGTTTTTGTGATTTAACCTCCAGCTGAAATCCTGTGTACAGAAAGTACTCACGTGACGACACATTTGTTGTCAGTCACAGTTTCAAGAAAGAACAGAACGCCAGTGTACAGAACATTACGGTTGCCAAAAGCACCGTAGACATTATTTAGTAGTCATATCAGCTGTTACTGTAGAACTGTAATCTTCAGCACATACAACACAGAGTAAGTTATTTTTTTAATAATTACAACGTGAATTGTATTGAAAATGCAATCTCATTCACATATTTTGTTTGTATATAATTATGTAAATGACGATGTTTTTCACTGTACACGCAAAAGTATTTGTTTCCATAATCCTTTATTGTATTGTTATTATTATTATTAATTTATTTTCTAAAATAATAATCAAAACTGTTTTTGAATTGGAATTGGTATTTTTAACTTTAATTAATCTTTTTTTTTTTCGATCACGAAGTCAAGTGCATAATGTTTTGCAATTTGTGTCTAACGGTGGACACATTTAAAGTTATTTTTTTTTAATTTTATTGTCACTAGTAGTTAATATACAATGTTTGTAAATACGTTCAATAAAACCGCGGTGCCTTAAAAAGAAAAAAAAAACTGTACATTTATTTGAAGTATTCGATATGTAATATGTATTTAAAAAGTTGATAAATTTATTATTATGATTATAGTTTTTAGTACGATATTATTATGATGTTATTATTATCGAAATATTCATACATACATTAAAATTTAAGAATTACATTTATTAATTCGTTCATTGTTATTTTCTTATTCAAAAATAGAATGGTCAAATGGTTTTTGTTTTAATTTCTTAGATTTTTAAAAATTCATTTATTATTACTATTACTAATACTGTTACAACTATTATACTACTACTTCTACTACTACGACTACTGTAGTAGCTGTAGCTGTGGTCGTAATAGTAGTAGTAGATGTACCAACATCAGCAGTATTTTGTTAAACTGGTTTTTAAAACGAATGAGTAATTCATCATGAAAATTATAAATTTAATCACGTTTTTATTGCAATCATGGAAATGCTTACATATTTTTCAGTTTCGATTTATACTTTATTTTTTTATTTTTTCTTTATTTATAATTAATTATACTGAAAGGACCCCTTTTTATTTCATAACAAATCTATTATTTGTAATTATGAATATTCTACATTACATTATAAATCCATTATATTTAATTATGAATCGATAGTAACTAATTATGAATATGATGTATTAAATTATTAATGTAATTCATTGTCTTACAAATATATTGTACTGAATTGTAAAACTTTTGTATTATTATTATTATTATTATTATTATTATTATTATTATTATTATTATTATTGTTTTTGTTATTAATATTATTGTTATTGTTAACTTTTCAATATATAGCTGGTGAATTAGACATTCCAGTATTAAAATTATCTGTGTACATTAGTAAAAAAAAAAAAAAAGTTTTGTGATTTCGCGTTGTGAGTTACAGCTTTTCCTGTGAAAACCCCGAGTACTACCATATTTTATATACCTGTATTTTCATATACAATGTGTTGTTGAATTTTAATAAATCTCTGAAAAACCTATACCTGCTTAGTCTGTTGTTTCATAAACATTTTATTTATTTATTTATTTATTTATTTATTTATTTATTTATTTGTTTATTTTTTTTTTTTTTTTTTTATTTTTGTTATTGTTTCTGTTGTCGACGATATCGATGATGTAGTTGTTGTTGATCTCTTTCGATCGAAACGGATGAAAGTAGCTCTTTTTCTCTCTTTTTATTTTATTTTATTTAATACTTTTTTTCTTCAGAATTACAATTGTTTAACATATTTATCATAAATAAATAAACAAGCAAATTCCTTGATTTTTTATAACTAATTTTAAAAATATACGATTCTCGATTAATTTAAATCGATGAAATCTGAACAATGTAAGAACGATAATCGCATAATGACGTTTTCCCAAGAAGAGTTGTCTTCTCGTTAGTAGCTGAGTATTTCATTTCAATTTTTTTCTATCGTTGTTGTTCTTTTTATTTTGTACATATCCTGCATTACCTTCATTAAAAACTGAAAAGAGAATATTTTGATATTCTAACACCAAATAAAACAACAACTTACGAGCATGTTGGTTAACATACACGTGGTAATAAAATATTATTTACACAAAGCTGATGTATTACTTTTATGACGTAAAACTATGGTGTGGAATGAATTATCTGATCTGTTTCTCTCTCTAACAAACTTCTTTGTTAATAAGAACATAAGCAACAACGACACCACCAACAATGTAATAAATTAACATCAACAATGACGATGCCAATAATAATAATAATAAGAAGAAGAAGAAGAACAACAACAATAACTACAACAACAACAACAACATTAAAGTAACAATAATAATAATAATAACAATAATAAATAGTAAATAAATAAATAATGTACCGTTTCTCAACAATAATAATCAAGAAACACAAGTGAAATATAAAATATTTATTAGCAAAAATTTTACACAGCAGAAATCTGTCTACAGAATATTTCTGTTTTACAACTAATATCACAGCCATTCCTCAGCTCATTAGATAATGATGATAATTATAATGATAACAGTTATAATAATAATAATAATAATAATAATAATAATAATAATAATAATAATAATAATAATAACAATAATAATAATAATAATAATAATAATAATAATAATAATAATAATAATAATATCAGTGATGATTATGATGATGATGACGATGATGGTGATGATGATAACGGAGATGGTAAGTTTTGCTAGTTTTAATAGTAAAGTTAGTAATGGTTTTGCTAGTTTTCATATTAAAGTTACAATAAGTAGTGGTAATTATAGTATAGTCTTCTAGTAATGTTAACTTCAGTAGTAACAGTAAATATTGAAGATATTGAAGAAGTAGATGTTGTTATAGTAAAAGTAGTAGACGTAGTTATAGTAACAGCAGTAGTGGTAGTAGTGAATGTCTAATAGTTGTAGTAAAATCCGTAGAAGTGATAGTAGTAGTGATTGTGGTCGCAGTAGTAGATGTCGTTAAACTACGAGGAGTAGGAGTAGCAGTAGAACATTTGAAGTAGTAAAATCAGCAGTAGGAACAGTAGTAGTTAATAGACGTCACTTCTTTGTCTGCAACGAGAGACAAAGTCAAAGAACGTTGTTGCTTAGCAGAACATTATCTTTTACGTTTTCAGTCCAGTAAACAGCAAAAATCACGTAACACAGTCAGTATTTGTTAGACTGCGAGTTAGCTCCCCCTGCAGGAAACAAGCGAACTGAAATCTTATTTAAAACGACAACGACGTCTCTAACCTCCTACCCGCACTCTGACAGCGACAGCAGTTGTTTTGTTTTTACTTCCCACTTAGAAACAACATGATAAACACAACAGAAATAAACAGGTCACCTACAAACGTGCTGTTATTTTTATAAAAGCGGAAATAGGTCGCTGCACTGACATTTAAAAGACAGCTTCCAAAACTTAATAGCAGGAATTACTGTCGATGTAGAAATTATGGAAACCCATAACTACCATATTATTCTCTCTCTCTCTCTCTCTCTCTCTCTCTCTCTCTCTCTCTCTCTCTCTCTCTCTCTCTCTCTCTCTCTCTCTCTCTCTCTCTCTCTCTCTCTCTCTGCTGGGATTCCAAATGTGCAATTATTTTATTTTATTTTATTTTATTTTATTTCATTTTGTGTATTTATTTTATAATTAACAAATGGCACATACGCTCTCCTGTAATAAATTACAGCCTACATTTCGCTTGGGAGAGGAAACTATAATATACAGCTCGCAAAAATAATAACTTAATACAGTGATTAATGTTAATGCCTAATTTTGTTTACTAGGGAGGTGAATACATCGAGAATAAAGATAAATAAACGTGGTGATATTCTGTACGCCAAGACAAAGTGAGATATCTATTTCTGACATGTTTTTATTATACACGTGTATTCTGTAACTCCATTTCAACATTATCTAATGAAAAAAAAAACATAGGGAAATAGACAGTCAGATATTATAGACAGACAGACAGAGAGACAGATAGATAGAAGTATATATGGATAGATGAATGGATAGATAGATAGACAGACAGACAGACAGATAGATAGATAGATAGATAGACAGATAAACAGACATGAACAAATTGATGTATATATAGAAATGATGAACAGATAAAATAACGGATTGATGGAATAAAAAAATGATGAACTAAAATTACGGAATGAATGTCTAAAATAAACTATTTTAGCTATAACAATAATAATAATATAATAATAATAATAATAATAATAATAATAATAATAATAATAATAATAATGATAATAACGATAATAATAAATAATATAAAAATATATTATATGAAGTAAACCAGCTCGTGTAGTTGATTTACTGTATAGTTTACATCTCATGCTGCGAGACTAAATTAACGAAATGTTTTGTTTTTTTCCAGAACATATCTCACAGAACATTATCACAGACATCTCACGCAGAGACGTAATGCATGTTGTAGTAGTAGTGGCTGTTTTTGTAACAGAGTCGTCACTGAGTCATAAAAGAAGAGTTGTTGTAAATTATTTCAACAATACTGTAGTGTTTAATATAAAACTGAGTATTTCAGGCGAGGCACAGTTAATATTAACCGAATCCAGACACAATGATAAAGTATCCAGACATTATTTGAATGAAACCTGATAACATCCAAACAAAATGTGATAGCAAGGCACTATTACGTCATGTCATATAATGATATTAACTGTCACTGAACTTGGCAGATAGAGCTATATGTTTAACTATAGTGAATAAACAGATCTGGACAATATCCACTACGATCCGGACAGTATTTAACTAACATCCAGACAATGTTTCACTAAGATCCGGACAGTATTCTCTAAGATCCAGTGAGGATCAGCTCGGATCCAGAAAATATTCAATGAAATCTAAACAGTAATCACTGAGATCCAGACAGTTTTCTTTAAGATCCACATGGTATTCACTGAGATCCAGACGGTGTCAGATAGAGCCATAGCCTCGGCCAGTGTACTGACGGTAGTAGTTGTTGAAGTTGGCTACAATGACGGGGACAGGGAGGGCGATGGCCAGCACTCCAGACAGCACGCACATACCACCCAGACACTTGCCAATAGCTCCAGTAGGCACGTAGTCACCGTAACCCACCGTTGTCATAGAAACAATGGCCCACCAGAACGTGTCTGGAATGCTGGAGAACTGTCCGGTTTGTTGCGCCGACTCTGCGTAGTAGACAGCTCCCGAGAACATGACAGTGGCGATTCCCAGAAACATGAGAAACATGGTGAGCTCGCGAATGCTCGTCTTCAGAGTCTTTCCCAGGATCTTCAAACCCTCAGAATGCTTGCTCAGCTTGAGGATTCTCACGACTCTGAGCACGCGCAGTACTGACAGCCCCCCGGTCTTGGTACTCGTGCTGCACACCCCAGTGACGAGGGTTATGGAGAGGAAGATGAAATAAGGAACTATAGCAATCACGTCGATCCAATTGATGAGATTTTTCAGAAAGATTTTCTTCGACGGGCACACGGCGAAGCGAAGGAACATCTCGATGACGAACCAGCCGATGCAGCAAGACTCGGTGATGAACAGCGGCTCCATATAGTTGGGCACACGAATCACTCTCCTCGTCCCGTTCACGGTCACCGTCTTGTTCACGCAGTCTTTGTTTCTGAAGTGAGGCAGAGTCTCCACGCAGAACGTCGTCACGGACACGAGGATGAACGCGACGGACAGAATGGCGACGATCTTGGCCCAGACGGAACTCTCGGGATACTCCATCATCTCGAACAGCTTGAGCTGAAGTTCGTTTGTCGGTTTCAGGACGGGGTCGTCGTGTTCCATGAGGCAGCCCTCGGCCCGCTTGAACTCCTCGATGGCGTTGTTGCTGATCTCGTAGAAGTGCAGCTCGTTGATGAAGATGTCGAGGGGGACCTCGAGCGGACGCTTCAGACGTCCTCCGCTCTGGTAGTAGTACAGAACGGCCTGGAACGTGGGTCTGTGGCGGTCGAAGAAGAACTCCTCCCGCTCCTCGTCCCAGTACTTCTCCCGCTTCTCCGGGTCTCCCAGCAGAGTGTTCGGCAGGCGATTCAGCGTCCTCAGCTGAGTCTGGAACTTGAGTCCGCTCACGTTGATGGTGACTCTGTGACACTGCTCCGTGACGCAGTCGTGGTCCTCGTCTAGCTGCTCGCCGTGGCAGTGGCCGTACTCTCCGCTCTTCCCGTCCGTCCCCGCGTCGGCCATCAAGTGCTGCAGCGCCTCGTCGAAGTTGTTGTTGTTGTGGTGGTGGAATTCGTTCAGGTAGACGTCCTCGTTGTGAGTGTGGTGGAAGATGGCGCTGATGGTGGAGTTGCGGCGGCTGACGTTGGGCGAGTAGCTGTGGAACTCGTCAGGTTTCAGGTAGTTCTGGTGGTTGTAGGGACGGTTGTCGACAGGAGCGTTAGATATGAAGTGCATTTTGAACTGTTTGTAACGTGCGTTAGTTTTATAATGTTCCTTTGTCTTCTCTAAAACAGTTTTTCTTTTTACGTACAAATCAAAATGTTCTTCTTAACTTTCACGAGTCACGTTCAGACAGTATAAGGTGAAATAAAATTCATTGCATACTGAAATATTTCAAATGTCCAGGTAATCTGAAAACACACATATTTTGCCAAACCTTCCACAGTTTTCTGTTTTGCAGTCGCATTACTTCACCGAGTGCGGACTCCATACAGTCCAGTTTAAGTCGTAATTCTTTTTATTTTAACTAACGTGCTCTAGTCCTCAGACGAGTCACAACCTCTGAACGTCTTTGCTTCGCTCACCCGAACACCTCAGTCATACAGGGCACAGATCACGTAGGTTCCAAAGCTGCACACTCGCTTTTAGACGTGTACAGAAAATTCTACAACTTTCCTCAATTGTTCCTTTCTCTGTGAGGATGATTTGTTTACACACACCTGACGTTTCGGCTAAAGAAGACCTTTTTTTTTTCTTTCTTTTTCTTTTATTTCTTGTCACAATAAAACACGGGCGAGTTTTCCTACAGACAGCGCTTTGAAAACAAGTTATACCGAAAAGGCTGGCATGTGTCCACGAAACGACAAACACTGCTGAATGGAAAGCACCAAGTTAACCGCGTTTAATTGTCATACACCCAAGGCATTCCGAGCCGAAAAGCACATCATAGAAAATAATCTCTTCACCACCGCGTGCATTTTACACAGCAAATTATTTTTCTTGTAGTTACATACTTAGTGCTTTTCCAGCACGATTCTGACTCGACCGTTAGGAACTTTGTGTATTGTGGTTTTCGACTGCGGCGGGTTTTGATATTGGGCGATAATGCAGAGTTTATGCACGCTGACTGCATGAATGGATTACACCCTTGAGAACTACACGGCTTTGTGAAAGCGGGTACGACCAGAGCTTTGTGTAACTATTAATCGTGTCGAGCTTGTTCATTGCATTTCGAGTACGCTTTAGTTGTCCATGGCATTTAAAACTTACTTGTTCCGAGGTCGCGTAGGTTACGTGTCATTATTTGCAGAGAGCGAGATTCGGAGATTAACAGTTACGTGCTGTCAACACGATTTTATAACAAAATTCTATTATCATATTATTATTATTATTATTATTATTATTATTATTGTTGTTGTTGTTGTTGTAGTTGTTGTTATTGCTGCTGCTGCTTGTTGTTGTTGTTGTTTTTGGTTTTTATAACCATCATCATTTTTATTTTTTATTTTTTATTTTTTTTTCCCCTTTCTGATAGACATCAGAGAATTCTGAGCTAGTTTTGAAACTTTCTTCAGTTTACCTTAATTTCCTCATAATTAAGACGGCGCACCTCTAAAAATGTCACATCAGTCTGTAACATGTCACTTCTCGTGTTACGTTTAACCAGAAACATTTACGTGAGCGCAAACACCCAACAGTAATTAAAATCACGTGTTTGTTTACGTCACGACATTCTTCTCAGACGCAATTACTCCGAGGATCCGTCCCTCCCGCTACTTCAGCTCGAACTGTTTTACGACTACCGTTAAAAATACAGTGACATCAGCCTTCCTCTCTCGTACACATAATACAACAGTGTAAGTTTGTATACACATTTAAATATATTACTGGCAGGGCAAATACTGAAAGATTTTGTGTTCTTACTGTGTTTCATTGTTGTTGTCTCTCTGTATTCCTTCACGTAGGTCACTAATTACACTGTAATTATGTCACGAAGGATGACGTAACGTTGAAATGCGAAAGGTGACGATGTAATCAGTCTAAATACTGCAGTTCAAATACAACACTTCATTTCATACACACGTCAGTACAAATATTCTGATTTCGTCTCGAGTATACTTATGTGGAATCATCATTGATCAGAAAATGAAATATAAATACTGCTAGTAGCAGGCCCCGATGTATAGGTAATTTACAGTGCACTAAGGTTACACCTATAAACATGTATTGCTGTGTTTATGAGTGTAGTAGTAGTAGTAGTAGTAGTAGTAGTAGAGAGAGAGAGAGAGAGAGAGAGAGAGAGAGAGAGAGAGAGAGAGAGAGAGAGAGAGAGAGAGAGAGAGAGAGTAAAAACGAGACAATTTTAAACCTGTAAAGCTTCCGCCAGTGATATTATAAAATAAGGTGAAAGAGTAAAGTTCTATAAAGAAGAATATTAGTATTATTTTTAAAAAAAAAGAAAAAAAAAGAAGAAAAAAAAAAGATTCACTTCTCTTTAAAACAAATACAAATCTGTCTTACGTTCATACAGATTTTTAGCTGAGTTGAAGCCAGTCGCAAAACGTTACATAATTCAACTTCAACCGGGGAACTGTAAAAATACCAAATTTTTATCGCTTAACAAGAATCACAGAATAGGGAAGACAACTGGTGTACCGCTAATTTGCTGTTTTATTATACTGATTATCTCCCTTGCATTAGTAAAACGACTTAATGAAAAAATGAAGTGAAATAAAATAAAATTAATAATAATGATTAAGATTTTAAATTTTATTTGTACTAATAACTGCAAGCAGTAAAAATATTACTACCACTACCACTACCACTACTACTAATATTATTATTTCTACTACGTCCGCTACATCTTACTTCTTCTTCTTGTTCGTCTGCTATTACTACTACCTCATCCACAAACGTTACTGCTACTGCTGCTGCTACTATTATTACTACTACTACTGCCTGTACTAGAACTGCTACTACTACTACTACCTCAACTACTTCTACTAATACTATTAATATTACTCCAACAACAACTTTTACTTATCTTGTTACTACTACTACTACTACCACTGCTGCTGCTACCACCACTACTACTACTACTACTACTACTACTACTACTACTACTACTACTGCTACTCATATTACAGCCAAAGCTGATGCTGCAACTACTGTCTATGTATTTTGGGGGAGGTCTTCTTTTTTTCTTTTTTCTTTTCTTTTCTTTTCTTTTCTTTTTTTTTTTTTTTTTATTACCTTTATCTATTTAGAATATATCAAACCCATGCTTTGTTTAAATGATATATATGTGTTTTGTACATAATGTATTTGAATTAGAGTTTCTATATTCAGACATGTAGCTATTTTATCGAGGGATGGGGATATCGGTCAATGGCGCACCACAGTGTAGGAATTTATTAACGCAGAAACTCGTACGTCACCGGTGTTAACGTTATTAAATGACCGGATTTTTATAGTAATAAAACAACCAAATAAAAAAAAAAAAAAAAAAAAAAAATGTGGTTGATATGAAATGTAAACATTTGTAGAGGTCAGTTTTTCATAACAGGCGTTTTTATTCATTGACGTTTAACAGAACAATTAATGTTTTGGTGGTGGTGATGATGATGATGATGATTGAATGCTGTTCTTCTTCTTGCTGTTTGCGTTTGTTTATGTATGTTTGAGTGTGTGTATGTAGTGCGTATGTTCGTAAGCTACGTGCGTTGTGCGTATAATTATATTATTCAAAGCATTTCTTAAGTTATAAAAATTCTTAATAAAAACATCTGAATTTATTGAAAGATGTCGAACTTACATTCTACAGAGTATAAATATTTGAATGAGCCGCTGTTGGACTATAAATCTAATTACATTTAATTGCTCTCCAGACATTCGGTCGTGAACGAGTCGTAAATTAGTTCTACAGCTGAAATATTAAAAACAGTTCTGCTAGGAGATAATGTTACCGACTGAGGGATTTCGTAAGTGGACTATCTAATTACTGACTTGATAAGTCAGAAATTTTGTCTGGTTAGATTGGGAAAACTGGTACGTAGACATACTGGAGTCAGTTCCAGATCGCCTGATTGTGTAATGTAATTATTCAGAGATGTATGTTTAATTATGTTTCACAAATGGATGAGGGAATTGACTGATGGGATGTTAGAGAGGCAGAAAGATATACAAACCGATACATAGCTTGATAGTTTCAAAGATGAGAGAGAGAGAGAGAGAGAGAGAGAGAGAGAGAGAGAGAGAGAGAGAGAGAGAGAGAGAGAGAGAGAGGGGAAACAGAGACAGAGAACGAGCCAGAAGGAAAGAGAAAGACAAAGAGCGAGAGAAGATAATAACGTTTAATCAACATTAATTTCAGTAAATTAGGTCATCACAGCTGAAATTACCTGTATGAAACATTATCCTGATTATGCAGGATGAAACATTAAAACACGTTTAAAAAGTTTATAATAAAACTAAAATAATAAGTCGAAGAGAAAAAAGATATTCCGGGTTTTCATTTAAAAAAAAAAAAAAAAAAAAAAAAAAAAAAAAAAAAAAAATACCCTCTAACGTGAAAGAATAATAAGAAAATAATCTAATTTCCCAGCGGAAATTGGATAAATAACAAAAGACGTCTTCACAGTTGATGTTGAACGATTCCATGTAAAAACGTGTTTGTGTGTCAGCGTCACTCTCTCTGTCTTACAGGGGGGTGCTGCCCCTCCCCTCGGCACCCCTGTTTTTGTTCCTTGTAATTAAGCTCACAGGAAAGATGGAGATTTTTTTTCAGAAATGTTTGATTGGCTCCTGTTTTCTCTTCATGGCCTGAATCAGCCACAGAATGAAATTTCTTAGATTAAAATGAAAATTAATTTTATTTCCAGTCAGGAACACGTTTGTGTTGCTCCTTTTTCTTTCTTTCTTTTTTTTTTCTCTTTAACTGCTATTATTTATTAGTATTTTATTTTATTTTATTTTATTTTATTTTATTTTATTTATTTATTTATTTATTTTGTTCAAATATTAAATAGCTAAAGCTGACTTTAATAAACATTTAACATTTGTTTTATAAAGTTGTTATTTATTTATTTTATTTTATTTTATTTTTAATTATTTATTTATTTTAATTTATTTATTTATTTTATTTTATTTTATTTTATTTTATTTATTTATTTATTTATTTTATTTTATTTTATTTTATTTTATTTTAATTATTTATTTATTTTAATTTTAATATATTTATTTATTTTTAAATGTTTGAAATACCATATAATTATTTTGTTTATATTATGAACTTGTTTTTAAACTTCAGTAAAATTTCATAATTTCATAACGAATAAAGAAATGAGTAATCGAAAACAAAAACAAGTAAAACTTTGAAGCCTGTTTTTCTGTCCCAAACCGCAATAAGAAACAAAAATAAAATAAACACCACAGACTGATATAGAAACGAGTGATATAAAAATTATCTCTTCACAGATGTTAATTATATTTCCTTTTCATTGAGAATTACACACTCACACGTTCTCTGTTAATTGGATTTCCTGGCCACGTCATGTACTCTGTAAATTATTAACCATCTTCTCACAGTTCTGCTACATCATCTTTTTGTCAAGGCCGGTAGTCTAGTGGCAAAATTCACACCTGACACGCGACAGACCCAGGATCGCTACCAGCCTTGGGGGTTAGAGTGTTAAACATTTTTTTTTTTTTTTTTTTTTTTTTTTTTTTCTCACTTCTTTTTATTTTCCAGTCACTCAACCACAGATCTTATTATGTTTTTGGTTGTTGTTGTTTTTTTTTTTTTCTGTTCAAGGAAAATATACATATTGCTACTAATCGACAGAAACAATGCTTTGATTGAAGGATGCAGTTTTCTCTCGAATTATCGTAAACGAAGAGGTACATGATTGACGTATGATTGCCGTTCATTCTAAAATGTGTTGAAATACTGACAAACAAATTCCAGTAATAAATGTTCTTATGTCAGTCAACAATGAACTCTGTACGTGGCCTTTCATTATAAGACGTTGATGAATATTCGATTCTGAATAATGAATATACTAGTCGCAAATTGCAAACTAGACAAACACATTTTAGACACAGCTAACTACACGCACACGCACACACACGTATGTACCTATCTGTCTGTCTATCAATCTATCCATCTACCTTCCTACCTTTCAGTCTGTCTGTCTGCCTATCTATCTATCTATCTATCTATCTATCTATCTATCTATCTATCTATCTATCTATCTATCTATCTATCTATCTATCTCTATATGTCTATCTCTATCTGTCTATCTCTGTCTATCTCTATCTGTCTATCTCTATCTGTCTATCTGTCTGTCCATGCGTATATGTATATGTAATTATGTTAATAGTATCGTTTTGTTCACCAGATTAATTGAAATTTAATAAATTTACACAATCTTAAAATGTCTTTTATTCTGATTTTTGAGTCAAAAACATAACGTTTTTTTTGTTCATAGTTATGAAAATAACAAATAAGTCACTAGTTAATACAGTCACTAATTAAAATAGCGGGTCACCAGAAATACGATCTCTACAAGTGATTGACTACAAAATCAGCACCTATGAAATAACGTTTTTGTTATTTTACAGTAATCTGTCTTCCTTGAAATTATTTAATATCAAATGTCGTACAAGATGACGTGGTAGGAATTAAAAGCTAGCAGCGCCCTCTATCGGCTGTCATTCTTATCTAGGCAATAGGCCGTGTTCCATTTAATAATCAGCGGAGTCACTGAAGCGTGACGTATTGCTGTCTGACCGGACATAGACGTAAATCTCGGGGAGGCGCGAGACTGACAGTGTGGGCGAGAAGATGACGTCATTCTCGTTAATCTCGTCACTAACAGAGACAGACGGCTGACTTCAGTTGAGTGGTCAGCGCGATTACAGAGTCGCACAATTAGTACTGGGGGTTGCTCCTGCTCGGATAATTCACGTTCTAGTCAGTGCTCCATTGTGGATGTGTGTGTGTGAAAGTGCAAATAACTGATCGTTTGTGATAGTCATTTGGAGGACACAATAAACAAATAAATAAGTAACTAACTAAATAAAATAAATAAATAAATAAATAAATAAATAAATAAATAAATAAAAATAAATAAATAAATAAATAAAAATAAATAAATAAATAAATATATAAATAAACAAATAAAATAAATAATATTAATAAATATATAAATAAATAAATATAAACAAACAAACAAACAAACAAACAAACTAATAAATAAATAAATAAATATCATATAATACTTCTAAGGTATAATTTATTATTTTTTATTATTTCACAAAGTTATACCTTTGAAATACCCAAAAATACAAAACGCTAAAAAATAAAAATACGAATCTTTAGATTTCAACTCAAGTAGGTGCTACAAGCAAATCGCGACATTTTCTCTTTTTCTTACTCCATTTTTAACTTTCAGTTTGATTCTTACGTACAGAAAGTTAAAATTCTCAAAACTATTCCAGATATTTCGTCTTAACTCGTTTGAACTTGATGATAACGAATTTAACTGTTATCCTCAAATTACTTTTCTTCCTTATCGTATTCTATTTTCTGCTTTTAATGATTTATTTCTTGGTTAGCCCTGACAAAAGAAAAATACATATAAATAAAATAAATAAAAAATTCCGAAGATGTTTTTTTTTCTATCTTTAAACACTTTTAATTATTTTCTTTTTCTTTCTTCTTTTTCCTTTCCTTTGTTTTGGTTAATGTATTTCTTTGTTTTATGTTTCTTTTGAAACACAAATCACTGATAAATTTAAATTATATTTCCTGAGAGTGGGCGAGGAGCTAAAAATATCGGTTAAACTGTAGATTTACTTCTGAACTTGATGTATTTAAATGGTAGTGACTTTTACTACTCTAAACATAAACAAATTTACTTTTTTTTTTTTTTTTTTTTTTTTTTTTTTTTTTTTTTTTTTTTTTTTTTTTTTTTGTACCAGTTATTATTATTATTATTATATGTAGTCATGCATATCACAAATTTTCTATATTTCTAACCAAACCGGTAAATGTTTAATTTGGTCTTTACTCATACTTTCAGCGGAACGAATGACTTATTCCGTTTAGTTACGTCACATTTTCAAAATGGCGCCGACGATAAATGTTTATCTTTGAAAAGAAGCGAAAATGTTTTCAGGTGGAGGTTACTAAATTTCAGAAAACTGCAGGTTTATTTGGAGAGAGGAGTTTGTGTAATTGACAGATAAAATATTAATGGCGAGTCTGTCTGTCTTTGTTGAGGTTTTGTCGGAAAAGCGGAAATTAAATTTACAGTAATCCACACGCTTCGTATTAGCTGGGTAAAACAAATAACTGTCTTACAGATTTCCTACCGTGAATCTCATTACACTGAGAATTTAGAATGGTTTCGTTTCAGGGAGTGAGCTGCTAGAGGACGGAGGATAGATTCTTTATAGTGGTAATATATATATATATATATATATATATAAGCTTCAGATTGTCAAAGAAATGCAGATGAAGAAACTTCTTTGTCTTAAACTTCTAATTGCCATGTGCTCAATGGGGATTGCACCAGGGAATCTAAAGGAGTTCCTGACCTGCCTGAAGAATCACTTCCTGTTAATCCTTTGAGCCTGATTGTGTAGAACATGACATGCCATTTGGCATCTTTTCATATCCTTCAGGCATTCCTTCAGACATGTCAGGTGGGTTTTAACTCCAAAGATGAGTTTTTAGTCTCGGAGAAAATGTACATTGTAATGCATTGTATTAAGCATCCATGCAGGTATGCATTTTTTTAAATCTCTATTATGGCTAAACAAAAAATATTATACCCAGGAAACTTTTATATGTGAACTTTATGCATACATGTAGGCCTACAATGTCTTACTCGATGATCAAGAGAGATGGTGATTCCTAGAATCCAGAATTGATCATTCAGGTTTTAGTCAATCAGATGTTTATGGCTGAAAAGGTGTTATTTTCATGTATGTGCATTTTTTAAATCTATATTGTGGCTAAACAAAAAATATTACACCCAGGAAACTTTTATATGTTTTAGTTAACATGTGGGAGATTAAATTTCAATAAAGGTCATCTCAAGATCACGTGATCCACACGGTCAATTTCAAGGTCATAGCAAAGGTCAAAAGGTCAAGGTACTCCAGTATTTTCCAAACTAAACAAAAATGGCAGATTTGGAATCCTTGTCATTTTGCCTTTCTAACAATACCAATTTTATGAAGATTGGCCCAGTAGTTCCTGAGATATGAGGGTTCTAAGGTTGGTGGTCACACCCATTTTTGGCAAAAATCTCAAAATTCCGTGGGCCGTATCTCCCACACCACTGGTCTGATTGGGCTAACATTTCAGATTTGGTGCTGTGGGATCCCAGTCAACAAGTATACCAAGTTTCATAAAAATCTGAGACGGTCGGGTTTAAACCATTGGGTGATTTGACACGGAATGACCCATATATATATAAATAAATATGTATGTATGTATGTATGTATATATGTATGTGTGTATGTATGTATGTATGTATGTATATATGTATTATGTATGTATAAATGTATGTATGTATGTATGTGTGTATGAATGTATGTATGTATGTATGTATGTGTATGTGTGTGTGTGTATGTATAATTTACGTGTCTATTAATAAACGACTACATTTTACAGCAGTATTTGTTGAATGTAAAATTTTCGTTCCATACAGAGGTACATTTTATTGCATTAGAGGTATATTTGATTATTTTTCTGATTTGTTCATTACTTGCTGAAATTATTTGTTATCCAGCTGTAACATTTTCCTAAACCAGTACTTTTGTTTGAAATATCTCAATATATTTTGCTATTTGTTGGGTTGAAGCAGAAGTAAAACTAACTAATTAAAATAACACTGTTTGGTGACAACCGCTTCTGTCTTACTGCGTAGGCGTTGACAATAGTCGTTCATTCGAAAAACAAAAAAATTTTACGACTGTCTAACAGTTTATTTTGGTTTTTCTTTAAGCTAAACTAAAACCAATTAATTTTCAGATCTCAGTGATTTCAACAGAGCATAAATCTTTATTATTATTTTTATTATTATTATTACATATCAAAGCCAAGAAGAACGAGCTAGTTACCTCTAGTCAGTGTGTGTGTTTGTGCTGTATAAATAAACTGTGTAACTACAGAGTCTCCCTCTGGCGATGAGAGTCAGAAATAGGCAGAAGCCAGAAAGGCAAAAGCTTTAACGAAACGTTTTTATTCCATTTCTCTTCTTGTTACTGCAGTTGATTCCAGTCCCCGAGATCTGAAATCACAAAAACACAGCACAGCTCGCCGTCAGACATCACTGAATCTTCATCTGTCCTTATTAAACTTTGTTTCAAACAGATATTTTAGAAAACTACGACATCGCTGACATCATCGCCAGCTGCAATTCAACGCCAGCCAGCGGATGAAATTTTAAATTAGATGTAACTTAACTTAAAGCATTCTTTTTAAAATACCATGTCAGTTGAAGATTCTTTATTATTATTATTATTATTATTATTATTATTATTATTATCATCATTATTATTATTATTATTATTATTATTATTATTATTATTATTATTATTATTTTTTTTATTATTATTATTATTATTATTATTATCATTATTATCATTATTATTATCTTTTTTATTTATTTTTATTTATTATTTATTTATTTTATACAGTACGTTATTTAATAGCTATATTACTGACACTAATTAAATCGATATATCAACATATGTAATAGTAAATTATGCAGATTAACTATTCATATATATTTAATACTGGTATAAATGGATTATTCTTCAAAATCTATTTATTTTATTAACATATTAGACACAGAAAGTTCATACTAGCAAAAGCTTTAGTCAGTTTTTCTCAGTTTATTGACCCCTGGAATATCACGCTGAGGAATCTGGTTCAAATCCCTCCACTGAACATTGAGAAAACTTTATGATCATCTTATATAAATTATTGTGAAAATTGTTTCTAAGCAGACGTCTTAATTTTGTTAATTATAAAAAATATATCTGAAAACCAATCAGTATTAATGTACTTCTATGCACTCGCAAACATAACAGACACAAAGACATACTCACAACATGCATTAAATATGCAATCTCCTGTACTCACGTACAAACATGCGAGTTTTCACTTACATACATTCCAATGTAAAACTGCCTCAACATTTACTTTTTTTCTTTCGTTTGTAGAAATAACTGACGAAAAAAAAAAAAAAAAAAAAAAAAAAAAGAACTGAGGTAATTTCTCGCACTATCTTGTACCCAAACACATACAAAGT
>CM022671.1:35959182-36041682 GCA_012295275.1 Chrysomallon squamiferum | reverse complement strand
TGTCAGTGGAGTACAAGTTAAAGTGCTCTAGTGTGTTATTACCTGTCTAACAAACACCTTTCTCTGTCGTTTCTGCCTCTATGTGTTATAATACGTCTTTGTCGATCTTTTTCTCTCTCTCTGTCACTCTTTTTCTTTCACAGTCTCTCTCTCTCTCTCTCTCTCTCTCTCTCTCTCTCTCTCTCTCTCTCTCTCTCTCTCTCTCTCTCTCTCTCTCTCTCTCTCTCTCTCTCTCTCTCTCTCTCTCTCTCTCTGTCTGTTCATTACACTCTGTGTCTCTATCTCCTTTTTATCACTCCAGCATCTATCTATCTATTTGCAGCTCTGACGGATCAATAGCTAATAAAATCTGTTACATCTTTATTAATTGAAAATAGCCCCGTCGTGAATATCTATATCAGCCCCCAAGTTCGCTCTGAATATCATTTTTAACTAAACATTCACTCAGCTGTGCGACACTTCCGCGTCACAAACTCAACACGTCGCGGCTCATTGGTTCCGTGTGTGCCGTGACGAGGTGGACGTGGTCGGAAAGAGACTTATAAAATATTCAGAGTCGACACAGATAATCAGAGCTCGGAACCAGTTTGTGGAGAATTTGCTGTTACAAAGAATCACAAGTGTAAAATATAGGTGACACGCCTGGCTACGCGCGGACGTGGAAACACTGAATTAACAAACTCAGGAACGAAGCTGCATCTTCCGTAAACAAGCCAAGCGTGTCGATGATGGTTAGAAACACAGAAACAAAATAAAAAATTCAAAGAATACAGATACAGACGTTCATTTATAATATCCCCAGATACCTGTAAAATATGCCTTGTGTTCAGGATAGTTGTATTAATCATAAACAACAACAGCAGCAGCAGCAACAACCACAACAACAACAACATAATAATAATAATAATAATAATAATAATAATAGTAATAATAGTAATAGTAGTAATAATGGTAATATTAATAATAGTAGTAGCTGTAATAGTAGTAGCAGTAGTAGTAGTAGTAATAATTGTAGTAATGATGATAATGATAATGATAATAATAACGATGACTGTGATGCTGATAATAATATAAATAATTGTACAAACATGTAACAAATAATGTATGACACAGACAAGAGAGCACATACCAGCGAGTTTCATGCTTTAATTACGTATTTAGGTTACGACACGTTCATTGTCTTTCAACAAGCTGTAGGTATGTATGCGCCAACTTATTTGTCTTGAACGATTCAGGGTAAATAGAACTATTTTTGCTTTAGACAAAAATGAAGTTTTATTCTGAATCATAAATTTTATTATTTATTTATTCATTTAATTATTATTATTATTATTTTTTTTTTTTGTTGCTTAACCGTTGCTAGCGAGGGAAGCAAAATGTCCGTGGCGCATCGTAATTTGTGACGTCAGACACACTTGTGACGTCACGGAAAACAAACAACTGACGCGTATCCAGAGAAATAAAGACAAAACATTGAAATGAGAAGGTGCAGGTGTCCACTGTGTTTGGAATGGTTGACTGAAACACACGGTAGAAAGTATTAGCATCAATTTGCATACGCATAGAAACACAAAGAACTGAACTTTTCATACCCATTAATGCACATGTTGTTAACCTTGTAACAGACGTTGTCAATGTCAAATGTATTCGTGTAAATAAGAAAAAAAAACCCATTTATTTTACAATGGACAAGTCGATTGAAGACGACGAAAAGCTATGATTGTAAGAATGATGATACGATGATGGTAATAAAGATGATGAATATTTTGATGATGTCATCATGATAATGATTGTGACTATCAAGATATACAACTCTTGGAAATAACGAATAAGCAAGTGGAAGATGATAAATTATTATGAGAGAGAGAGAGAGAGAGAGAGAGAGAATGAGATAGAGAGAGAGAGAGAATGAGAGAGAGAGAGAGAGAGAGGAAAACAGAAGTAATACTGAGGAGAAGAATGAGAAAAAGAGGTGACAGACGGACAGACAGTGTTTCAGATATAAAAAGAAGCTGGGAGAGATTTACGTCAGAGTTAAGTCCACAGAGAACAGCGTGTTACGTGTTTATGTGAGAGAGACACGAAAGCTGATCTCTCAGTTAGTGTGGATTATCCGTGAGGAGTGACTGTCAACACTTTGTATCAGATCAGACGAATTAAACTTCCACTCAGTCTGCCCAGTGACGCACACGTGACAGAGATCAGCGTATTCGTAATTACACTGCCATTACAGTATCACCCACATGACTATCAACATTACTATTATTATTATTATTGTTGTTGTTGTTGTTGTTGTTGTTATTGTTGTTGTTGTTTCTGCTGCTGCTGCTGTTGATGTTGTAATAACACTGGGATACATGATCTAGGAGTGAAATCGAGTGTATATAATTTTAAAACTGTTTTCACTTAATGGATACTGTCATTATGTATAGTACTGAACTTTATAGTTATTCATCAAGTTTATGTATAGTACTGAACTTTTTAGTTATTCATCAAGTTTATGTAGAGTACTGAACTTTTTAGTTATTCATCAAGTTTATGTAGAGTACTGAACTTTTTAGTTATTCATCAAGTTTATGTAAATTACTGAACTTTTTAGTTATTCATCAAGTTTATGTATAGTTTTTTAGTTATTCATCAAGTTTATGTATACTGAACTTTTTTAGTTCTCAAGTTTATGTAGAACTTTTAGTTATTCATCAAGTTTATGTATAGTACTGAACTTTTTAGTTATTCATCAAGTTTATGTATAGTACTGAACTTTTTAGTTATTCATCAAGTTTATGTATAGTACTGAACTTTTTAGTTATTCATCAAGTTTATGTATAGTACTGAACTTTTTAGTTATTCATCAAGTTGATGTATAGTACTGAACTTTTTAGTTATTCATCAAGTTTATGTATAGTACTGAACTTTTAGTTATTCATCAAGAACTTTTTAGTTATTCATCAAGTTTATGTATAGTACTGAACTTTTTAGTTATTCATCAAGTTTATGTATAGTACTGAACTTTTTAGTTATTCATCAAGTTTATGTATAGTACTGAACTTTATAGTTATTCATCAAGTTTATATATTGTTTTGAACTTTTTAGTATGGTACTAAATTTCACAGTGAGATATCAATTCTTATTATATTTATAAATGTAAAAGTCACGCATCAGCTCTGCAGACACAGTTGATGACATCAATACAATTAATACGGAACCTGTCGAGTTGATGCGTGACCATAAAGTTAATACATGTGCATTTCCTGGTCACGCATCGTCTACTTAGATACTTCACTCTCACAGACCGACTTTTAAGTCACGCAATAAATATGTAAACACGTGATAACAGTGTGTGTGTGTGTGTGTGTGTGTGTGTGTGTGTTTCTATATGTCGCAGTTGGTTAAATTTATCATTGTTAATGTCAAAAGGGAAATATTTGGTCGATAAATCAATGATAAGTAACAAGTTGTGAAACACATTTAAATGTAGAATGACGTTTGAATCACAGTACTTCTCTTGAAATGTTTTCTTTATAGATTATATTTAGAGATACTTACTAACTGTATGTATGTATGTATGTGTGTATATGTGTGTATGCATATGTCGCTCTTTCTGTGTACGTATGCGTGTACATAAATTTTAATTTTACAGCCAAGTGAATTCTAATATATACAGTAGTGATTACAGAATACATTATGCTGTATAATTGTCAGTTTTCACAAACGGCAGTGTTATTAGCGGAGTTTCAAGTAGCTGAGTAATTTCGAGTTCTCAGTAAACATTTTATCGTTGTACGTTGTCTCCCGCGAGATGTTCTCAACGACTGTCGTTCTGAGGACTGCCACACGATTCGCTGAGCACAGCTTGTTTAATATTTAAAAGCAGCCGAGAAAAGCAAACTCGGTGGCCTTTTTTTTTCTCTGTCTTTTTTTTTTATTTTTTCGTTATTGTGAAATAACAAAAGAGTTTTGCATGTTTATTTTAATTATTAATTTTCTCAGACTTACATGCTGCTGTCGTCAAGTGAGGACGCAGGAAAGGTTTCGGCCAATGAGAGATTCTGTCCCGCGGTTTCTGGCAGGCGACCAGAAAAGTAAAATTGATATTATACGTGACAGGCTGGGCGCGAGACGCAAAGTTGACGAGTGGGTTGTTTCTCTGAGCTGTTCAAGTGAGGAGAAGTTGGCCGTACAAACGTGGACTTCGTCGTTGTTGGTTCATCGTGTTTATAAAAAAAAAAAAAATACTTTTAAAAAAATAATACATCCGTGGCAAACATCTGGCCAAACTGCTGGTTCGTTAACCACTGGCGATCGATACGAGAGACTCGCACAAAAGATGCGCCATGGCAGCTATGTGCAGACGATATGTTTGTGAAGCAGACGATACACTGTGCCGCGAGAAACGCGTACACGTCGAGAGAGACACTTTAAGAAGATGATATGAGAGCACACGCCGCGAAACAATGCAGGAATGGCTGTTGTGTCTTTGCTCAACCAGGCGCCGTATCGACGGACGTACAGTAGCCGAGACAGACTCAACATCGACTCGGGTGAAGGCAACGACCTGTGGGTGTACCAGAGCGGTGGAAGCAACAACAACCGAAGTTCGGAGTACAAGCTGCGTCCCGAGTTGCACTGCGGCAAAGACTTACCCCCCAACCACAACTGTCACCTGACCACGTGCGACAGGATCACGATCAACGTGAGCGGCCAGTACTACGAGACATGGAGGGTGGTGCTGGAGCGGCACCCCGGGACCCTACTCGGCGACCCGCACAAGAGGGAACAATACTACGACAAGAGAAAAAACGAATACTTCTTCGACAGACACAGGCCGACGTTTGAGGCGATTTTCAACTACTACCAGTACGGCGGGGGCGTGCGAAGGCCCGAGCCCGTCCCTGACGACATTTTCCTCGATGAACTCGAGTTTTTCGACATAGAGCCACATGTGATAGAGCAGTACAGGAAAGAGGAGGGCTACGTGGCCGAAAGGTGATGCTTCCGCACCGAGGGTGGAAACGAAAAGTGTGGATGGTTATGGAGTACCCGGAAACTTCCTGCTTGGCTTATGCAGTTGCTATTTTCTCAGTGATCGTTACGTTGTTGTCCATCGTGTTGTTCTGTGTGGAGACGTTCCCGGAGTTCTCCAAGAGTCACTGCACCCCGGACAAGTTACCCAACTTCGTGGACCCGTTTTTCCTCATCGAGAGTTCGTGCACCGCGTGGTTCACGATCGAGGTTCTCATCCGCATCGTGGTGTGTCCCAACAAACCCGCGTTCTTCAAGGACTTCAAGAACCTCGTCGACCTGACCGCGGTCATCCCCTTCTACGTGACCCTCATCAACGTCCTCTCCAGCATGAACTGCGAGAGCGCCAAGTCGAGCGCCTCGCTCGCCTTCCTCCGAGTCATCAGGTTGGTGAGGATTTTCAAGCTGACCAAGCACTCGGCTGGACTGCAGGTCCTCGTGTTGACGTTCAAGGCAAGCCTGCAGGGCCTCCTCCTCTTCCTTGTCGCTATCATCGTCTGTATTCTGCTGTTCTCCAGTGCAATTTACTATGCAGAACTCGGCAGGCCCGATTCGCAAATAACTAGCATTCCAGACGGGTTCTGGTGGGCCATAATCACCATGACAACGGTGGGGTATGGAGACAAGGTACCCATGGGTCCCTGGGGTAGGTTTATCGGGTGTATCTGTGCGATATCTGGAGTCCTCACTTTATCCATTCCAGTTCCGATTATCACAGAAAATTTTAATAAATTTTATGCACATAAAACTGGACGCGGGAAAATGTGACCGAAACATTTAAAAATTATGTTTGACATTTTTTTTTTTTTTTTTTTTTTTTTTTTTTTCTTTTTATTAACACTTAACTCTGATACGACTATGTTTGATCAACACACAATTTTTAATAATAATGTTTTAACAATTTGTCTTTCACACACCTTTTTAATCCAGTTTAATATAGATGTGTCACATTTCTATTTGATTTAACTCTTTCACACACACACACACACGTTTTTGTCTTTCAAATTTCTACAAGTTTCCTAAGATTTTAAATTATTTTAATTTCATACACTAGTGATAGACTAATAAATAATATCAAAAATATTTTTTACTCATAAATTTTATCTTGTATATTTAGAACGGAGCAAAATACTTTGTCACGTTACTAGATTTTCGCATCCTGTGCCTAGCTAGGATGTTTTTCTTCCAGTTTTTCTACAGTATTTCTAACACTGACTGGAAACACGCGGATTTCCATGCTTCGCGGGTTCTTCTTCTTTATTCTTCAATTTTGGAATATTTTTTGTTCTTTTCCTTCTTTTTTTTTCTTATCGAGTATGCGATCTTCGTTACATCGAAAAACAATTTGGATTTACAAACTAGATTTCGGATTTTTAGAAGGAGGAGTTCGTTGTTTCTGTTTTCTAGAAACTTCTGAATACTTTTCAACAACAAGGAGCAGTCAAAACAGTAAAATTTTAAAACCACTGATTTTATTATTGTCCTGGTTTTCAGGAGCCATTTGCAGTTGAAAACTTTATCAAATTAAAATTTGGATTTTTAGCAGAGGAAGTTTATTGTGTTTAGAAACTCAGGATAAATTTTCCTGGTTTTAAAATCAGCATGCTGCAGGTTTTTTTGGTTTTTTTTTTTTTTTTTAAAAAAGAAGAAGAAAAAAAAAAAAAACGCCATTGGATTCAACATCAGTGGAAATGTTTTGCTCCTGGTTTCTTAGAACTACTCAACGTACGTTTGTCCTGGTTTTCCAGAATTCTTGTTTACATTCGTTACGTGTTTCCATTATGAAATTATGGATTTTTATCTCATCTTACAGGTTTGTTTTCGTTTTATTACTTGTTTTAATTCTTTTCAAAAACAAAATGTCACTTTTCCTTGTGTCTTACAACCTTCATTGTCTATGCAAAATATATTATTCAGGTGAAATATTGCCAGTTGTTTTTCTCTTTGTTTACACATAATGCTGCTAGTCAGCGTTGCCACGACTACGGCGACGTGTCAATACATAAGCTGTTGACGAGATGCTCTACTGAAACTTGGAGGGATTAAGAAACAAAAACCTATATCCGGTGCGCCACGTGCGCGATGGCTTACACGACAGCTGCTGCAGTTCCATGAATACCGTGTTAATGAAAATAAGTTAGCTATTTTCATCATAATCAATGGCGATATCTCAATATTTAATAATATTTAATAATAATAGAAATAATAATAGAAATAATAATAATAATAATAATAATAATAGAAATAATAATAATAGTAGTAATAATAATAATAATAATTTTATATTAAAGATGATAAAACGACACGCGTACACACATACATACATGTATATATAGACAGATTATATATGTATATATATATATATAAACAGATTAGAGAGAGAGAGAGAGAGAGAGAGAGAGAGAGAGAGAGAGAGAGAGAGAGAGAGAGAGAGACCAAAAAGCTTCTGGCTAGTAAAAACAACAAACAATTAATTAGTGTCAGTATTCGCTTGTGTTGCTAGATTCGTATCATTTTGTCTTCACGAGTAATTGTATCTGCTGCTGTTATTAATGCAGTGACGGCTGGTCAGTATTTATTTATTCGTTTCTGAAACAAAAACCAGTAAACATCCGGAAAACAATAGCAGATAATAATAATAATAATAATAATAATAATAATAATAATAATAATAATAATAAGTATTTGTAGTTATTACACATTGAAAATATCCCAGCAGAACCAAAGAGAAAAGCTAAAAATGTTATTTTATACATCTGTGCTTTAAAGAAACAATATTAAGTCAGGTATTGGTGAGGAACAAACAAAATAAAATAAATGAGTAAATAAATAAATAAATAAATAAATAAATAAATAAATAAATAAATCAAATAAATAAATAAATGAGTAAATATGTAAATAAATAAATCAATCAAAATCAAAAACAATCAATGAATCAAAGTTTTTAAAACGAAGTCTTTAATGACCATACTTTTAAAGAAAACTGTTGGCTTTTTATCAGTTCGTGATAATATACAATTTACGAACAGACAGACAGACAGACAGACATTTTGCATTTTAAACAGACGGACTAACATACAGACATATATGAAAGACATGCAATAGAACACATACGTACAGTAAGACAGAGATATCAATGTGTTCACCTTATTTTGTTCTGCTCACAGGATAGCAGTTATGTTGTATAAAGTTAAGTTATATTTTCTGTATGGTTTAATACATGAGACTTGTTTAGTTTTATATTTATATTTGATACATGTCTGTATTTAGTACATAACGTATTTTTGATACAAGTCTGTATTTAGTACATAACGTATATTTGATACAAGTCTGTATTTAGTACATAACGTATATTTGATACAAGTCTGTATTTAGTACATAGCGTATTTTTGACACTACGCGGTACAGTGTAGATTCACAGAGTAAGAAAGTTATTAATACGACAGTCATATTTAGATGGTGAGTGCATTTGTCTATGTGTGTATGCTTGAGTGAGTATATATATATTTATACACACAGATATATTTTTATATGTATTTATGTGTATATATGTGTGCACGTACGTATGTATGTATGTGTATTTGCATGTGGTTGTGTATAAATGTCTATGTGTGTCTGTGCGTGTGAATTTTAAAACATTTCTTTGTGATTCAGAGTTGTTTTTATTTCGCTGATACAATCCATGATGTAACAACACTGGAGCGACACACATTCTGAAACCTCTGTTTTGCTAACCCCCCTCGTCAACTGTTTACATGCAGTGTTAATAGGGTTTCTTTGTTTACTGATGTCTTTAAACACAAAACAAACAAGAGGAAATAATTTTACTTCATTTTCAACTGGTTCTAGTAAACAGAAGGTTAAATAAAATCTTTTTTTTTTTTTTTTTTTATTTTTTTTTTTTCCTGCTTTGGGGTTTTTAAGTGAATTCTTTTATTACTTTTTTTTTTCTTTTGTCAGTATTTGAAATAAAAGTATTCCCAGTGGCTTCTGGAATCAGAAATGAAATCTGATTTCACGGCTTTTATAAAAGAGTTTTTAAAATACAGTGACATTTGAAATAAATGACAAACACAAAATTACTCTGAGGCTTTGTAACTTCTTGTCTTTAACTTACAACAGCAATGGGTTTTTTTTATTCGTTTTTTTTATTTTCAGTTTTTTAAAATATGATATTACAACAGATTATGCTGAGAAATCTTTCGCGTACAATGGTTCACGTCATCAACTCTGCTTACTGCCCTCTTTTAATTATTTCCCGTTCCAGCCAATGACCCTCACTGGCAGATTAGTGTTTTACTTTCTATAAGAAAGATCAATTAAAAATTAAATTTTCCTGATTTGTAATCGGTTTTATTGACACATAAACATATTCTGTCGTGTATATATTTATAGTAACAGCGTTCTGTGTTTAAATCTATATATTTAAATTCATTATGTATAAATTATATAAAAATTATCTAAACAGATATCCGGTTGCAATAAGTATAAAAAAAAATTTTTTTTTTTTTTAAAATAAATACAAGATAAAATTATTATGGTATAAATCTTTACAAAAATATTTTTATCATATATATATATATATATATCGTTATAAAGATTAATCTGATCAAATAAATCCTAATAAAAAAAAAATTTTTGATCGTGCATTTATCTTCATAAATAAAATTTTAGCGTGCATTTAAACTGAATGATAACTTTGACTGAATACACTCTAATGAATTATTATTATTATTTTTTTTTTTTTTGTACACTAAATTTACTATTTTACAATCGATCACTTGTGAATTTACGTAAAATAATTTCAAACTATTTTTTTTTTCTCCTGACTGTCGATACGCTGAACTCGCTTGACATCGATTTTCGCTTTTTATTACATTTAATACACAAAAAAATTAAAGACATAAAAACGTAGATATGAGGTGAATAAAGGATCTAACCTAGCGTCAAATCACATCAGAGAGGACTTCGCATCGCTTACTTTTCATACACCAGATTTCTTTTTTCTTTTCTTTTTTATATCGATTAGCAGCGGTTAATTGTCAATATTGAAACCTCGTAAATATTGATATTTGATTATTTTATAACAGCTGATTACAGAAAATGATGAAATTACTAATATTGATCTTTTATCTTTCTGTGATACGAGTAAATATTTCTTTATTAGCTTTACTTTTTAATTCTTCTCTCTCTCTCTCTCTCTCTCTCTCTCTCTCTCTCTCTCTCTCTCTCTCTTATTACTACTGTTGTTGTTGTTGTTATTGTTGCTACTGTTGTTACTGTCGTTAATAATATTATTATTGTTGATAAAGTTAATTCTGTATTTTATGCACGTTTCATATTGTTTTATCTTTTTCAGTTACATACATATTTACATGCTAACAAAAATTATCTATTTTACATTCACCGAAAAGACTGTTTGTTTGAAAATATAAATTTAAATTAGTTACCTTGCAGCGATTGTTTCATTAGCTAACACAGCTTAATGTAGCTAATGACGTCATACAATTGTTTATACCGTAAAAAAACGAAGTTTGGCGAAAACTTAACAAAAGAAAAAAAAAAAGAAGATGATTAATGATAAATTCCGTATTAACTTTGTATTATTTATTTATTTATTACTGTTGTTGTTGTTGTTGTTGTTGTTATCGTCATCGTTACAACCAGCTTATTATCATATCTGGTTTCAAGTATTAGAAATGTAATCAATGTGTAATACCATTACGACTGCCAGCCAATAGTCAGTTAATATTTTATAAGAACAGTTACGCTGAAACAACGAGGTTTTTTTCTTATTAATAGCTGATCTTTCAATATTCTTATGAACGCGTTTATTTGTTTTGTTTTGTTTAGTTTGTTTATTATTTTGTTTATTTGTTTAAAATTAGACAAACTGAATTTCATCCTTACACTGAAATTTGAATACTCAAAAAATTTCGACGAGAAAATAAATTCTGCAGGACACGTATTTATCTTAACTGTGTGTATGTGCTTTTGTATGTGTATGTGTACGTATTTGTGTATATGTTTTTGTATGAGTTGTGTATGTGTGTGTATGTGTTTTTGTATATGTATGTATTTGTGTATGTTTGTGTATGTGTTTGGTAATGTGACTGTGTTCGTGTATGTGTGTGTGTTTGTCTATGTGTGTATATGTATATGTTTGTGAATGTGTTTGTGTATGTAGGTATCTGCAGTTGCGTGTATGTTTTAATATGCATGTGTGTTTGCAAGTTACGTAAAATCAAATTATGTTTAAAATTTAATTAATTCCTTTAGGGCACATGTAACCACTAATATTTATGTTAATGTAGCTGTACACTCGCTGCACTTAACATGCACTTTCATCAGTTTATCATTTCATCAATATGTCACTTTATCAATACATCATTTCATCAATATATCACTTTATCAATATATTGTTTCATCAATATGTCACTTTATCAATACATCATTTCATCAATATGTCACTTTATCAATACATCATTTCATCAATATGTCACTTTATCAATACATCATTTCATCAATATATCACTTTATCAATATATTGTTTCATCAATATGTCACTTTATCAATACATTGTTTCATCAATATGTCACTTTATCAATACATCATTTCATCAATATGTCACTTTATCGTATATTATGTCATAAATATGGCATTTTATCGGTATATTGTTTCATCAATATGTCACTTTATCAATATATTATTTCATCAATATGTCACTTTATCAATATATCATTTCATCAATATGTCACTTTATCAATACATCATTTCATCAATATATCACTTTATCAATATATTATTTCATCAATATGTCACTTTATCAATACATTGTTTCATCAATATGTCACTTTATCAATACATCATTTCATCAATATGTCACTTTATCATATATTATGTCATAAATATGGCATTTTATCGGTATATTGTTTCATCAATATGTCACTTTATCAATATATCATTTCATCAATACGTCACTTTATCGTATATTATGTCATAAATATGGCATTTTATCGGTATATTGTTTCATCAATATGTCACTTTATCAATATATCATTTCATCAATATGTCACTTTATCGTATATTATGTCATAAATATGGCATTTTATCGGTATATTGTTTCATCAATATGTCACTTTATCAATATATCATTTCATCAATATGTCACTTTATCGTATATTATGTCATAAATATGGCATTTTATCGGTATATTGTTTCATCAATATGATATTTTATCGGTATATAGCTAAAGAAAGGTTGGATTCGCTAGATGCTGGATGTAATGTTGTTTGGTTTCAGAATTTTAATTTTTTAATTTTTTTTTTTAAAGTGTTTTGATATAATAAGAATAATTTACACCAGAATGCAATTAATTATATTTATATGCAATTTAACACATATTACATCATATATATATATGTGTGTGTGTTTATGTGTGTGTGTGTGTGTGTGTGTGTGTGTACATACATACATACATACATATATACACACATATATAAAACGTTAATAAAACATTTATAATAATCCTTTAACAAATATTACATAATAACAGAATGTAGATAATTAATTTACGTTATTGCTTACATCACGTCACTTAAGACCGTATGTATATGGATAACCTTCTGCTATATTTAATTGGGGAACTGTTAGGCCGCTGACGTAACATCTTTTTTCGTAACTAACACACTAACACTAACACTGACACTGGCTTGAAGTGACAAATCAGTTTTCTAAATATTGTGTGTTCATTACAATTTTAGATACTTGAATACTCCGTAGCTACACACAGATTAAAAATTATGTGACTATTATAATGTGACTGATTTGAAGACAACAATAAATGTATGTTCAGTACTTGCTATCATCAAAACAGTATTATTTATATTATAAAGTTACATTACTGTAATATTATTTGATGCACACGGTTCAGTTCAAACACAGGAAGAGAGAGCCATTTTGCATATTTATTTAACTTATTTATATAATGTAAAAAATGTTGTTTTTTTTTCGTATATATATTACTATTATTATGATTATTGTTGTTGTTATTATTATTATTATTATTATTATTATTATTATTATTTAGCTGAAATATGATTCTTTTAATAAACAGTAATGCGGTAAAGTAACACTTGGGGACAGCTTGTAAGTAGCTGAATTGAATGTTTATTTAAATGAAAATATCAATCTTCACCGAGTCGGAGAAAACAAGCCAGGTAATGTAGCAGTTCCGGCTAGCCGTATTTCCGTGGATTTCCAGAAATCGTTAATGGTAATTGATATCATTAAGTCTGTTTAATATTTAAAGTAATACTAGATTAATCTTTATTGTGGATACATTAGCAAACATAATGTTTACTCATGTTTAAACGTTAGACGAGAGAGAGAGAGAGAGAGAGAGAGAGAGAGAGAGAGAGAGAGAGAGAGAGAGAGAGAGAGAGAGAGAGAGAGAGAGAGATTTTGTCGCCATTTAGTTCCAAAAATGAGGTGATCGCGTGTGAAGTCGCAGTTTCATATCATTATTTTGTTTATACAAGATGAAACCACATCTGCGTGCAGAATTATTTTAATAACACCAAAAAATAATCAGTCACTTATTTGTGCATGTTTTTATTTCTGAATTACCAGCATTTATTTTTATTTTTTTGTCCTCTTTTGTTCGTTATGTGTTAAACGTGCTGACAAATTTAATGTGTTGTTTAATCAGTTTACAGTTTTCAACTGAAACTGAGCTGACTTGGGTTTGTTGATGTGGGGACACGAGGGACGCGCGTGCTGTAAATAATGACATAAATTATCAGTTCAAAACACGCATCGCAGAAATACGTCCTTAAAGAAAACGTCCAAAAGCGTTTAGTCAAAACTGTACGTTTTATGTTTAAAGAAAGAGAGAGTAAATATGTGTTTGAGAGAGAGAGAGAGAGAGAGAGAGAGAGAGAGAGAGAGAGAGAGAGAGAGAGAGAGAGAGAGAGAGAGAGAGAGATCATTTCTAAAACACTGGTGGGAATGTATATAAACAAGTATTCACGTTAACACGAAAGGGTTTAATGCTTTAGAAAATCTACAGAATGAAAGTATTGTTTTATTTGGTATTTTTATAACTAATCAGGTAAAAATGTTTTTGAGAATTTATAGAGTTCGATTCTTAACCAACGGAGATAAATCCTCATAATAAGATAAACTGTTAATAATAATAATAATAATAATAATAATAATAATAATAATAATGATGATGACAACAAAAATAATTCTAATAGCAATAATATTAATAATAATAAATAAATAAATAAATAAATATAATACAAAACAAAATTAATAAGAACAATAAGTAAATAATAATAAAAAAAAGCTATCGACCTAGATGTGTGGTTACTGTGTTTGTTATCGCAATTCACATGGTGCTTATTAATCCCCGTTACGTGCCGACACTGCACCAGAGACTGCGAGCTAACGTTACTCGTTCGCCGAGTCGAAGCCGCATTCCAGCGCGAATCCCCTGGTACTGTGTTAATTATTTAAATGCTTACGATCGATCGATCCAGCAAACCTTTGTGGGAGCTCAGTGGTGCAGTAATTTTGACAAATGAGGTCTAATATTTGCCTTTAGGGTGGTGATGTGTGATTAAAAATACAGTAACGGCAACGGTTCTGAAAGCGAGTCAGCCGGGCTTCGCGCGGCCATCACAATAACAATGGGTCACGTGACCTGCCGCCCGGCCAGTGCACGCCTGTCGTGTATCAGGAGACGAATTCTCTGTTTGACCCGCTGAACGGTTGGTTATGGGATCAGTTCTCTTCAGGGCGTTTTTTTTTTTTTATTAGTTTTTTTTTTTTTTTTATTTTTTTTTTTATCTATTTCCCATTTCAGATCGTGCCCTGTGTATACATATCAAAATTCATGATAGTTCTGTGATGTTTATTAAAAAGTAACTCTCTCTCTCTCTCTCTCTCTCTCTCTCTCTCTCTCTCTCTCTCTCTCTCTCTCTCTCTCTCTCTCTCTCTCTCTCTCTCTCTCTCTCTCTCTCTCTCTCTCTCTCTCTCTCTATATATATATATATATATATATATGTATGTATGTATTTTTTTTATCTGTCTGTCTGAGTAAATAAAATAATAATACTTGTTAATGATCGGGAAGGTGAATTCAATTTATGTTTATCAGTTTTCTGTATTACCTAATTTTTGTTTTAATAACGTTTATAAAACAATATGTTAATTAGATGTATTGACGTATCATCAAACCACTGTTCATTCGTTCGTTTATTTGCAAATTTGTTAATTCAAACATCTGCTGACAAAAAAAAAAATATATATATATATAAAACAACTATACTGAATACATTCTTATTTCATTCATCTTTGTCTCTCTCACCTCACCTCGCCCTTTTCTGTATTACCTAATTTTTGTTTTAATAGCGTTTATAAAACAATATGTTAATTAGATGTATTGACGTATCATCAAACCACTGTTCATTCGTTCGTTTATTTGCAAATTTGTTAATTCAAACATCTGCTGACAAAAAAAAAAATATATATATATATATATATATAACTATACTGAATACATTCTTATTTCATTCATCTTTGTCTCTCTCACCTCGCCTCGCCCTTTTTCCCACCCCCTCCACGCATTCATCATCACGTCGTTCCCATCTGTTTCAGCGCATTTAAATAAATTTACATTTTTCTCAAAAATAAACGCACGATCACCGCGGACAGCCGCAACACCGTCAGAGACCGAAAAGAGCAATGATTGGTATCAGCGAGTTTGCAGCCTGCGGGAACGTTACGTCAGAGAATGAAACAATCGCTAACCAGTGCTGCCTCGTGTCACACACTACATTAATGTAATTAAAACTTGTTTTTCTCTCGCTCAGTTAGAGCAGCGGAAAAACACGAGCAGCTCATCGCGTCTGTTTGTACATCAAGAAACAATTTTTCTGTTTTATCTTTCACGTGCTGTATGTACGTCTGCGTAGTTTTGTTCACCAGACGACCAGGTAACTTTTTTTTTTATTGACATCACAGAGGCGGAGTTTTATGTACTAAGTTTCACAGTTGCAAAAAATCCAGTGTCCGCCTCTGAACGAGTTATGCGTGAACGGGAAAACAGGTTGAAATAAGCGAGTAGAGTACAGTGAGTTTCTATCAACACGCAGATCTGACAAGAATCAATAACACGAAGTAAACACAGATGTTTTTCTCTGACAGTTAATACACATAATATTATTAAACAGAAATAGGTGTATGATTACACTGATAAAGAAAACACACAGTTTTGTAGGTATGATGTTATTTATAAACATGATATAAGTTCTCTCTCTCTCTCTCTCTCTCTCTCTCTCTCTCTCTCTCTCTCTCTCTCTCTCTCTCTCTCTCTATATATATATATATATATATATATATATATATATATAATGTTCCATATTATTTTATTCAACAAACACAGCACATCACTTCATTAGAAACGTGTGTGTGTGTGTGTGTAAAAAATAAAAACTACTTTTTATGATTGTATTTTCTGATTATTTCGCTGCGCTGCTTTGTTTTGAATTTTAATGTTTGTACACTTCCGTGTTTTATCATTTTATTTATTGAACAACTGAAATTAAGTTGTAATTTGGTTTTGTTAAATTATTTCTCCCAAGTGACGCAACCGATATATTTATGCAGACGTTACAAAACCAGGGTCGACTGAAAGTACGGGCAACTCGAACTACATGCTAGAGGGCGCCACATGCTAGAGGGCGTTACATGCTTGAGGGCGCTACATGTTAGAGGGCATTACATGCTAGAGGGCGTTACATGCTTGAGGGCGCTACATGCTAGAGGGCGTTACATGTTAGAGGGCATTACATGCTAGAGGGCGTTACATGCTTGAGGGCGCTACATGTTAGAGGGCATTACATGCTAGAGGGCATTACATGCTAGAGGGCGCTACATGTTAGAGGTTGCCACATGCTATCCAGCTGTTGAAAATCTGATTATTTTTTCGTAATGTTATTGATCAAACTATATAAAAGAACTGACAAAGGAAATTTCCACGGCCGTCAGCTAGGATTTTGATATTAAAATACCCTAGAATCAGCCCTGACAACAACCTGTGTGTGTGTGTGTGTGTGACAACCCCCACACACACACACACAATCTGACTAAATCTAAAATAACTTTAAGCTTAAAACGTAACATAAAACTATAACTATTTTGGCTGTTTGTTAATTCATAGTAAATTACGTATACGTACGTTTGTTTGCTGCAGATCACTATAAGCCAGGCATAGTACAACAAAGTGGTATTAATATTCTGTAACCAGCATATTACATAATTTTTATATTCTCTGGGATTAACGTATGAAAGTTTTATATCTCTTAGTTTTCAGCAACAAACAATGAAAAGACAGCAGTGTTTAATGACGACTGCTATAAAATGATTTGGAAGTTTTTATAAAGGTATCATACAAACGTATCAAAGTTTAATGAGATACTCAAGCACAAATTAATAATTCACTGTCAGGGTAATGGTAAAATATCACGGAAAAACGCGAAACATGAAAGACAAAAAAAAAAAGTCTGTCGTGTTTCAGAAAAGTAAAACTTTTACGTTAATCACCAATGAATAATTCTAATAGTGCATCAATGCAGTTAGTAAAAATATATTTTTGAGTCAGACGATATCGTTTCGTGTGACCTGTCAAAGTTCACTGGTGAAAAGAACCATGGCTTGAGATCACTCAGATACACAAAGTAAATTTCATGTTTCCAAAATATCTATCACGGTAATAGACTATTTTAATTATTATTTTTCAGAATTTTAAATTATATATATATATATATATATGTATGTATGTATGTATGTATGTATGTATGTATGTATGTATGTATGTATGTATGTATGTATGTATGTATGTATGTATGTATGTATATTCATGCTTAAATCATTGAAAACTGCTTTGCTTCTACATGTCAGTATGGTTTAAGTTACTGTCATGACACGAACCATGCACCCACAGCCTGTGATTTCAACACTAGTCTAAACTTGACAGTTGATGTTATCACACAGCCAGACTCTGTTTCAACAGTTTGATCCATTATGAAGAAATTGACGTTGTTCTAGAAATCATGTATGTATTGATGTTTAACAATCTGACTGAATCGGCTGTGAACGAACGTGAAATGTTTTTAACACAAATCTCAGACAAGAAATGTTAAACCATTTGAAACAATCATCTCTCCCACTTTTACGCGACTGAAATCATCAAAATTAATCAAAACTCTTTTTTCTGCGTCCACATTTCGGACAGCGGTGGACAGAGGAGTGGGTGGGACGAGTCGATATCTGCTGGTTGACATTTAATCACTTTGGCGTCAGGCAGTCACTGAAATGTCACTGGCAATTACTAAACGGTTTCAGAGTAAATTCCCCCTAACTGCATTCTTTTACGTGTTAAGTCAAATAAGTGATAATGAAAATTAGATCAGGTTTACTTATTCGTTTTAGAAGTGACCAAATCCCTTTACTTATTTATTTATTTATTTATATAATTGTTTGTTTATTTATTTGTTTGTTTGTTTATTTGTCTACTAGATTTTTCTCTCTCTCTCTGTCTCTCTATCTATCTATCTGTGTCTCTCTCTCTCTCTCTCTCTCTCTCTCTCTCTCTCTCTCTCTCTCTGTCTGTCTGTCTGTCTGTCTGTCTGTCTGTCTCTCTCTGATAGGCAAATCCGATGGTAAAAATTCTTTTCCTGCACTATCAACTGTCTGTAAGATACAGAACTCAGACTGTTAATCTGATTTAGCCTTTTGCCGCCGAAAGTTCTATCTATTTTTTATATATACAACTGTATTGATTTCAGGCGCCAGAGGTGTTACATAAAGCCAATAACCAAGATTAATTGCGCATAATATTTCATCTGGCAGGCGATCTTCGGATCACGCTTTGTTTAGAAAGTAAACAGCGAATAAATATAAGTAAAATATAAGGAACTGTGCACTGCTGATGTTCACACGTCATGAACTTTGAAAATTTACCAAGTAAACTTTTATTAACTGAATTCAGTGCTAATAATAAATTATGCCATGATCTCTTGTCTGCGGTGCTCTCATTCCTTGATCGGAATTTCGAATACAGAATTGTAGTAACGTCTTAGTAAGTTAAAAAAAAAAAAAAAAAAAAAAAAACGAGTGATGTTTTCTTTCATTTGCTGACTGAGAGAAACTGCAGCTGTTACCTAAGAAAGTGTCAACGTTTTTATTTTTCTTTCTGCTGTTTTTTGTACGTGATAATGAGTTTGAGTTTTTTACATTAGTGAAACAGATCATAATTACTGAAAACTGATACGATGTGTTTAATAGCATTTAACAAGCACAGAGAGAGAGAGAGAGAGAGAGAGAGAGAGAGAGAGAGAGAGAGAGAGAGAGAGAGAGAGAGAGAGAGGTTAATGTTTCAGTTTCATTTTCATTATAACAACACTGTTTTCCTTTTAGGTTTGTTAGACGTATTTTATTTTATTTTTGTTGTTGTTGCTGTTTTGTTTTGTTATTTATTTATTTATTTATTTATTTATTTATTTATTTATTTTATTGTTTATATATTGTTTATATAAATTGTTGTATTAATTAAGTCGCATGTTGTTTGTTTCCCAGTATCACTACTCGAGCTTAAGTAACTTCTACTGACCTTTTCTACTTAATCTTAGAATGAAATTTAAACAAGATTTTTGAACAAGAGGAAAAACCATCACATAAAAACCTAGAATTGATTAGCAGATCCAATACAGTGATTATATTTGTGTATGTCTGTGTGAGCATGTGTAGTGTATACGAGTGAGTTCATATCATTTCAACCGATATTTCTAACCAGTAAGCTATCGCAGGCTAAATTGTATTTCCAAACGACCATAGGCCGAAGACGGAAGACAGACGAGTTGAAGAGTAAAACGGACAAGTCACAGCATTTGAAGAAGACTGAGAAAATTCCACCGCAGTGATATCAGATGAGACGTCGAGAAAGCCTCGATGTGTCGATATCTTTCTCTTTATCTCGAATCGACGTTAACTCGAAAATATAATCAGCTTGTCCCGCAGACCACGGAGCTCCGTGCTGCTCGTGGTAAACACCTAGTTAACGACGTCAGCGATGTTCACTTCGTCCAAACAGATGGAACATTATTAACAGAACAAATATGAGAAACGTTGATTAAAACAGTACTATCTGAAAAACTGGCATGCATACATACGCGTTATCTGACTCTTAGAAATTCACACACACGAATACACACAAACAGACACAATTTTATTAGTAGTAGTATTGTTGTTGTTGTTGTTGTTTTGTTGTTGTTGGTGATGCTGTTATTATTATTATTATTATTATTATTATTATTTTTATTTTTATTTGTATTTTTTTATTATGTTTATTTTTATTATGTTTATGGTTATTATTATTACTAAAACTATCATCATCATCATTTAACACTGCATACAGTTTTGGTATTCGATACCAAAGTATATCGATCTAAAAGGGAAAGATGAAATTCTAGAGTTAATAAAAGCGATAGCCGGTAATTTAAAACTATTTCCTCTCTGAAGATCACACAGATAATATTTCTTTATTTTATTTTTTTCTGGATTGTTGAGGCGAGTGACTTAACGATCATTGATCTGTAACATCAGAGACGCTGCTGATTTTATGTTCCATTCCAGTTTGCTGACTCGACGTGTAGATGAAGAAAATGAGGGAGACTGGTACTGGAGGAGCTGAAGATAAAATTTAAAAAACAAACAACACAAAACTACAGCATCGTCATCACTGCACGTGCAAGACTGGCGTCTGCTTCTGAAAGACGTTTTAAAATTAAACTGAACTTTTTTCTCTCTCTAAATGTTTTCTCAGTTTATTGGGTTTTGCTGTGGAGATAATTTCAGCTACTTTTATTTTTCATTTTTGTTAATTATCGACTGATATCTGAAACTGCGAAGTTCTTTTGAGGTGCGGAATGTTAATAAAGACTGGAGAATTCTTTTAAAAAATGCTCACTTATTAACCGCTTTGTTATTTTTATTTTTATTTTTTTTATCAGACATTCTGTCTGTGTGTGTATTTCTGTGTATAATTTGTCTGTTTGTCTGCTGGAACACGGAAGTTGCGTTATGGTTATGTTTCCAAGCAGATATTTTATTAAATTGTGTCTTATTACCAAAACACATCTGCGTTAACACAGCGAAGTTGTTTATGCTTTATTTCTCTTTTTCTTTCGTTATTTATTTATTTATTTTATTTTATTATTATTTTTATTATATTTTTATATATTTATGTTTGTTTATTTTTTTTTTAAATAAATAAATACGCATCATCTGATATTTATTATTTCTTGTTTTTGTTCATTATTTCGTTAAGCACGCAATTTTCTCATTACTGTTAATTTTACTGCTGTTCATTTGATTTGATTTTGGTTTTTTTATCTTGATCTTGATCTTCAGAGAGAGAGAGAGAGAGAGAGAGAGAGAGAGAGAGAGAGAGAGAGAGAGAGAGAGAGAGAGAGAGAGAGAGAGAGAGAGAGAGATCACACACGTTGAGCTGTTTGAATCACTCTACCAAACGATATCGATGCAGTAGGGGCTCATTGACGTGACACTATTAAAACTATTGGCGTGAAAGTAATTTCTCTTTCACTGTGAAGCAAACAGCCCGTCATCTCGGTGTTATCGTCAAATCCTCTCTTTGAACTTGAGGATCTGGTCACAAATCTCCCTGTAATGCCGGTATCACTCTCTTTGTTTTATCGTACAAAAACTGTGGTGAGACTTGAGCGCTTATCGGTTCATCGTGTATATCGTAAAGACCCGCAAACAGAACTCCCGGCAGACACGGCGGGAAAGGCGGTCAGCGCGAACAGTCGTCTGCTGGGAGACAGAACCACTGAAAGCTCGCGGACAAGTCTGCTTCACGTGGCGGTGTTGGCTGTTTAATTTTATTGACCATTTTTAGATACTTCCAGTCAGTCAAAGTAATTTGTACCATGTGTCATTTAAAATAAGCGTTTTCTTCTTTTACATGGAAGACCATATCAGTTATTTTGAACATTTTTCTTCCCTTCTTTATTCTAATTTTTCTCCGAAAAAATTGTTTTCATAATTACAACAACAATTACTATTACTACTACTACTGTGAAAAATACTTTTATCACTACTTATACTACCTCTTCTACTACTACTATTTCTACAGCTGCGGCTGCTGCTACTACTACTACTACCGCTACTACAACTACTACTACTAGTACCATCAACAGTAATACTGACACTACTACTACAGCTACTGTTGCTACTGCTTCTACTACGATAGCCGCTATTATACAGCATCATTTGGTGTGTTAAAAAAAATATTTCAATTACATTATGCCTTTTTATTTTATTTGTTTTTATTTTACTCAGTAAACCACGCTCTAGATTAACAAACGTAATAAAATTTTAGAGGTGTAGAATAATTGAAAGACTTTTTATTTATAGTGTTTGCTACTTGGTTTACACTTTTTAATAGCAGAAATGACCGCGATGGGCTTTCGTATTCTTTTATTTTTAATTCCATTCTCCTGAGCCAGACGGATTACACAATGTTTTCATGTCTGAGAAGATGTTAAATATAAAATATGAATAATAAAACGTGTTGCTACTTTAATCTTAATACTAATAATAAAAACAAAAATATAGAAAGTACGTATAAATGAATATTAATCTCATTTTATATATATATATATATATATATTTATTTATTTATAATAATTTTATTTCATTTATTCTATTTCAAACTAAAAAAAAAAAAAATATATATATAAATATGTAAAAATCGGTTTGTTAAAACGTATTATGGAAAATAACATCAAGTTAATTTAAGACTAAACCCACAAGAACTGAACCCCAACTGCAAAGTTAAAAGTTTGAAAACTTGATGGAATTGTTGGCCTCTGCTAATCAATACTAACATTTCTGCCTCCTCGGAGGAAATCTTCAAAAGTTAATTATCGAGTGAAGCGAATTAAACGAAACGAACTGATCCCAATTTAGCACCGTTCAGCGAGCGGCAGGTGACTTCACGTCTGCCAGTGGACGCAAAGTGCTGAAGCAGAGAAAAACGTTTCCAAATGCAATTTAGTTACATCTAATACTTGTCTTTACAGCATGTCTTCAATGCAGATCATTATCAGTTACAACAAATATCATAGTTAGCTGTGAAGAAGAAAAAACCGCTCAGAAAACAAATGGTTTAATGAAAAACTCAGAGATAGATCGTTATTTCAGATGTAGCTAGTTAACGAACTACAAAGCGACTGGTAATTAGGAAACGATCAAATTATCTAAACTGGACTGACTGCTATTCGCAATTATCGTCTTAGCGAATGAAAGCACAATACACTTGTAGATCCTCTCTCATTATTCTCGTAATTGTATTAGTGTTAATTTTTCAGCGTATCATCGGCTCACATTGCCGTAGAAAACGTAATCTGTTAAAAAACAAAGTTATCAAACAGGCAGTTGCAGTTCACTTCTGCAACAGATGTACAAAGTAACGTCTATTTCTTGAATATTAATTTTTCAGAATATATAATATAAGCTTTTTATTAATGCTGGTCTTGTATGATAGCTGGAGATGCAGACAAAGGTTTTATAAACTTATAGAAAAGTATTTAGCGGAGTTATTTAAGTTTTTATCTAAACAGTTGTTTTCCGCTGTGAAAAATGACTTGAAAGGAAATATATATGATGCATCAGTTAGAACGGGAAATGTATTTCATATGTAATCTCAATCTGCTGCCGTGGAAAAGGTCTGAATATATATATAATTTAATATAACAATATATAAAAACATTATCTCTTTTTAACCACCACATAATAATAATAATAATAATAATAATAATAATAATAATAAGAAGAAGAAGAAGAAGAAGAAGAAGAAGAAGAAGAAGAAGAAGAAGAAGAAGAAGAAGAATACAACAAAAATAATGGTGTGAAGCCTTACAATTTTATGCATACGGTCTGAACAAGGACAAAGTTAAGTACTAACAACAAAACAACAAGAATTTAAACTACAAAAGTATTGTCACAAATTAATAGAAAAAACAAACGATAGAGGTGTTAACAGCGTTTTGAACAAATAATTATAAGCATTTACAAGACATCCAACATATTGTTCGATTCGTTAACAAAGATCTGTATTTCCCGGTGAGAGTTGTATTCACAATAATCACTTAATGTGATAACACTGTGAGCATTCATATCGGCGACAAACGCAAAATAAATGTCAAAATGGAAAAAGGGAAAATAATGATGTCAAATATCACTGTGTCTACGTCTCAAATATCACCGTGTCTTCGTCTCAAATATCACCGTGTCTTCGTCTCAAATATCACTGTGTCTATATAATCAAATATCACTGTGTCTATATAATCAAATATCACTCTGTCTATATATCAAATATCACTCTGTCTATGTATCAAATATCACTCTGTCTATATATCAAATATCACTCTGTCTATGTATCAGATATCACTCTGTCTATGTATCAAATACCACTCTGTCTATATATCAAATATCAGTGTGTCTATATATCAAATATCACTGTCTATATATCAAATATCACTCTGTCTATATATCAAATATCACTGTCTATATAACAAATATCACTCTGTCTATATATCAAATACCACTGTGTCTATATATCAAATTTCACTCTGTCTATATATCAAATACCACTGTGTCTATATATCAAATATCACTGTGTTCATCTCTCAGACATGAACGTATCGGAGAGATGTTTTTATGAAAGTGCACTATAAGTAAGAAGAACAAGTCAAGAATGACAACGAAGATCGAATGTTGTCACGTTTTTATGAACATTAAAGAAAACAGAACATCTTACTAATACAAACGTAAAATATTGTCTTTATTCGTTTTAGTAGAGCTAAAAGTAATTACATGTACAAATAATATTGAAATTAATATTTTTCTTGTCACCTTCTTGCCCTAATATTTCAATAACAGTCCCATTTGTAACATACTACTATTCATCTAACCAGATAACGAATATCTACATGTTTGTCTCTGTCTGTTTGTTTGACTGTCTGTGTTTGTCTGTCGTCTTTCTCTTCATCTTTTGTATCGCCGTTTGTCTGCATTTCATTCTGTCCAACTTTCTTTCTTTCTTTTCATTTATTTCATTTTTTTATGTCTGTCTGTCTGTCTACTAGTTTATCGCTGGAAATATTTCACATTAACCGATATCATTTTCTACAATAACAGCATACCCAGTATGCTTCTGGTGCTAACAATCGGCAAGACGCCAGTTAGATACAATTTACATAAATAATAAACACATGACTTGGATGAAAGAATAATTGCTTTATAATGTAGAGAATCGCTGGGCAGGATGAATCGATGTAACGTGTAACCTTTGACCCGAGAACTGCCAGAGGTGAACTCGCTTTACTCCTGGGAAATTAATCTTTGGGGTGAGTAACTCTACTTCGGTAATTAATTACCACACTAACAGTCCTGTGTCGTTCTGGGGCACAAGCGCTGCTTCGCTGTAGTCTGCAGGATCGATCCTCAGCACTGCTCACTCTCTTATTTTATTATTTTCATTTATCAATATTAACAAACACTAGTCTTCAAACATGCATTTTTTTGTTTAAACGATTATATTTATATATATATAAAAAAGGAAATCTGAGTAGCAGTATGAATCTTTAACTTACTTCTTCCCGTAGATATAAAAATGGATGCCATGCTCTTTGATAAAAGTATTTGTAGGTGACTCGTGTGGCCGAAGTAGCGAGACAAAAGTCTGAAGGAGAAGTGATACAGCTACTAATCTCTTCAGACTGAGTACGGCGTTCCTGCTTGACAAAATGAAAAAAAAAGTGCAGATCTGTAGAGTGCTGCTGGTCAAACGCGATTACTGCTTTCTTTGAGACGTCTGTGATCAATAAGCACACAGAGCGGGGCTGAGTGTGAAGTGTGAGCGTGGTCTGAGAGCTGTACTCGGAGGTGAAAAGTCTGTCTGTTCAGTGTTTGTCAGAACTCACAAATCAGCAGCGTGTCCAGTGGGTGCAGCACAAACTCTGTTTCATTTCTTGTCGATTTTTCTTCATGTTTACTTACTTACTCGCTTATTTATTTATTTAGTTATTTACTTGTTTATTTATTTATTTATTTTTATTTATTTATTTATTTATTTGTTTATTTATTTGTTTATTTGTTTGTTTATTTATTTGTTTGTTTGTTTGTTTGTTTGTTTATTTATTTGTTTGTTTATTTATTTATTTACTTGTTTATTTATTTGTTTGTTTATTTATTTGTTTGTTTATTTATTTATTTACTTGTTTATTTATTTATTCATTTACTTGTTTATTTATTTATTTATGTACTCATTTATTTATTAGACTTATTTATTTATTAATTTAACTCTTCTGCTAAATTTGCTTCATCTTGTAAGCTACATTCTGCTCAGTGTCTGTGATTCCACTTTACTGAAACTGTGGATTTTCCCTTGAAAAACATCCTGAAATTTGTCAACAACACATGACCTGACTCCATAAATAAAAGAAAGAAAATAAATTCGCCAGAATTTCTGCACAGATCAAGCCGAATTCACGTAATTATAACAACTTTATATTACAAAATTTTATTAAACAGAAGAAACTATACGTGCACTGCAAAGAATCATAACTTGCTCATTAATACCAGACCAACTCTCTCCAGAACATCCAATAATATCTTGTTAGGACAAGTTACAATTATAAAGGGAAAAAAAAAAAAAAAAAAAAAAAAAAAAAAAAAAAAATAAATAAATAAATTTACCACTAATAAAAGTTATGTTAGATTAAACAGCATAGAAAACATATATGGTACCGCATGGCATAATCGAATTACATGTATATCAGAAAAAAAAAAAAAGTAATTGATAATCTTTTGTTGAGATAATTGTTCGAGCCCTGAGGAATCCATACAAAACATTTCAGAGCACACACCACATCAAACTGAGTGCACGAGACTGAAACCGATCTTTTCTCAGTCTTCACTTGAGAAATACAAGAATAGAAACTCAGACCGTTTATCTTTGTGTACACAGAGGAATCAAACGTAATAATTAAGATATATCGTTATTTTAAACAGCGCGGTATTTGATAGATAATGAAATCGACAAGGAGACTATGATATACAACCATAGAGACACCATGTTATATAAATTACTTTATCGGAAAAAAACACACACACAAAAAAAAAAAAAAAAAAGAAGAAAAAAAAAAAAAAAGTAATATGAAAGAATGAATGAACGATTATCTTCTCAACATGTTTTTATTTTTGGTGTTAATATATACCAAACACATAATTTAGTTTAATAATTTAACAATGGACGTTTTTAACTGAAAGCTAACACTGAAAAGTATTCTCTCATCAGTAAAGGAAATTCTGTTCTGTAAACTGTTGTCAGCTCTCAGTAGAGAACGTCATCAGAACGTGTGTAGTAATTACCATAAACTGACCGCTTGGTACGATTCACACACAAGTTCACTTAAAACCTTCAGAAACTTCTGCTGTTTGCTGTCTTACATTTAAAACATTTAAAACATTTTAAATCTGATGTAATAATTTGTACGATCTGGTGAAGGTTAGTCAGCTACATTACAACTTCTGAAGTTATTAATATGTCAAAATAACTGCCTGAAAAACGGACCAAAACGATTTTATAATACAACGTTTTTCATATTATCATAATACAATGAGCGATGTATTAATTCTAAGCTTAGATTTTGATAAATTTTTGAAAGCTTAAACATAAAAAATCAAAATCAAAACAAAACAATAAATAAATAATGACAACACCAACAACAACAACAATAATAAAAAGTAAATAAAGAAATAATAAACCTGCACAAAAAATACTTAGTACACATTTCGTGTGAAGGGGTCACTAACACAGAATTCAGACTAAATTCAAGTAAGACGAATATGAAGATATCATCAACTAGAGCAATAATTTCATCCTCCACATTAATCACTTTCAAGTGATGCATATTCAATTAACAGTCTAAAGTGGGTTTCTATGAATATCAGTTTTCAAACCAACGTCATCGTTAAAATCATTGACATGTTTAATAATGGGTCTATTCATTGTATTCGTAACAGTTTTAAGTAGCAGTATCTACCTAACAGTAAATAAAACGTCATTTACAAACATATCAATGATTGTTTCACAGAAGATTATTTGACGTGAAAATCTGATCTCCAGTAAACTTAATTACATCTTTCTGAAAGTCAAACAAAATTTCATGTGTGGAGATTGTAATGAAGAAAAATATATCAAATAATAAAGACTGAAAATAATGAGGAAACGAAATTAAGAATATTTTATTTATTTCATTTAAATGCAGGATAAAATGATACTGTAACGCGCGCGTGTATGTGTGTGTGTGGTGTGTTTCTAGAAATAACACATGTGGAATGTAGTTATAGTGTTCTGTTATTTTTGTCTAAATTATTTTATTATACATACATATGTGCATTCATATTTATTTATTTATTTATTAATTTTGTTCGTTAGAAATATTTGGATTATTAATAAAAATTAGGTTTTTGGTTTTACCATTTATTACTTCTTTTACATCATTATTAAATTATCTATTTTTAAAACTAAATCTAACTGCTTTAAATGTTACATTTCTGTTGTAACATCTGGTAAAGTGAACATAATTACAAAGTTAAGCTACTGACGTCTTGCTGCAAATTCCTGCTGGATACAGTTTGTTTTTAAAAAATCCATTATTAAATGGAAAAAGTGAATTAAAAAAAGAGAGTCGAAAAAGACTAGTCGAAAAAGACTAGTCGAGAAAAAAAGAGAGGGTTGAAAAAATAAAACAGAGACAAAAACTAAAGAACGAGAGATAAAGAGAACTAAAGATTTAAAAAAATGGATGAAAGATAAACTAAAGAAGATATCAGACTAAACGTCTTGATGAATGAGCTCGGTGTAATTCAATCGTTCACTGTTTTCTGTGAAATGTCACTGACATCGGCTAATCATGAATTTACCACAACATGCAAATTTATAGATGCAAACAGATCGCTACTTCACAAGATTATGCAAATGTCCATCTTTGAATGGAAAATAGAAAACTATTTTAACTTGTTACCCGATAGATGCGATCTCTTAGATGTGAAATTTGCTGTAAAGATGAACTCAAATGTTCTTTAAAACTCGGCATTCCTAAAAAAAGACAACCCTAATTAGATTTCTAAGAATAGATAACTCTAAACTATCTTCAAATTGTTTTTTCTTTCTTTATTATTATTATTATTTTTTTTTTTTTTATTGTTATTTTAGTTATTATTACTTTTATTGTTACTATTAATTATTTATTTATTTAATTAAACAAAATATTAATACGGATATTGGCTTAACTTGGTTTCTAATTACTTTAGTTTTTGTTCGTTTTTCACGGCGTAACTAAGGCGTCAGTAATTGTGTGACGTCATATAGCAATAAATAAAAAGTAGTAGCTGAACAGACGCAAAATATTTAATTGACGTTTTCGACTTTCAAAATGATAAAAAGGTAAATATTTTATTTTTGATTTTCCAACAAATAATTGTTTCAGCGAAAGCAAAACAAAAACCGATTAACATCGTTTAGTTTTTAAACTTCACTTCAAAATATGTTTCTTTTTCGCCCCAAAACATTTATGGAAACCTTTTGAAAAACTGTGAAAGTCAGTTTTAGATTGTAAGTCAAAGAAATTCGTTTAGTGAAAGCGACTGCAATGATAAATTAAATTTAAAAACATAATAATAAATAAATAAACAAATAAAATAAATACACAAAATTAGTAATATAAAGAAAACAGCGAGTAATAAAAATAAATTTTATTATTTTCAAAAAATATGATTATCAGTATGAGGATGAAGTAATGTAATCATCTAAACTTTTCTGATCTCACAGAGAGGGAGAGACAAAACAAACTGCTGCTTTAAAACTAAAACTTAAGTGATCTGCTGTTCAAAGTGGTGACCTTCAATTAAAACTTAATCATATTAACGTCACGTTGCTTAGCTACAAGTTGACAATACGAGCGATCTGCCCTTCTCACTGCTGTACAAAACACAGGGGTTTTTTTTTTTTTTATTAGCAGGTGAAGAACTGCAGATGTCTTTACTTAGATAACAAGTTCTACTGCCATCATTTACACAGGTCTTTTTTCACTGTTTCAAAACACTGCTAAGAGTGCAAGAGAGATCTGAATTCCACGCAAATAAAACAATATTAGTAAGCAAAGCTCAGTGTTCCGTGTCACTAATATTACACACAGTTTGACTGTCAGCATTACATCGTTATTTGACTGTCAGTATTACACGGTTATTTGACTGTCAGTGTACGTTGTCATATGATGTCAGAGTGGTACCGTTATTTAAACCATCGCACTAGTTTCTTCCGCTTTGCCGGCAATTACATAAAACACGTCTAACTGAGAACTGATGCATATTTAATTCAAATTACATTCAACCATTACGGTGCCCTCGGTAGAATTAATTATACAGCGGTTTAAAGCGTTACAAAGTGAATGAAACTGGAATCGTCTGCTGCTAAATAACACAGGACAGTGGCGGGCTGAGCTGGCTGCATATTTCAAGTCACGCCGAGTCTCGTTAAACCGCGGCGGGTTCGAGAAACAAACTGTTTAAGCGGTGTTAACAGAATACATGAATTTCAATCGAGGGTTAATCACACTGCGCGCTGCAGTCAGTTTGCCGTGGCTGTTGTCACTGACGTTCACTGATGCCAGCAAGTCGTGTTCCCGTTGCAGTCACTTGATCACCTTCAATGAGACGTCGTCGTTCGGTCTGCCTGACGTCGTGACGATTTCTCCCACGTCCCTGTCAGCGGACGGTGGGTCTGTTTCTGAAGTGGACAGAGAGAGTGGACTGACGTGAAAGGGAAATTGGAATATTAGATAGATTAGTACTCAGTGACTAGTCAGTGTCACAGTAACTGACTTCTGTCACTTTGTCACACTTCGCGGTCATTAGCGTAGACCCAGTTAACCCATGATGATTTGTAAAAATACTTCTTCTTTAGAATTGTGTGTGTATGTGTGTGCATGTGTGTGTATGTGTGTGTATGTGTGTGTGTATGAACTTAAGTTATCGTGAATACACGTTGTGCTTTAATTTTAACAAATATAAAGGTTTTATCTGTTCGGAATTATTTTCATTATTATGTTATGTGTTGCAGTCAACACAATTTTAAAGGATTTTAATGTCATAGTGGTAGTGGTAGTTGTAATAATAATTAATTAGTACGTAAGTATGTAAGTAAGTAAGTAAATAAACTAAAAAACTAAAACAAATTATGTAACATCGTTTTCAGAAGTACCGCATGGTTTAACAATGTAATTTAGTATAAATTTGAGATGAAACAGTAAACATATTCACCATTGTCAAGCAGATGTCTGTTTAATCATTATTATATTTATAAATGCCACCCAGGGGACGTTACTCTAACATTTTACAACATTAATACAAATTTATACAGTGATTTGAAAATTAGTGGTTAATGTAGTGACTGCTTAAATGAAAATCGAATAGTATAATTAAGTTAATACTGGTAACTCTATATATCTGTCCGTGTACGTGTGCGAGAGTGTGTACGTGTGTATGTGTACGTATGCGTGTGTCTACGTGTCTGTGTATATTTGTGTGTGTTTTTGTACGTTTGTGTGTGTATGTGTAAATGTCTGTCTGGTATGTATGCGTGGGGATGTTTGTGTGCTAAATGTGAAAAACTGGTTATAACAACCAATAATAAATTACAAAAATAAACCACGTGAACAGTGTGACAGTAAATCAAATAAAGAAAATGTTATGACATTTCAGAGATTCTGTAGTTGCTGCTAATAAATCACCTCTAACCACGTCACCGCTGTAACGTCTCACTTTAATGTCATAACCACGGTGCACGCGTCTACAGCAACAACTACTACAAACGTCTGACATATCATTGTCTCTTATTTATTTAATTTTCATTAAATGTCAAGGGATAATCGAACAATTTAATAATAGTGGTAGCAAATTAATTTAATTATACAATCGATTATCGGTATCTGTGTATGTATGTACGTACGTATATATTTTATACGTGGGTACTATTTATATATTTTTTTTTACTTATTTTTTATTATCATTTTTATTTGCGAATTAAATTAATGGTATCCGACTACAAATTGTTCGAATAATTTGTTAACTGTGCTAAACTTAATTCAGCTATAAAAATAAAATAAAATAAAAAAAAAAAAAAAAAAAAAAAAAAAAAAAAAACCTAAATTATTTCAAATAATGTTTTTGCTTCGTAATAAGATCAGATTTCCCTGAAGGAAAACACAGCAGTAATGACGGAATTACGTGTTTGTTGAGATAATAAACACAAAACAACAATGACGGAATTACGTGTTTGTTGAAATAATAAACACAAAACAAAGATTGAAACACGTGTCACCTTGTTCTTACACTTCCTGAAAAATACTCACACAGTTTGTATGTTTATTTTTCTTATTACTATTATTTATTTATTTATTTATTTATTTATTTATTAACTTTTATTTTTATTTATTTATTTTTTTTTTTTTTTTTATTTTGTGTTGTTGTTGTTGTTGTTGTTGTTGTTATCACTATTATTTTTTTATTATTTATTTATTATTATTATTATTATTTTTTTTTTTTTTTTTTTTTCGTTACCAGGGAAATGTTCTAGCAGAATGGAAGTTTCTTAATCTGCATCTGTAATACTGAAACGTTATTATTACAAAATATTAAACAACAGCAAAGATCTAGTTTCCCATTCCAAACAATATCTCAAGTACACAAAATATATAATTGGTATATTGGTAAAGATAACTCTTAATTTGATAATTGTGGTTTCTCTCTTTCGAATGAACGATAAAACAAGTTTGTGCTGTAATGTCAAATACACTTTCAACAAATTCGAAAGCTGAATAAACAGAAATAGGTTAAAAAAAAGATTTAAAAAATCTCTTATTATTATTATTACAATTATCTCAGCGGAGAGTTCCTAAAATAAACTAAATATTGCCAGTATCTAAAAATATTCTAAATTTGGTATAATTCTAGTTATTAATTTTCTTGTTATAAACATTTAAACATGCAACATCTATTGTCCATGGTGCTATAACAAAAAATCAATGTGTTATACAAAAATTCAATACAGGTACCAGAACGGATTTAGTTGAGGCTAAAAAAATCCATGTTACGTTAGACATTTATTTAGCTGAATTGGCTGATATATATTTTTCACTTCGTAATACTTCTTCTTACAAGATATTATGACATTCCACACACATTACCAGGCTGTGCTAAGTCTCAGATTATACTCTAATAACTAAAGTTACTTTTGATATAAACCTTCGCACCAAATGAAACCAGCAGGTTGTGTGTTGACACCAGCCTACCGACACGTTTCATCGTTATCAGGATTAACAACATGAACAATGTAATAAATACAGTAGGATAACAACAGCTGTTGTAGTAGCAGTCGAGGTAATAGTAATAGTCATAGCAGGAGTTGCAGTAATAGTAGCATTAATAATCGTAATTGTCATAGTAGTGGTGGTAGTAGTAGTAGCTGTAGTAGAAGTAGTAGTGGTAGAGGCGGTTGTAGTAGTTGTAGGAGGTGCAACAGGAGAAGAAGCCGCAGCTGCTGTATTGATAGTCACAGCAACAATGACCAGATAATACGGAAGTAAAACAACATGATTTAATTTGTACAGCAAACTACACCACAGTTGTATTTGTAATGGCGTCGTACGTACAGCATCAGTAGTTGTCATTAGCAGCGATGGTTTGAACAGAAGTAACCCAGGTGCAACACATTTACCAGTCTAAGGATCACTTCTCTAATTTGCGGCTGCTTCTGTCGGCGAAAACGATACATATATCACAAGAAGCGCGTGGCAAGTATATGAGATTAATTGGTAATCTCTCGTTACACAGTCGCCAAGCATTCTGACATAAATGTAATAAATAACGTAAAGTACTGCGAAATTCTCTTGTGTATAGAGCTGCATAATAAACTCATTGTCCGCGCGATGTATTGATCAAACTCGCGGTAGCAGCGGCGTGCACGTTAATCAGCTGCATTAGTAGCGAGACCCTTCAATCTAGAGGTATAATTATGATCACGACTAAATGTAATGATATCTTTTACACGATCTTCTCAGCGTGCTAATTTCAGTGATTCTGCACAATGACCCGAGAATAGACTTCCTGTAAACTGTTTATTCCTGAAACGTTCCGATATTCCGCGAATGGAAACCAGTCGACTGCTCTCTTTTCGCTTACAAATGTTTAAAAAAAAATAAAAATAATAAAAACTTCTTTTTTTAATTTTCTCTTTCTTCCTTTTTATTCCCGCCCCCTCTGTTATGTATGCTGGTTTCTGCATGTAAAAGTAACAAACTAATCCAGTAATTTAGCATTACCAGACTACGTGATTTCATTCAATAACCGTCTTAATAGCAGAGACAAAGAAAGCATGTGGCTAGCGCGCCGTTAGCCGTACCAAATCAATGCGATCGGCACGTCATATTCATATAAACGCTGTACACACAAACTCTACTTTAATTTCCTCATAACTTTTGGCTATTTTTATCCAGAATTTTCTCTCCCGCTAGGGATGTCCTTCTAGGTTTTTAAATAAAGCTCCCAGTCTTTCTGAAAATAAACGGTATTCGATTATGTTTGAAACTCAACGTATAGATTTTAAAAACTATTTTACTTCTGGAAATGTTTGAGTTTAGGATTTAAACATTTCCCGTGAGATGAACTGTTCGAGATCAGCGCCATTCTGGTGATATCAGTGTATGTAATTAGGTCAAATATATTTTGTAAATTTTAATTGTTTTTATAATAATAAAAATTATTATTATTATTATTACTACTACTTCTACTACTACTACTACTACTCTCCTCCTCTTACTACTATACTATTATTATTATTATTATTATTATTATTATTTTTACGCTAAAGACAAACCTTTAATAATAATAAAATATGTCTTTTTTTATGTGTGTATATATGTGTGTGTGCGTGTGCGTGTGCATGTGTGTGTGATATCGCACAAATGAAAAAAAAGAAATTAAACTGACAATTGTCCACTTCCTACAGAAAAATATGATAAATTCTACTGGTACATTTCATTCGTGTTTCCTAAGTACTTTATTTCGTGAAGCCAAAGTATTGAAATTTATTTATTTATTTATTTATTGCTTATAATAATCATCATCTTTGTCGTCATCGTTAACAGTTTCGTTTTATAAAGTAGATGTAAATTTGTACGTTTACTTATGTACGTACATACTTATCTGGATATGTATGTATGTTTCTAAGTGTATGTATGAGTGGATATACATTTGTGTATAATAATATACATGAATGTGTGTGGAAATCTTTTGTTAATGCAACCTCGAATCTGTTATGAATACTGTAGGATGTAAGCTACTTTCAAGTGTTATTACAGGGTTGTGTAAGAAGCGTGAATAAAACTTTGATACAAAAAAAAAAAAAAAAAAATAAAAAATAAATAACAATAAATAAATAAATAAAAAAGTTATTGATACTTTAAGTTAACAATTAATAAGCTTTGCAGACGTACAACACATGTCGAGTGTGACTTCGTATTCGTTTAATATTTACAGTTTCAACTTGAAAAGAAACATTCTCCTCGAAGAATTACTTCAGAAGTCAGCTGAAGAACTCGACTGAATAAATAGTTTTTCCTTTCATAAACGTTTTATGATACATGAATAATTCAAGAGCGGTACCTGTCAGATATAGTTTTTCTTTTCTTTATTTATTTTCATTTTCTTGCTTGAGCGTGTCAAATGCGGATTATAACTATTCAAGTCTACTTATGAATATTTATTAGTACGCTGTAAGCTTATGTTATACCGACAGCTGGTTATTTGTTATATTTATTGCTTTGAAAACTAACTAGAACAGACTTCAGTTTCTACAGATCATGCGTAATTAATACTTTTAAAATAACTGATTTTTCATTTCTTTTTCTTTCCTTATATTTTCTTTCTTTCATTATTTATTTATTTATTCATTTATTTCGTTTTTTAATCTGTCATTCTTAATCAGAAATGAGTTTCAAATTTCAAATAATAAATGTTTTTTCTTTTGTTCATATTTCTGTATCATTCGTTTCGCTTTCATTTTGCATTATTATTATTATTATTATTATTATAATCATGGTCACTATTACTGAAAAAAGAAAGAAGAAAAATATACTAAATAATAATAATAACAAAACGTTTTTTATCATAATTATTTTGGTTGAAATGCCAAATGATTTCGATAAGAGAAAAAGAGGAAAAGCAAAGAAAGAAGGAAAGAAGACATACTGATCATTATTAATTTTCTGAAAACAAAAATAAATGTAATGGATTACGACAGGCAGAATTTTGTGAATTCGTCTCCTGAGAAAACTTCTACGTGTGTTCGCGGCGAGAAGTTACAGTAATTGTGACATAATCGATAACCAGAGACACGACTTCGCAGATAATTTTACACTTTGCTTAAAAATGAGAGAGAGAGAGAGAGAGAGAGAGAGAGAGAGAGAGAGAGAGAGAGAGAGAGAGAGAGAGAGAGAGAGAATAATAATAACAAAAAAGTAAATAACAGTAATAATAATAGTAATAATAATAATAATAATAAAATAATAATAATAATAATATCAATAATAATAATAGTAATAATAATAATAATAATATCAAGAATAATAATAATAATAATAATAATAATAATAATAATAATAATAATAATAAAAAAAATTAAAAAGAACCAAGTAATTTAGACGCTGGCTCACTGGTCAGAGCTGTAAATAAAAAAATTCAAGTAGAAGTGTTTTTCTAACGATTATTGACTTTTTCCGTTTAAGTGCTTCAGCTGGATTATTATATGTTCGAGGAAGTTGCTGTTGTGCTTAGAAAAGAAACATGCTGATGAATATTTAAACTGGTAACAGCCGTGGATTTCTTTTATCACACCGTCAATAAATTAGCACAAGCAATAAATAAAGTATTGTTAATAAATATTATTTTAATCATTCATTCATTCATTTACTTTGTCCAGTGAAGTTAAATAACTTTTTATGTACACATATTGATGCCTTTAAAAGTCTGTCTACTTCATATATAAAGTATTAAATCAAATATTTATTTATATATTTATTTATTTATTAGAATTAGTTTTATCGATTGAATCTAATAGTGTATTAGCATTAGTTTATGAACAAACCGGATACTCAGTCTTTGTAGGTATTTTACAGACCCCGTTTGAGATAATTATTTGCGAATGCAATGTTTATTTGAATAATAAATTCACTGATTAGTCTGAATACGATATTTCAGTAATAAATGACTTTCAGGGTAGAACAATTAGTATGGCTTAAACAGTAATAATACTACTTATAAAAATATAAAATTCAACTGAAAATTAATGCCTATGTCTTTTATAGAAAATACAATTGCATTAATAATGTGAAATAAATAAATAGTGAAATAAATAAATAGTAAAATAAATAATAAATAAATAAATAAACAAATAAATAAATATAATAAATAAACAAACAAGCAAATATATAAATAAAAATTATGATAATATAGATACATACTTACATATACATAAACACATACGTACATACAAACTAGTGTTTTATTCAACTGTTTTGATTAATAACAATTAATTGTAATGCCAGTTAAATGATAATAAGATTAATAATAAAATAACAGTATCAGTAATACTTTTACATTTCTCAGTTTACAACAAACAAAAGAGAAGACACTTAAGATAATTTAATCATATTTTTCTGTACACATTTATTATAGTGGACTGTGTTCACACATGCAATTTAACTTGAAATCACAACAGAATACTTTCTACAAAATTCACATACACATCATCTCTTAGACAAATAAACTTAAAAACAAGCCAAAAAAAAAAATTACTGTAAATCAAAAATATATCACAGATATTCAAAACCATTGACCTCTGGTCAGTCACCCTCAAAACTGAAGTAATACTGGTAAAAATTCAGCAAAAACAATACAACGAAATTTACAAGAATATACTTAGCTACAACTCTGTGTAAAAATAATAGTCTTCATGATTTCACCCTTGTTTTTATCATTTTTCATTTTTTTTTTTTTTTTTTTTTTTCCAGCTGCTGATTGTATTTACCACTCTACTGTTTTAGTTCTTCTTTTTGTTTTTTTCAGGGTGAATTATACAACAGGTTAACCATGACACATGTCACAAATGCATTTTTATTTTTATAAATTATAAAACATAAAAATATGAAATATATAAATCTACATATCGTCAACCCTTCGTTGCTCTTTCTTTTCGTAAACAATATTTGACAATGTGTTTCTTCATGTACCTGTCCCCACACAAAACTGTGTCCAGCCCTGCTGACCTCTAAGCTTTCTGTTGTACTGACACTGATGTCCCTGCAACTGAAGGACCCCTGGTCCCTGTGTTCTTCTGGCTGGCTCTCTTGCGGACCAGCTCAGCCATGCCAGGAAGACGGGAGAAGTAGTTTCTGGCCAGCGTGTGTTTTTGTTTCACCTTGTGAATAAACACCTGACCATAGCCCTGAAACACAGCCAGAAAACATTCTGTTTTAATTATCTGAATAACTAGAGATGTTCTCTGCTTATCATTATTACAATCACTTGTCATTATCATCAGTATCATCATCATATCATTATTATCATCAGTATCATCATCATATCATCATCATTGTTATTATTATTATTATTACATGCATCTTCTTATTAATACAAGAAAAAAAAAGATGAATGTTTACCTATCTGTATTATGTTGTTTTTCTGATAAATATAAATTTATAAAGTCCACAAGACTACTTGAAATGCTGTTGTAACTGCCAGTATGAATTCGCAGGTGGATATTACTAATATATAGAAACAATGACCATAAACTAATGTTTGCTAATTCCCACTTTACACAGAAAGTGTACAGAAGTAGCTTTTATTAACATGAAATTTATAATTTTTTTAAATTAAAAAAAAAAAAAAAACAATTAATATTAAAATTATAACCAGTACACTAAGAGATATATTTAGTAACAATTACCTCTTCTAGACTCTCAAGTTTCTCATGAGCTTCTGCCTCATCTTTGGTGAGCAGTATACAGTTCCAGGGAGACCACTCTTCATGCTTGTCCCACCTGACAAGGACAAGATCAAACATGTCGTCCCATGCACTGAGCGTGCTCTGACTGCTCCAGATGTTCTCAACTAGGTAACGCAAGTCACTCTCCTGAGAACACAAACAAATATATAAATATACAGCTTGAAATGTTAATAATAATAATAATAATAAGAAGAAGAAGAAGAAGAAGAAGAAGAAAAATAAAAAGAAGAAAAAGATAAACAACAAGAACAACAATGATAATAATAGAGAATAATAATAATTTTAATAAATAAATAAATAATAAGATCAGTAATAACATTATTGATATTACTAATTAAAAAAAAAAAAAAAAAAAAAAAAAATAAATAAATAATAGAAAATAAGGCAGAATGTCTTAGTAAAATTATTCATCGACCAAAACCTGAAAGACACTAATAATTAATAACAACCAGAAGATATATAAAAAAATATTACTAATAATAAACAATAATAGATTCACTATTAAAAGTGGTTATGACAAATAACAACAACAATAACAATAAAAAATAATATTAATATTCATAAAAAATAAATAAATAAATAATAAACAAATAAGTAAACAAATAATAAATGAATATAAAGAAAGTAAACTGACATAAAGCTATATTAAAGAAAGATGTAACACACAAACCTGTAGGAGGAAGGCAATCTGAGAGTCATCATCGTAAATCTCCTCTGAGCGTCTCAGCATTTTCAGCATGTACCTGTAGTGACTGTAGTCCTGTCTCACTCGCCCGTCGTTGTCCACCTTGTTACACTGGCGACACTTGCCCACTACGCGAGAGTTCGAAGAGAGAGGGAACTCTGTCGAAGGGAGGTAATTGTTGCAGCCGGAACAGAAGTAGATGTTCTTCCGCAACATGGTTGGATCCTGTGGAACCTGAAATACAAGTATTTAGTCTTAGAAACAACAACAACAACAACAACAACAACAACAACAACAACAGAATCAAAAAAAATAATAATAGTAGTAAATAATAATAGTAAGAAGAAGAAGAAGAAGAAGAAGAAGAAGAAATACACATTGTATAAAGATTGAAAAATATTAGCTCTTGTTCTGCATTTATATTTTAAAGAAGTTAACTGCACAAATTAAGGAAAACATTTTATCCATTCTTCTACTTTGTATTCTAATAAAGTCAAACTAAAACTTAACAATGGTTAAATAAATAACAAAATTTCATCAAAACAAAACAATGATAAAGTTGTTAAACAATTTGAAAACTGAAACTAACAAGTGTCATTTTAAGATGAAATTTAAAAAGAAAAAGGAAATAAGAGTGAGAAATAAAAAGAATTACTTTGAGCAGTTTGGCTGCCTCTGGGTTGAACGTGGGAGTCTTGATGTACTGTAAAAACAGAGTGGCAATCCTCTTTCTCAAGCCATCAAGGTTTCCCTCTCTCACTCCTCTCATCAGCAGATCAGCCTCTCTGTCAATCAACTCAATTATCTCCTGAGTGAGCTTACAGTCGTGTTCCTGAAATACCACACATCATTTTAAAATATTTTGTTTTAAAACTGTAACAGTCACAGTATAAACAAAAGACAAAAATATATTTCTGAGTTATAGTTTCATTTATTTCTATTAATCAGTGAAAGAAAAGGTGATATCAGATACTTTGAATGTGTGTTTATTACTATTAATTGTTGCATTTGAAAGATAATGATATCACATACTTTGACTGTGTGTTTGAGAGTGAGGAGGACGTCAAGACGCTCGTCCTGTGTCAGGTATTTCATGTTGATGCTGTTGTAGATGTCTTTCAGTTCACGAGCTCGAATGGTGAATGGTGTGTCCATCAGTGTCGGCTTGCCATCCGGACCTTTCCACTTCTTAGGAGAAGCAGCCTGTAATAATAATAATAATAATAATAATAATAATAATAATAATAATAATAATAGTAATAATAATAATAATAATAATAATAATAATAATAATAATAATAATAATAATAATAATAGTAACAATAGTAATAATAATAATAATAATAAAAATAATAATAATAATAATAATAATAATAATAATAATAATAATAATAGTAATAATAATAATAATAGTAATAATAATAGTAATAATAATAATAATAATAATAATAGTAATAATAATAATAATAGTAACAATAGTAATAATAAAAATAATGATAGTGGTACTACTACTACTAATAATAATAACAGTGATAATAATAATAATAATAATAATAATAATAATAATAGTATAATAGTAATAATAATAATAATAAAGTGGTACTACTACTACTACTACTAATAATAACAGTAATAATAATAATAGAAATAACAGTAATAAAAAATAATAATAATAATGATAATGATAATGATAATAATAATAATCATCATCATCAATAACAATACTATAATTTATAAATATTCTTTATTTAACTCATCTACTGCCATGAAACAATAAATATTGATTCAAATTTTCATCTTTAAACTCTGTAAGCCACAAATAAAGGGCTATAAATAAATGTACTGTTACACAATCTGTAATGTTCTGTGTAGTTAATAACTCCATAGTTAAAGTGTTAAGTAAAATACCTTGTTTTTAATTAAAAAAAAAAAAGTGTTAATTAAATACCTTGTCTAGGAAAGTTAAAATTTTGTATAGCTAATAACTCCATAGTTAAAGTGTTAAGTAAAATACCTGGTCTAGGAAACTTAAAATTTTATATAGCTAATAACTCCATAGTTACAGTTTTGAGTAAAATACCTTGTCTAGGAAAGTTAAAATTCTCAGTTTCTTGTTGTTGTCATCTGCCTCCAGCTTGTGACGGTCAATGGCAGACAGCAGCTGTGTTTCCTGATCTAACAACATGTAAAGAGCTGCTTTGCGTTCTGCTCCTGTCAGTGTGCTGTTGATTCTCTCTATCTCCTCCAGTCTCCACTCTGTCAGACAAAAACAGTTTAACTCACAATGTGCACAGTCTAAGTAATCAACAAACATTAACAATACCACGGTAAATGAATGCTAACAATGCCATAAAGAACATGTCTGGTACGATGTGTTTCAGTAATAAATTTAAACACAAGTGTGTTTGTCAAATAAACCCATCAAAGTCATCATGTTTTAGTCTTAAAACATTCCAGTTATTCCTAAACAACATCATTCTTCTTCTTCTTCCTTCTTTCTATCTTTTCTTCAATCCTTTAAATCTTTCTTTCTCTTTGTTTTGTTCATTCATTCATTCATTTTTTTTTCTTTTTCTCTTTCCTTACTTCATTTTGTTTTTATCTTTCTTTCTCTGTTTTCTCTTCTTTCCTGACAAAGTTATCACTACACAAGACAAAAGTGTACTCACTTTCAAGTGCATGATACAGGAGATCAAAATCATCCTTGTTCTTTGGATTCATCCTCCTGGCAAACTCCTTTCTGATCCTCTCCTCCTTCTCCTTCCTCTTCCTCAACTCCTCCTGTCTTTCCCATTCCATCCTCCTGTCCCTGTCCTCCTTCAGTTTCTTAACTCTCTTTCTGGCCAGCCATCGTCTGTAGTACTTTTGAAGAATAATAATCTGCAACATCAAAGAAAATAATTAGTCGTTAGTTTTTAACACTATAAAATAAGATATTGTCTTTCTTTGATGGGGCTTTTTTTCTGAAGTAAGGGGATAATATAAGGAACACCAACCTTTTTGGGGGTGGGGAAAATAAAAGGAAAATGGTTACAGTGGAATATTCATTTAATATTAGACAAAACAACAGGCAATAATGTTGAAACAACAAAATATATCTCTTTTATTTAAATAAATAGGTAATTAAGATATTAAATACTAATAATAAAAATAATAATAATAATAATAATAATAATAATAATAATAATTTAAAATAATATTTAAAAATTATACAAATAAAAAAATAAAAAAAATATTGGATATTGTTAGTTATAATATTCCATTGTTAAAATATTAACTAAAATAAACACCTAAACAAACAAACCTAAAAAAAACCCACTAAATAATTAATAAATAACTAAAAAGAACCAGAAAATAACACAAAAATCATCTGCACAAAAGACAAATAAACTTATAAAATGTATTAAACAACTCTCGAAGAAGTAAAACGAAAACACAAGTCACCTTTTGAAGGATACCTTGAAGATGCTCATCGGCTGTGATGTACGTCTGTGGTTCAATGAGTTTGTCTGTCAGATTGGCCACGTACACGCCTATCTTGGTCATCTGAGTGGACATGTCGTTGCTGGTCTGCTGCAGCCGGTGCCACTGTTCGGTTGTCTGGGTGTCTCGGCAGTACCGCTCAACGGGTGGGGGTGGGCGTTGTTTTTTAACAGTCTGTGCGGACGCGTTGTGGAACTCGATGCCAGTTTCTTTGTGACGGTACCCACCCAGGTACGGCTTCTTTCTCGTTGTTCTCTCTATTTCTACAATCACCTCACGTGCATTTCCATCCTCTAATAACAATAAAACACACTGTCATTATTATCTTGCTGAACAAGCTAAATTACAATAAATATTTACTTTATCTGAAATTATTTATAACTTTGTAGCAAAAAAAAAAAAAGAGGAAAAAAACTTTAATTTCTTTTATAGCTTATGAAATGAAATACTATAAAAATTATAAATAAATAAATAATATATATATAATTTATGTTTATAGCTAATTTTTTGTTTAAAGAATCAAAAGTGAAGCACAAACATACAGGCATTATTTTGATTAACTTTTTTTTTTTTATGCATAATTACATTTATTCACAAAAAGAAAATCATGTAGTGAAACACATTAAATATGTTACAGGAAAATTAAATGAGTAACACTGTGATTAACCTCCGATAACTCTCACTGTGATCACATCAGGCATGTGGTATTCCTGCCGAGGCCTGTATGCCTTTATAGGCATGTTTATTGGATCTGCTGACTGCAGTTCTAACTGCACTGTTCCATTTGGACCGACACCCAGATCTGCCAGAGTTGTTTCATCAGGCATTGTTTTACCTACACCAAATAAACATTTACTAATTAATTAGTATTTCTTTTCTAATAAACATTAATTTTACTTGTTCTTCAAATGCATAAGGAAAAGGAAAATACTCTGAATACTCAGTATAATACAAGATCTTCATACAGTTAAACAACTTACATATATTCAGTTTTGCAGTGGTTTAATTGTATTTCTAAATAAATATTAGATTTTAAAATTATTTTGATAACTTCATTTCTATTACTACTGTTATAACATCATAAATACTTACATATTTATATACTGTTAAAGAAGAATAGATGAATGGAACTAATACATTACTGGTAGAATAATAACCAAATTTCATTTAAGTTTTTAAATTTATTTATTTTATTTTTGGAGGGTTGACTGAGGTTTTTGGAGACAAGGTAGAGCTTTTTCTTTTTTGCTTTTGCTTTTTTGCTTGAATTTTTGACAGACTTTTTTTACTGTATAATGTTTAAAATAAATATTTAAACTATTTGATAAAACTATGTTAAAGCATGAAACAATTAATCAGAATTATGTTCAATAAAAAAATTTTTAAACATAAAATAAAAGCAAAAAGATATTCTAATAATTATAATTTAAACAATGCAAAAAATGAAAAATAGCAGTAGTTTAATTTCTTTAATTTTGATGATAATTTTTATAAATAAATAAAATAAAAAATAAAATAAAATAGATAAAAATAAATTAAAATCAAATAAAAAAAAATAAATAAAAAAAAAACTTACTTTGCATTTTGAAATTAAAAACAATTATACACACAAATAACAAAACAATAATAATAATAAAACAACAACAAAAACAATAATAATAGTAGTAGTAATAACAATAACAACAAAAAATAATAATAACAACAAAATAATAATAATAATAATAATAATAATAATAATAATAATAACAACAACAATAATAATAAAAACAAAAACACTATCTCACCATCATACATGAGAAGAATGAGGTTGAAGGGCATCTTAAGTTCTGTAGCAAAATGTTCCTTGAGCTGCTTGAGAGTTTGTCCCAGGGTGCAGGCCAGAGTAATAACCTGTCCACTTGGCATGAGAACAAACTTCACTGCAAATAGAAATACTCAGTGACCAGCCAAAATCAATGTCACCTCTTAAAAACACACCCACATGCTTATGTAACGTGTTTTTGTCAAGAATTTCAAGAAGGTGAGATAAGAATTCATTGTTACTGGGGCCCATCCCAATAATTTGGGTTTATATTATAGACAGATAGATAGAAACAGACAGTCAGATGGATGAATGGACAGAGAGAGACATTTGTGACTATAAATATTCTTAGTCATTGCTAAGTATATGTTAGAATAATAATTATTTTTGTTTTTAAATTGATTATTTTAGAAACTGTAGCCTGTGAAGTATCTTTTATATCATCAGTAAACAAGGACAACAAACCAAGCAATTAAAATATATTCATCTTTTGTAAAACAAAAATTCATTCATTTTAAAGATGAACATCCATCTTTTAATGAAATGTTTTTTCTTTTGTGTTCAGAAAGGTTAAGTCACTTTTACATGTTTTAGGCCAGTTTAACTATCAATAATTAAGTATCACCTTAAACTAGGCCAGTTTATATATCAATAATTAAATATCACCTTAAACTAGGACAGTTTATATAACAGTAATTAAGTATCACCTTAAACTAAGCTTAGATGTGTTCCCAGAGGCTGATATTTTAATAATTCATTTAAATTATTTCATAATTACAAATAATCAAGTTTCAAACATACTGAAGATGCAACTACATTGCAATGATTTAGTAAAAAGACTTTTGTTGTTTTTTCACTTTGTTTCCAAACTGACATTACAATAATAGAGAAAATTTGTCAAAAATAAATCAAACATTATTTTGAAATACGTAGAAGATATCCCATTTGTTCAAATCATCAAACATACAGTTCAACGACTGTTATGTTTATTTAATTAAAGAGCAAGTCACTTAAAAGTTTCAAATTTAAAAAAAAAAAAAAAAAAAAAAGAATAAAAAAACAAATGAACAAACCTGTTGCATTGGCATTTAGATTGACTGGCTTTTTCACTTTGTCTTTGGGTGAAATTTTAATTTTCTCTTCTTTCTCCATGGGAATGTCATCTCCAACTTGTTTAGACTCTCGCTGAATTTTGTTACGTTCCTCAGGGTGAAGTTTATCTTCACGTTTCTCTAGCTCAGCTTCAGCTGAAGATTTCATCTCTGCTGTGTCTCCAGTCAACATTTCATCACCTGCTGGTGCTGCTTCCATCCTAGACCGTTCTCTCTCAACCTCCTCTGCTGTCAGCACCTGTTCTGATCTGTCAGTTGCGGACAGCACGCGTTCCCTAGAATGAACTGCAACAGGTTCAGGTTGCTGCACGCCACTCTCTCCTGGCTCTGTTTCTGCTTGTTCAGTTTCCACTGGTTCAGTTTCCACTGGTTGTGTTTCAACTGGTTGTGTTTCAACTGGTTCAGTTTCCACTGGTTCAGTTTCTGCTGGTTCAGTTTCCACTGGTTCAGTTTCTCCTGGTTCAGTTTCCACTGGTTGTGTTTCTCCTGGTTCAGTTTCAGCTGGCTCAGTTTCCACTGGTTCAGTTTCAGCTGGTTCAGTTTCAGCTGGTTCAATTTCAGCTGGTTCAGTTTCCTCTGGTTGTGTTTCTCCTGGTTCAGTTTCTACTGGTTGTGCTTCTCCTGGTTCAGTTTCAACTGGTTCATTGGCAGCCACATCAGCTGGCTGTTCAGCTGAATCAGGACCAGGTTCTTCAGTGATATTTGTATCAGACATTTTGTTACTAGAAATAATAATAATAATAATCTTAAAAAGTGGCATTAACATTATTATTTGTTTAATATGAAAAAAAAAAGGAAAAAAAGAGAAGATGCCCCTTTGGTGAAACAAATTAATAAAATAATACTAAATGAAAATTATAACTGATAATATATTTAAAAAAATTAAAAGATAAAAAGATAAATATAAATAAAAATTAATGTAAGATAAAAAAAAAAAAAATCATTTATATCGGTTTTCGGTTACATCTTCTGATAGAGCTATATCGTATCTTTTAAACAATTTTATATATATATATACACACACACACACACACATATATATTCACACACACGCATGCACACACACACAAACACACATACATATACATATACATAATTACACAGATACTGATGCACATATGCAAACACACATGCGCGCGCACAGCACTCAAACAGATACGTATGTTATTGTTAACGATATCTATATTTTCATTGAGAAACATAATTATCATTCCTTCAGCTATTTAAGGAAAAAGAAAAAAAAATCAGTTTTAAGAAAGATTGAACCTTTGATATACAATTTAAATATAAAAGTTAAAATTTAAACTTAGCTTACCTATTCGGAAAGCAAATAACTATCCTCAAACCTTCTCGTCATTAAGCAGCAGCCATTTTAACATACTCTGTCGTTGCTAAGGAGCTTTCCAACGCATAGCTACAACGATTTATTTAATTGGTTGTTGGTACGAAACTAACTAATCAAAACCCACGTTCCGACTGTTGACGGTTTCCGTAAGAAAATAATGGAAGTTGGTCGCTAAAGCTTCCATAACAACAGAGGTCACAATATATTTAATTTTTGTAACAAATAGTTAAAGATGTAAGAAAAAAACCTTTTAGTTTTAAAGCTTTGTCCACTATTGTGATCTGTTTGTGTATAGAACGTTTCACAATCAAAAGGTTAGTATATTTTAAGGATATACTGATTTTGCTTTCGTCTGAGAGTTCTGTGTCATTGCTGTTCGGTTGGTAAGATTGGACTACGTCCTTCTCATTTCAGTCTAAATATAATAATAATATTTAAATGTACATAAATACTTTCCCCAAGTAGAATATATAATGATATCAAATAAAATATACATTAATAGCCAATTGTTATTCTGTTTATTTTCATTAGTCTTAATTTTCTGAATTCTAGATTCATTTATTACTTTTCGAAATATAATTAATGTTACACCCATTAGCATTTTAAGTTTAAATGGAGTTGATAGTGCTGTGAAATTATTCACTCTTATAATGTTATGATAAACATAAATTATTCAAATGGACTGAATCTCAGTTTGATAGTAATACAATTGATAATACCTTTTTTTTTATTAATAATTTATTTTGTCTTTTTCTTAAGATGAAAAATAAGTTGTAATTGGGAAATCGTTTTTAATAGTTTCAGATTATAAAATAATTTTATATCATAATTATAAATTTTAATAATTACAACTAAAAATTATATTTAATAATTCTGTACTGAATGATTACCACAGAAAAATGTATAATGAAGGCTATGTAGGTAACACTGAGTACAGTGTAGCTGATTATGGTAAATGTTTATTTTTAGACATGGCGTCTGCAATGGAGGAAACACAGGGGGAGATAAATGTTGAAGAAAGAAAAAGCAAACGACCAGCCAAAGACAGCCTGGCTGGTTTGCTGCCAGATGGATATCCCCGTCTGCCTCCAATCAAAAAGCCTAAACACCCAAAAGAAGACCCCTACCTGAAGAGTAAAATGATGACATTCAGACTGTCCACTCACAAACAAAAACTTCTCATGAAGATTCTGTAAGACATACAAATAATACATTTTCTTTTCACAAAACATTTACAGACTGAATCATACATCATTAAAAGTGTAGAAGATATGTCATATATCATCAGACATTTACAGAATATATCCTTAGAAAAATGATGAAAACATATATCATTAAACAATCTCACTATATTATCAAATGAAATCTTATGCAGGATCAGAAACTGTATTTATTGGAAAATAATCAAAAATTCCAGTGGGTTGTCTTCCAAACATTTGTTGAATGTTTGTTAAGATATTAATTTATGTCAACGGATACATAATGCTATCAACCACCACATGTAATTTCCTCCACCATATTGAATATTCATAAATATCTGAGGTAATTCAATACATTTCTTTCTGGAGTCATCCATTATAGCACCACATTAATCACAGTCAAAACATTTTAAACTTTTTTTTTAAAGCTGGATTAATACATAAAACGTCAATGAATTAATATTTACAAGCAACACTGCTTCACACCTCATTTATTTAATTACTTGCTATTATTATTATTATTACTGTTGTTATTGTGAGCAGACAGGAGACTGCACTGAAGGCTATAGATGAAACAAAGGAAGAGATATCTCAGCTACCACAAAAACCACAAGCCCCAGAGTTCCCCAGCGAGGTAGGAGTTTTTTTCTCAAAAATACACACCTCTGTTTTCTTGCTGACCAGATATTACTTTTATATAAAACGTACACATTTTTTATATTTTTTATATTTATGTTCAGCAAATCTGTTTTCATAAGTGAATCCTAATTTCAGAACTTAGAATGTTGTTCTCCTGAGCGTAAGAGTTTGTTTTATTTGTAAATAAAGAGAAGTGGTTTTATTATGACACATGTCATAATGATTTATTTCTTAAATAATGAATTTGGTTGATATCATCACAGAACAGCCATAAATAAACAAATGTTGATTTAATTACATAATTTTTGTTTAAATAAAACAAAACAAAAAACAATAACAAACAAGTCTTTCATAACTGTAAGTTTCTTTTGATGTTTATGTTAGCCACAGATTATCTCATTTCAAAACAATGATTAATTTTCCATAAAATATTGTGTTTAATGCAAAAAAACATACATTTTTCAAATTACAGACTAAGCTGAATATCATACCCATATTCAGTATAATCAAAAGCTTATTAAAATGGATTTTATGCTTTCTACCATTTAATGTTAAAAATATGTCATTTGTTTAGCAAATTTATACAAAAAAAAAGTCATATGAATTTTATTTTATTTTTTAATTTAATTCATTTTTTTATTCTTTTTAATTAATTTTTGTAAAGATATTATCAGGTTTTTTTGTAAAACCAGTTTGTTCTGAAAATACTAACAATGTTTAAATATTGAACAACACAGCGCAGGAAACTAACCAAAGAGGAAAAGATGGCGGTAAATTTTATATCACTGTAACTCAAAGTTAAAGAAACAATAGCATGAAATATATTTATTTTTCAGTTTTAATGTATTTATTTAAACTGAACAGTATCACCTGCAAATTTATATTTCATCACATACCAGTCATATCAACACACTTTGTTACATAGATCTCTTCCTTGTTTCACATTAGAAAATACTTCAGTATTTCTCACTATGTATATAATAGTGTGTGTATGTGTGTGTACACACAACACACACATGCATGCACACACACACACATATATACACATATATATCATTTTAACTAGTTCATATATCAACCTTCACATTTTGTTAAATATTCATTAGTTGATTATTCTTTCATTTTATTTATAAATTTCTAACTTGTCCTTACTATTGATATTGTTTGTATACAAGGCATAATTTACTTTTAACATTCGTTTAACAGACAACTTGAACACACACACACACACCCACAGATAGATACATATGTTAACAGCATCTTAATATCTGATATTTATGTTGAGAAACAGTTAATATATCATTTTTTGTAATTCTTACAGTCTATTTTCAGATATTATTTACATTAGCTCCATTTAATAGCATATATTTAATTTCATTTAATTTTAAGTTGCTTTCATTTTTCTTTTTCAAAAATTATTTTCACTTGTTATATTGGTGACATAAGATTCATGAAATTCTTTTTTAATTTTATTTTATTTATGAAGTTCCTAAAATCACATATTTCATTACATACACATAGTTTTCATCTTATGATGCTAAGTATTTTTACTGCTTGTGTTCTGAATTAACTACACAGATGATGAGTGAAGGCAGGAAGATTCGGGTGAGTGCAGATCATTAATTAATGATGGACCAAAGTTAAAAACATCCATCATTGCTAGCTGCCTAGCTCTTGAAGTTCTGCTTTGACTGATTTCTGACGTTAAATAATTATGTGGTTGCTTACTATGTCTTTTTTTCATTGTCAAATTTTTTATTTATTTATTTAAAAACTTACTGTATTTATTTTTTTTAAATTTCTATTTTTTTTTTTTAAAAGACACCAGCAAGAACAAACTTTTATTATATATTACAACCACATAATTATAATGTTCAGTTTACAAATAAAGTTCTTTTAATTCTGATTTTTAATTGTTTTTATTTGTTTAATTTGTGTTTGAGTCATATTGCCTGTATGAAGTTCTTTTTTTTCATTATATTTTTTTAAAGTAAATAAAAATAGCTAATGTCAATTTGAATATACTTATCTATGCAAAATGAAACTAACTGGTAAGCTAGTATTTAAATTTTAATTACATAATTGGAAGCAGAATAAGTAAATGAGTGATAAATAAATTACTGCATCTTTGTCAATGTCAACAATCATAAAAAACTTTTTTTTAATTTATAAATAAAGAAACAAATATTTAAAAATTAATGTATAACACCAGATAAAATGATAAAAAATATATTTAATTGGATATTTCTGAACTTTTAATTTTTTTTTTAATTTTTAAATTTAAATTTTTTTTATTTTTAAATTTTTAAATTTTAATTTTTTAATTTTTATTTTTTTATATTTTTTTTTTTATTTTATTATTTTTTTTTTTCTTTAACATTTCCTACTAAAATTTTATTTAAATGTAAGTTTTTATTTATTAAGTTACTTTTTGAATGTTAATTTGAAATTACCAGGCTACATGACTCTAGCAATTTATAATTTATAATTAGCTGCAGAAATCCATAGTATTGTTTTCTCTGATTTCAGTCAGTATAAATATTTAATTTTTAATCAAACCCTTACAGCTGCTGATTAGAGAACTGTGGCTAGACAATGTAGATAGAATGAAATACAGGAGTTTTAGAAAACAGAAGCTATAGATAGTGTATTAGAAAATACAAATTTACCTTTAGAAAATTCAAAAAGAGATTTACACGTCGTTCTTCATTTCTAATCTTCCTTTTCTAAATTTTTATATATTGCTTAAAAAGTAACACATATTCATTTAAAATTTCAATAATAATGAGAAACATTGCAAATTATATAACATTTCAGTACAATTACTGCTTAGAATTTAATGCAAATTCATTTCAAATATAATCCTAACCAACATTTTATTTCTATTATTTAATCATATGTTTCTGTATACATTAATCAACTAAACACTATATTTCAACACAACACCTAAATGTTTGTAAAACATAATTAAATCATATTTAACACAAACAGAAATAAATATGGATAATAAAACAGTAATAATGACTGTTATATTGGATCAGTCAAATAGTTATTTGTTAATTATTGAAATATTGTTAATTAATATAAATTGTTACGGTTACTTAAACACATAATTTATAATCCTAAATTTGATATAATCATATATAATGATTATCTATGACATACATACTGATTACTATATTTTTACACAGAATGTATTTATTAATATTTTATTAACAGAAATTTACAGAAGTAACTAGAAAAACAGAATCTACTGCTGTTGATAACATTATCTATTGCTTTTTCATTATTATGTCTTACAGCTTAGGTACAGAAATAAATTCTCTTTCATAATATACTTTTTATATTTTATATTCTGTATGTATTAATAATTCTAATCTTATTCTTCTCTTCATTTTATATATTTATTTATTTATTTGTTTATTTATTTATTTATTGTTTATTTATTTATTTATTTATTTATTTATTTATTTATTTATTTATTTTTATTACTATTATTTTGTTTTTCTTTTGTGATTAGTAACTATTACAAAAAAAAAAAAAAAAAAAAAAATTACATCAAAAAAGAAAATGGCATTTTTGTTTTATGTTTCTGAAATATTATAAATTAAAATTATATTTGAAGTAAAATTATTTGTATCATCAGCTTTATCATCTCAAAATATTCGTTAGTATTAAATGTTTTTGTTTCACAATTATGAAGTTGAATGGTAAAGTATAAATTATTATTTTTGTTATTGTTTTGTTATTATTTATTCTTCTCATTATTATTTCTGTTGCCATCTTTGTTGTTGTTGTTGTTGTTATTATTATTATTATTATTATTATTATTTTATTATTATTTTTATTATTATCATCATCATCATCATTATTGTCATTATCATCATTATTATTATTATTATTGTCATCATTATCATCATTATTATTATTGTCATCATCATCATCATCATCATCATTATTATATATTTAAGTTTAAATTTCATAATGTCATTTGGAACTCTTTGGAGTGGTTCAACTAAATGAACTAACTTAGTCAGATATTTCATATATTACAGGACTATCAATTATCATTGTTTGTTTGTTTCTTTCTTTAAACTATAAACACAGCTACAGTTGTTGTACTCAGTGTTATATTCAGTGTTATAATGACAATTCTTGCTGTTTTTTTTTTTTAGCTCAACTACACATTTCTGAAGGGATGTGTGGAGAGTGGGCCAATAACTCCCATGCAGAAAGAGTGGGCCACACACATTGTGGCAAAAATCCCAGAAGAGTTGAGATCCACTCAGTACATGAAGAGTTGTCTCACAGAGCTGTTTGGAGAGATCCATGCAGACTACACCAACAGCATGAAGAAATCCATGGGTAATCTTTGTTTTACATTTCACTTTACATGTTTTACAGTTCATCTTACATTATTCTAAAGTTTTTTCTATATTTTACATATTTTAGTTTGCTTTTCATTATTTTACACTTCAGATATTTACACTGTTTTTTTCAGTTTCTTAACAGTTGATTTTAACATTGTTCCACATTTGGATTTCAATCTATCTATAATAAAGCAATTTTATTATCATCCTTGTTTGTTATTATTTATTTATTTAATTATGTATGTATTATAATTTCAGTGCAACATGTACTGATAACTCCCGGTGTGAAGGGTTTGGAATATGAAGTTGCTGGACCTCCTCCTTCAGAACCAGAGTAAATAAACTTTATACTTGTGTTTATTACTTACATTTGTAACACAAAGTTGCTGACACATAAACATGAAAAAAAAAAAAAAAAGTAATAATAATAATAAATACGATATTATCATACAAATGTGTAAAAGTAATATACATTCTGAAACAACATTTTTGTTTTGTTATGTGCATTTGTATATATATATTTGGTTTGTGTCTGTATTTGTATGAATCTCTGTTTACGTGTGTGTGTGTGTGTGTGTTTGTGTATGTGTGTATTTGCCTGTGTATAACACATATATATTCTGATGTAAATAAAAATGTGTTTTTCACTGTATTTATTACTACAGGGGTCTGGACTTCTCTCGACCGTGGCATGATAGCTACGTAGAAAACTGTGAGTTTATTGCTGAGAACCTGCACATACTGCACCCGTCCATGAGCACAGTGTTGAAGATGTGTCAGATCACCCTCGGCAACATGATCCTCGTTGACGTTGCAACATACAGGTGACAGTTTACATAACTGTTTGTTTTAGACACAGATAAACTAACTTGTTTATTCACCTACTCATTTTAATAAGGATGAACATAATTTGCTTACAGGATTCCATCTAGCAGCTTGTGGATGGAAATTATTGTTACAGCTTAAAATTTTATTTATGTAAAGAGCAGACAGTAATGTCTTGACTTAGTGCTGCTGCCAGTTACTTATTTCCAGTTCTAAACAGTGCTCTGGTGTTACTGAAGATAATGTTTGTCCTCTTTATCAGTATATGTTATATTGTGATGTAAATTTTAATTTGTTTTACATTTTTAAATTTATTTATTTATTTATTTATTTATTTACTTAATTATTTATTTATTTATGTATTTATTTATTTATTCACTTACTTACTTACTTACTTACTTACTTATTTATATATTTACTTACTTACTTATTTATTTATTTGTGTATTTATTTACTTACTTACATACTTACTTACTTACATACTTACTTACTTACTTACTTATTTACTTATTTATTTATTTGAACAGAGCACATGGTCCAATGGACTTTGAATCGATGAAGAACAATGTAATGTTGGATCTGGAAAAAGCAGAGGAAAAACTGATGCACAGGTAAAAAGTTTAAATTATTTTTACATTTAATACAGTATTTGAATATCTCAGTCAGTTTGTTTGTTTATATATTTAGTTATTTAAACTGTCAGATAGTTTGCCTATAAATAGAGCAGCAATAATAACAAAAACAACTGCAAAAGATATGCTTCTGCCACCACTGATAACAATAACAATAACAATAACAATAACTGAAACTACAAATACTATGAATGAAGACAATAATAAATGTTTTTTTGTTTTCCAGTTGGCATCCGAGTGTGATAAATGTATTTGCAGACAAACACAGCTTTGCCAACATAAAACCTGAGAAAATGGAGTCATTTTACAACAGTGTGTCTACACTCATCTCCAACCAGGTAACAGCTTCACTCTGCTTTCAGTGGAAAAAAATAATTTATGTGGCTTTTTAAAATATAAAAACACCAAAAAGTAAAGAACAAAAACCACAAAAAAAAAACAAGTTAAACAATTAAATGTAGATCTTTATTTTCATATCCAGAAATGTCTTTATGTAATTTTTTGTATTTTGTTTTATTTATTTTTAAATATTTTATTTTTATCACCTATAGTAACATCATATTCAAGATTCCATTGGTATGGATAATATATAATATTTTTTGTTCCCTCACAATAACTGTTTTTAATTTATTTTATTTTTTATTATAATTATTTATTTATTTATTTGATTGAATTTTTTGAAGACTAAACCTTCCATTGTTTTTCAGTATTGGCCAACCAGTCAACTATTTTATATATATATATTTACACAGAAGTTTCAAAATCCTTTATCAAAAAAAAAAAAAAAGAATTGTAAATTGTGTTCCTAAAACAGTTTTATTATTTTAGAAGAGTAGTTTGAGAGAGGAGATATTTTCAGTAGCTGTGTGTAGTATTTGGGATTCGATACCTGTACCTATGAGTGTTAAAACAGATGTCTTAACCACTTACTAAATTGCTTGTAATTTATGTAAAATTTATCTTTGCACACAGATCAAGGATCTGCTGGTGAGGACTATTGAGGCATTTGTCAATCTGTTTGAGCCAGAGAACCGACTAACACTTCCTATTCTCAAGATGGAGTTGACGTTTGATGACAACAAGATGCAGTTCTATCCCCCAGTGGAAGACCTGTTTGACAGTGTCATGTTTGTCCTCAGCCAGATCACCAAGACAATGCAGCATGTGCCCACTGTCCAGTCCTGGCTGGCTGGAGGCAACACAGTCACCTACACAGATGTGACCATTGCACAGCACATCATGAACAATGCCATTCAGAAACTGAAAAGTGCTGTTGAAAGCTATTTCGAGGCTCCAGCAAATCACCTGCAGTCTTTCGGTAAGTCCTGACAGTCTTGTACATTCAACACTTTGACAGAGGATAAGATAAATAAAAAAAAAAAAAAAATTGGCTGCTAAATAATACCACTGTGTCTTGTTTTACCAGACTGTGTTTGATGTTTTTAGCTTTGATGAAGGTTTTTGTATTTTGGAAGGACATTTCAGAATCTTTATATTTTACCAAACAGAACAACTATAAAAGGTGTGTTTATTATTACTGGAGTTATGAATTGCTAATACATTTTTATTTGTGTTATTAAAATAGCCAGAGGAGATTTTTCTAAAAGTAAGTTTAAAAATGTCACAATATTCACTTAAATTAAAAAAAAAAAATTGAGAGAGAGAGAGAGAGAGAGAGAGAGAGAGAGAGAGAGAGAGAGAGAGAGAGAGAGAGAGAGAGAGAGAGCTGAGAAAGAAGTGAAGGAACAGGAGAAAAAGAAAAAAGAGAGAATATTTAAGAATATATCACTATTTTCACAAAGATTTTACTTAATTCAAGTATCACTGTAGACTAGTTCACGTCATTTTTAAAATGACTTGTAAGATCAAAGTATAAATGTGACACAAAGAAAAGAGAATGAAAATGCATTCACAACTTCACAGGAATTTTGTTTGTATTATTATTACACTGTCTTTTCATATTTTCAATTATTTAACAAACAAAAACTATATATTATGTCAACATTGTTTTTCAATTTATTATTTTATTAGTTTGTAGAATTTTATTTACAGAAATGTATTACTGCTCTCATTTTAATCATAAACTGGAGAATTACAGTATCTAGTATACTGTTCACAAATTAATGCCACATTAATAAATGTTTTTGTCACTCTTTTCTTTATCCATACATAAATATTTTTTCTTATATTTAAATATGTTTATATAAATTTACAAAAAAAAATTACATCCTTTTATATCCTCAGATTTAATTGTTAAATTCACAAACACTGACATGCAGATTTTTACCTATTATAAAGTTTAAATTAATTAATTTCTCAATAATTAAAATTTTAAGTAAGATTATTAAATAAAACATTTATTTGCTCTGTGTGTCATGTATTTGATTTTGAACTATAATTATTTATTTGTAGCAATATGTGGTTATTTTCAGTTGGTAATTATCAGTGTTATTCATTTGACCATATAAACATATAAGTTATATTTACTTTATGTGTTATTTTAGTTGATCGCTATGACTACATTGTGGATGGCACAGCACTGAAAGAAATACATGCCTATATGGAACAAGAACACACATTTGCAGAATACACAACAGTAAGCTATTCTTACTACTTGTTTTTATTTTTTATATTTGTTTAATGTTCATATCATATTTTATTTTAACACGTTCAGGAGTATTAATATTGATATTTAGAATATGTTATTTTAAAACTTTGTCAATGAAAGTATGTATGTATATTTAATAATTCAGCAAATGAAACAATATTTTTTATGAATGTTATATGTAGTAATAATAATTACAAATATACATATATCAGATCAACTTAACAAAAAGAAAAGTATTTCAACAGTGATGTAATCAGTCTGCATTGGTTATAACACATAATGCATATTAACTGTGGATTTTAAATACTGTAACTGACATAAACAGTTCGTAATGAATACATATATACATATATATATATATATATATATTTTATAAAGGTTTAACAGTTACTTAATTACTTTTTCATGATTATTACATATATTAGTAATAACTGTGTGTAAATATATATATATATTATATAAATTTAGCAAATAGAAAAGTATCGTAACCTGGCCAGTGAAATCATGGGTCTGCCGAGCATTGAACACTTTGACATGATTCGTCTGGACTGTGAGGATCTCAAGCGTGGACTGGCTGAAGCTGCCCGTGGACTGGCCAATGAGCTCCTCAGTCGAGTGTCGTCTGACCATCGGCGAGAAAATGAAAGGTGGACTGCACTCACATTTGTTAACAAACTAAAATCATCAGTGATATAATCTTACTGTAACAGTCTTTCTAATGACACGAGAGTTATTCCATATCAAATTTACCTGCTTACTTACATATAGTTTTTATTAATTGCTTTCTTTTCAGAGTGCAGTAATATTAAAAATATAATTTTTTGTTGTTTTTGTTTGTTTTTGTTTGATTTGATTTTAATTTTATTCAAACTCTGTATTAACACTTTTTCAGTATCTGTAAAGAGTTTCGACTGATATCAGAGCGAGCTCTCAGAGTTCCGGAGACCAGCGAGGAGCTCATGGAAATGGTTGACTTTGTCACACATGCTAGAACCATCGGCATGGTCTCTCTCAACGAAAGAATAAAGGTTTGTTAAATTACAAAACTACACTGTTTAAAAACACATCTTACTGTACAGATAGCTTAGAATGCAGTCAAATGTGACCAAAAATCAAACAATTTGTTAACAATAATTTTATTATTATTATTATTATTATTATTTTTATTTTTAAAGTTATAATTTCTATATTTAATTTCAATGTAATTATTTAAGAAAAAGCACAATTGTATCCCTTGCTGAGTTAACGTGGTTATTGTCAAACATACATTACAGTTGTGTTTCATGTATTTTAAGTATAGCAAGTAAAACCTAAAATGTTGTCACTGAGGTTTTAAAACTGGTTTTTGGTTTGTTTGATTTCAGGAGTCAAAAGACAGACTTGCTTACCTCATTGACGTCTTCATGTTCACACCAGAGGACATTGAACTCAACTGCGAAGTTCTCACCTGGCCTAAACGAATCAATCCAATCTTTGATCAAAACGACGAGGTACAGCAACTTTTAATTGTTAACAAGAGTAGAATAATTAATTAAATCACTCTAATTTTATAATGTAATACTAAATTTATGATAAAAGGGTATTTTTGTTTTTATTAAGATATCTAAGTTAAGGTTTTATAAAACACTGTTGTTGTTTCAGCTGGTTGAGTCATCCAAACAGAAGGGTGAGAAGACGTTGCTGGAGAAGAGGGAGAAGGTGATGTTGGAGCTGGAACGACTACGCCAGCGTGTGGATGAGTTCAACGACTATGGTGAACTGGACATGATGCAGCAGTATGTGCAGGACGTGCGCAAAGTACAGCAGCGTCTCGGAGAGGTCTCAGAGAGCATCAGCTGGATCAACAAAGTAAGTAATATTAAACTATGATATTCTTTTAATCAGCTGGATAAACAAAGTAAGTGATATTAAACTATGATATTCTTTTAATCAGCTGGATAAGCAAAGTAAGTAATATTAAACTATGATATTCTTTTAATCAGCTGGATAAACAAAGTAAGTAATATTAAACTATGATATTCTTTTAATCAGCTGGATCAACAAAGTAAGTAATATTAAACTATGATATTCTTTTAATCAGCTGGATAAGCAAAGTAAGTAATATTAAACTATGATATTCTTTTAATCAGCTGGATAAACAAAGTAAGTAATATTAAACTATGATATTCTTTTAATCAGCTGGATCAACAAAGTAAGTAATATTAAACTATGATATTCCTTTAATCAGCTGGATAAACAAAGTAAGTAATACTAAACTGTACCTTTAAACTGAGTAGACTGTTTCACTTTTTTCTAATCTTACTAATGTTCTTTGTTTGATACATCAAATATAAAATTGGAGATAAAATATTACTTGAAACAAATCAATAAAAGTAAATCTTGGCATTAATGATAAAAACTCTCTCTGGAAAAAAAGAAAAGAAAAAAAAGAATTTGTTGAAACTAAATAATGATTTTTACTTGCAATTGTTTACTGTTAAGTAAGTGTTCTTTATTTCTGTACAGTTCAACTGTACAGCATATCATTCTGTAACTATCCATTTGTTGAAGTAGGACAAAGTTTAATTGTTCATTATTAATTTTCTGCAAGCTGTAATAAATGTAAATTTATTTGTACTGTGGTATGACAACTCTTTTCACATCTAGAAACTGAACAGTGATTAACCAGAGTTGAAATTATATTTTATAACAAACGTATTTACAGGAAGAAGCACTCTACAAATATCCAATTTCAACCTATCCAGATGTAGATGAAATCACCAATGCTCTCGATCCATTCCAAAGACTTTTCAATGTTGTTCTCAAGTGGCAGAAAGCAGAGAAAAAGTAATTTAATATTTATATTGATTTTTTTTTTATTTTTTTTTATAAACCTGTGTTTTGATCATGTATATTTCTCAAATAATTTTATACTGTAACAGAAACAATTATTGTTTCTATTACTATTATTGTTATCATCTCACCATCATCATCATCATTATTATTATTAATATATCATAATCATGATTATTAATATATTATCACCATCTTCATCATTATTATTATTGTTTTATTGTCATTGTCACCACCATCATCCTCATCATCATCATCATAATTAATGTCTAATCACCATGTTATTATAACTACAGCATCTATATACTGTTTATTAAGAACATAACAAAATATTTATCTCACACAGATGGATGGACGGTGCTTTCATGGAGCTGAACTCAGAAGCTATTGAGGCTGAGGTTGATGAGTACTGGAGAGAAACGTACAAGATTCAGAAAATCTTCAGTCAGCGAGTGAAAAAACTCATGATGGAGAAGGATGAACGCGAGAGAGAGAAGAAGAAAAAACGGCGACTGGCCGAGGACTCTGGGGAGGAGGTGAAGGAGGAAGAAGAGGAGGAGCTTCACATCCCCCAGGCCCTGAATGTGTGCAACACGTGCATGGATAACATGAAACAGTTCAAGGTAAAGTTTAGAAATGTGTCACTTCACAGAGGATTTAGAAGAATAGAATTGATGCACGTTTTCATGTAACTCAGCAAAAGTATTTTTTGCACAGAAGGCCACATAAAGAATCATATCATCTTCATCCAGCTCATAAAAACAACCCATGTGTATTCTTTCTTTGTTTTTTCTTTTTTATTATTCTCAAAACTGAAATTTCTCTGCCATGATAATTGCAAGGGGATACACATTAATCAGATTCTTTCTGCAAGGAGTAAAGTTAGAAATAAAAATTTGTTTTGGCTTGATATGTATTGGCCTCATAAATATTTCTGTTACAACTCTAACACTTGTTTTGTTACTTTCAGTGAATACGTACTTCTATGTTAACATTGAATGTGTTTTGTTATTTTCTAGGAATACATTGAATGTGTTTTGTTATTTTCTAGGAATACATTCCTGTAATTTCCATCATGTGTAATCCTGGAATCCGAGCACGTCACTGGTCCAAGATGTCGGAGATTGCTGGTTTTGATCTCACCCCAGATGCTGGAACCACACTGAAAAAAGTCCTCAAACTCAACCTTGACCCTTACATGGAACAGTTCGAATCAATTTCTGCAGCAGCATCAAAGGTAACATTTGTACTTTACAAAATAAAATGTACCCAATCTATATAAAGACATATATATATATAATGAAAATCTTTATTATTGAGTTACCTCTTTATAAATCATTAAATTAGAAATGTTTTACCTGTTTTTGTCTGTTCCATCTTCTTCTTCCATTCATCCATAAATCTACTGATATTATATCTGTGTATTGTTTATTCTTTGTGAAAAAATTATAAAGTTTTTACAAAATTAAAAATGTATTGCTTTTATTGTTATTATTTTTATAATTATTATTAGTAGTAGTTTTTGTAACATGTTTACAAAAATAAAAAGTTATTGCTATTTTTATTATCATTATTTTTACTTCTATTAAAGGAATTCTCACTGGAGAAAGCTCTAAAGAAGATGATAGAGGACTGGGCGCAGGTAGACTTCAACCTGATAATGTACAGAGACTCAGGAATTCACATCCTCGCCTCAGTGGACGAGATCCAGACTATCCTAGACGACCAGATTGTCAAAACTCAGACAATGAGAGGATCTCCTTTCATCAAACCATTTGAGAAAGAAATCAAGGTGAGAGAGTTGTAAATACTTAAATATCTGAAGATTAAATTTCTCTCATTTGAAGATTATGTCGTTATATCATATTTTATTGATGATTCTTGTTAGATTTGTTTATGGCATAACTAACACTCTCTTCATGCTAATATCAGCAAATTAGTACACACTGCTGTGTACCACTCTGTTGTTGGATTTCCTCTCTCATTCTGTTAAAACACAAAACAAACTAATTTCAAGCAACTAGTAACCAGAAATGTTAAAATATGTTGAGCCATGTTTTTCACTGGTTTTGTCTGTCACTGTTTTGTTGTAGAGCTGGGAGGAGAAGCTGATTCACACTCAGGACACAATAGACGAGTGGCTGAAAGTTCAAGCCCAGTGGCTGTATCTGGAACCCATCTTCTCCTCTGAGGACATCATGCAGCAGATGCCAGAGGAAGGCCGACTCTTTCAGATGGTGGACAGAAACTGGAAGGACGTCATGAAACACACAGCAAAAGATCCCAAAGTAAAGAATTTATTTCATTTTAGGTTGCAGTGAATAGCAGTTTAATAATTATACAGAAAAATATATCAGTAATTAGCTTGCACGTATTGAAGTAATAAAACAGTAGAATTAACTGTTAATTACAGACAGGACTTGTGAGTCTGTGTAATAAATCAAAAGTGAAAATCCAAGATAAGTCTGAATTAAAAAAAATATAAATATATACAGTTAGCATTAATAAATATTCGCATTGTTTATTCTACAAATTATGTAATATGTTATATTAATACATATTGTTTATTTACAGGTCTAATATGGTTGTATTATTACAGATTGTTTATTGTACAATTCTAATATGTTATATTAATACACATTGTGTATATAAGTTATTAATAGTTATATTAATACACACTGTGTATGTATACAAGTTATGTAATATGCTATATTAATGTATATTGTGTATATAGAAGTTATGTAATATGTTATATTAATACACACTGTATATATAAGTTATGTGATATGTTATATTAATGGATATTGTTTATGTACAGGTGATGGTAGCTACTGGACTGCAGGGTTTGCTGGAGAAGCTCAGAGACAGCAATGGTTTACTGGACAAAATTAACAAAGGTCTCAACGCCTACCTGGAGAAAAAGAGACTGTTCTTCCCAAGGTAATAATCTAACAAACCTAATACAGGATACACTCTCATTCGCTCTAATTCTTTACCTGTCAAACTCTATTCATTCATTTAGATATTTACTTTTATAATGTTTCTTTCTTATTTTCAAGAATATCCATTTCATAATAACATTTAACACTTGACTGTGACAGATTTTTCTTCCTTTCCAATGACGAGATGTTGGAGATTCTGTCTGAGACAAAGGACCCCACTCGAGTTCAGCCTCATCTCAAGAAGTGTTTTGAGGGAATTGCCAAACTTGAGTTTGACTCGAAACTCGACATCCACGCCATGTTCTCCAGTGAGGGAGAGAAAGTGAAGCTGAGTCAGGTGATTTCAACGTCAGAGGCGAGGGGAGCTGTAGAGAAGTGGCTGCTGCAAGTACAGGACGTGATGTTGATGTCTGTCAGAGACGTCATAGAGGCTGCCATAGAGGCAAGTGATGCAGCTTTTATATACAGACACACACACACTTACACAGAAACAATCAAAATAAGTATTACAGCGTTTAATATAATACACACACAAAAAGATACATGTAGAGATACAAACTGAACATACAGGTTTGTGTAGGATCACGAAAATACAGATATACAAACTGTACATACAGGTTTGTGAAGGATCACATTTATACAACTTTAATGCAGATTTACACATAATAAGCATAAGAACTGACAAATATGAAAGTAGATGCTGTGACAGTAGATCAGTGTTATCATGTTTTATTTTTGTTGCAGGCATATGCAATTTCACCACGAACTGAGTGGGTGAAAGAGTGGCCTGGACAGGTTGTTCTGTGTGCCTCACAAGTCTACTGGACCAGGGAGGTTCACGAGGCAATCCGCAGCGGACCCCAGGGTCTGAGGGAATACTGGGACAAACTGGAAGCTCAGCTTCACGAAATTGTTGCTCTTGTGAGAGGAAAGTTGTCAAAGCAGCAGCGAGTGACACTGGGAGCTCTTGTCGTCATTGACGTCCATGCCAGGGATGTTGTCACTGACATGGCTGACAAAGGTATTTCAAAACTTCAGAAACACTGAACTCTTAGATTCCCATTTTCTATAATGATTGTTTTTTAATTATTTTTTATATGTGCCAAAAATGACCGGTGGGGATTCTGATTTCACTGGTTGCTCTGTAACTTTATTCAACACAGATAACACACTCAAATAGTTCTCTTTCATTCTTTTTACACAGACTGTACTGTTATTTATTTATCATTATTTTCATTTTTAATATATATATTTTTAAATATTAACTTCATCATTAACTAAAATACTTGTTTGTTAAATAATCAATATCATATTTAATATAAAAAAAAAAAAATGTTGTGTGTGTAGGTGTGTCAAAAGAGAATGACTTCCAGTGGTTGGCTCAGCTGCGCTATTACTGGGAGGACAGTAAGATGCTGGTTCGAATCACCAATGCAACAGTCAACTACTGTAACGAGTACCTGGGAAACTCCGCCCGTCTTGTCATCACCCCTCTCACTGACAGGTGTTACAGAACCCTTATTGGTGCCTTCCACCTCAATCTGAATGGAGCTCCTGAAGGTCCAGCTGGAACAGGAAAAACAGAAACAACAAAAGATTTGGCCAAGGCTATAGCTGTCCAGTGTGTTGTATTCAACTGCTCTGATGGTCTTGATTACATCGCCATGGGAAAAGTAAAATATTTTTATTTCAGCTTATATTTTTAAACTAACTGTTTGTAATAGGTATGATAGGATTGTTGTTTTCATTTTATTTATTTATTTATTTATTTATTTATTTATTTATTTAAAACATTTATACATTCAAATTACTGCAATGTAATTTTTTATATATTATTTTAAATAGTTTTGTATTTAATTTATGTTGTGAAAACAATGTGCAACCATTTATAGTTTTATTACATTTAATATAAAAGTACTGTTCCTGGATTAATATAATTTTTAAACTTTTTTTAATTTTTTTATTAATATTATTATTATTATTATTATTCTGTAGTTAGAAGACTTAAATCTTTTGCTTTTGTGTTTTTCCAGTTTTTCAAAGGTTTGGCGTCTTCAGGTGCCTGGGCATGTTTTGATGAGTTCAACAGAATTGATTTAGAAGTGTTGTCAGTGGTTGCCCAGCAAGTGAGTCTTCATAGATCTTCTTTTATTTATTTTTTTATAAATACAATCTTACACACATTCACAGACACACCTATATACATATAACATGAACAGAAACACACACACAAACATACACTCTCAGACAAACATCTGAACATTCACATATACAGGTACATACACACACACATGCACACACACACACACACACACACATACACACACCACACATTCTCAGACATACACCTATACATGCATACACACATGCAAGCATGCACTTCTGCATACACACACACAAATATTCAAACCCAAACCAACATATAACATATTTTTAGAAATACAAAAATAACAAAACATAAGCTCTGATATATACAAAGATTTACATACAAATCTAACACACAACTATCTAAACTACATTGTTAACGTATTTTTCAGATTCTGTGTATTATCCGAGCCATTCAGACGAAGGCAGACATGTTTTTATTTGAGGGCACGGAGCTCAAACTGAACCCCAACTGCTACGTGTGCATCACCATGAACCCCGGCTACGCAGGCAGATCCGAGCTGCCTGACAACCTCAAAGTCCTCTTCAGAACTGTGGCTATGATGGTGCCAGACTATGCCATGATAGCAGAGATCTCTCTCTATTCGTTTGGCTTCCTCAACGCTCGTAACCTGTCAGTGAAGATTGTAACAACGTACAGGTTGTGTTCAGAACAGTTGTCATCGCAGTTCCACTACGACTATGGCATGCGAGCTGTCAAAGCTGTCCTGTCAGCTGCTGGAAACTTGAAACTGAAATTTCCTGATGAAGATGAGGACATTCTGGTAATTTGTGTTTAAATTTAAAATGAAAACAGAGTGTACAATGTGTATAATGTGGTGAATGTTACTAGCTGGGTCAGATTTTGGTATTAAAACAATTACAAATTAATATCTTCAGTGTGAAAGTGGTGAATTTGGTTGTAACAAAATGTTTTCCTCTGTTAACTTTTACAGTGAGTCAAAACAGTTTCTCACAGCTAGAGCCTAAACAGCCTTTAAATGTTAGTATGTTAACCTCTGTTTGTATTAGTGCTTTCAAATCTATTTAAATTAACACACATCTTTGAACATACAAGTCCAAAAAGAAATATTTTTGATACAGTGGCAGTATAATCTGAATCTCTTTACAGTTAAATTAATATTACTCTGTGTGTGAAAAAAGAAAGTTTGTAAATATTTCTATTTTAATCAATCTTTTCAGCTGCTGCGTTCCATCATAGACGTGAACCTGCCCAAGTTTCTGTCACATGACATCCCACTGTTTAACGGAATCATCTCTGACTTGTTTCCTGGTCTTGTTCTGCCCGAGGCTGACTACAAAGTCTTCCTGGAGGCAATGAAAGCTGAATGTGTGAAGAAAAACCTGCAGTTTGTCGACTTCTTCCGAGAAAAGATAATCCAGACTTACGAAATGATGATTGTCAGACACGGGTTAGTCTCAGTTTTTTCTCTCTCAGTAATTTTTTATATCAAAGATGGATTCAAAACAAATTAGGAACATGATTAGAAACAAATTGTCATAATATCAAACTTTAAAATATGATTTGTTTGTGTCATCATGCAGATTTAAATTTCTTTTTTTGTATTTTCAAAATAATCAGACATATCTACAAGTGTCAATAAATAAATAAATAAATAAATAAATAAATAAATAAATATAGCAATGTTAAATGTTTTTAATATGTTTTAATAGTATTGGTATTGAATTATAAAGTATTCCTACCTAAAGACCACCATCTCATTATTTGAAGAAAAAAAAATAATAATAATAAAAAATAAAAAAAATACTTTTTTATGAGAATGTATACCATTTAAAAAATATTGTCTCTATTCAGCTAGTTTAGAAGAGTTTAAAGACAATTTTAATGTTTCACAGATTTATGTTGGTGGGAGATCCGTTTGGTGCCAAGTCAAGTGTACTTGAAGTTCTGCGTGACGGCATGACCAAGCTGTACGAGGACGGTGTAGAAGAGTTTGACAAGACGATCGCTCGCATCATCAACCCCAAGTCCATCACCATGGGTCAGCTGTTTGGTCAGTTCGATCCGGTCTCTCATGAAGTAAGAATCAGTGACCGTTAGATGAACAAACAGACAAAAGAATAAAACTGTTTTGTTTATAAACTCCACGTTAACATAAACCTTACTTCACCTGGATTCCCTCTTACCTGCTTCCCCTTTCTAAAATGATGAAAATGTTTGTGTTTCAGTGGACTGATGGTGTAGTAGCCAACACTTTCCGAGAGTTTGCGTCTGCCGACACGCCAGACAGGAAGTGGGTGATCTTTGACGGGCCGATTGATGCTCTGTGGATTGAGAACATGAACACTGTGCTGGACGACAACAAGAAGCTGTGTCTGATGAGTGGAGAGATCATTCAGATGTCAAACGTCATGAGTCTCATCTTTGAAACCATGGACCTGTCACAAGCCTCGGTAAATTGAAAATACAGCACATGTCACTGTTACTTCTTTTAAACAGTAAAAACACTAGGCTAGATGAAATTATAACTGTCAATCCATTATTCATAAAACCATGCTCATTATTTGTAAAAAAATGTTTCTGAAATATTTCTTATTAACAACGATAACAATAATTATAATGATTATAATATCAATAATGATAATGGTAATAACAATAACAATAATAATAATAATAATAATAATAATAATAATAATAATAACAACTACAATATCAAAAATAGCAACAACCACAATAGTACTAATAATAGTAGTAATAGTAGTAGTGAAGATAATGATACAAAAATAAAGATAAAATGAAGATAACTGAAAACTATGAAAATGTAAAATAAAAATATAAAAACAGATTTTTTGTTTACATGAAGAATATGCCATGTATTTGTCAGAGGAGTACAGAGTATGACTAACCAGTGTTTAATTCACAGCCTGCCACTGTCAGTAGATGTGGTATGGTGTACCTGGAACCGTCCACTCTCGGCTGGAGACCAATTGTCCGGTCGTGGATCCACACTTTCCCAGAAGTGTACGGAGCAGAGCTGGAAGAGCTGGTGGACCAGATGTTTGAGTGGCTTGTTGACCCCTGTCACGACTTCATCAGAAAGAACTGCAAGGTTTGTTTGTTTGTATCTTTTTCTTAAGTATTTAACAAATCATAGATGTCACATATTGGCTTAACATTTTTTTTTTTTTTTTAAATAGGTTTTAATTTAATGACTTGTGGAGTAATTTGTTTCAGTACTTTCAGTTATTAATTTGTGAATTAACAAAACCTACCTGTCAGTTTTTACTTTATGTGTAAAAATGTTATTTATGTGTCAGTTTTAAATTTATATGTTATATGTTATTATAATTTACGTGTTAGTTTTTGCTATGAATTTTTGATGTGTTACAGGAGTATGTCCCAGCCAGTCTGGCAAATCAGGTGAGATCCATGATGTTTCTCATTGACATGCTCATGCACGAGTCCATTACAAAAGATGATGCAAAGTACAACAAACACCTGAGAATTTACCTCCAAGTAAGTATACATATATATCTTAATATCTTTCATATATATAACTTTAGTATACCCATATCTTACTATTTATATATACAATATATTCCTCCAAATAAATATACATATATATCTTAATAGCTTTCTTATATATAACTTTAGTATACTCATATCTGACTATTTATATATACAATATATTCCTCCAAGTAAATATTCATATATATCTTAATATCTTTCTTATATATAACTTTAGTATACTCATATCTTACTATTTATATATACAACAAGTTAAGAGACAGAAAGTTTCATTAAATGAAAGTAATGGAATCATATTACATAGACTTATATACACACACAATACATGTACAAAATACACATACCCAATGTACAGTGCACATACAATGTACACATACACACACTACACATACACAATACATATCCATAATGCAGATACACAGACACAATATACAGACACAGTTAGTATTGTATCATACTGAAAAGAAAACATAAATCTCTAGTTTATTTGATGCCAGCAGATAAACACTAAACTGATTTCACTGTGTTTCAAGCAAACTATTACAATTAATTCCACTTCTAACTGAAAATTAAACTTTCTCACTGAAGTCTGTAACATGTTGAATGTACAACTATTGTTTCACATTCAGTGCTGTTCTCAGTTAAAAGTGTGTGTTATTTTGTTGTAGTCAGCTATTTTGTTTGCCATCACCTGGTCAGTTGGAGCCGTGGTGGATGTAGATGGACGACACAAGTTCGACACGTACTTCAGAGATCTTCTCAATGGGAAGTACGAGGAGTTCCCTGTTCCAAAGGCTGTGGGCAAAATAGAAAGTCCAATGCCATCTGACCACCTTATATATGACTACATGTATGAGGTAAGTTTGTCTATCTGTGTGTGTGTGTGTGTGTGTAATGGGCATATCTGTACATGTATCAGTTTATGTATGTATATGAATGTATGTTTGTGTGGTAGTTATTTTTTATCATTATATTAGGGACCAAGTAATTTTTGAATACTGTAGCATAGTATCACAGATATTGTACTTGCATGTTTGACTAATTTTGTCATATTTGTTGGACACAGCAAAAAGCTCGTGGATCTTGGCGCCACTGGAATGAAGTAATCCGTGGCACTGAAATCAAAGGTGCAAAGATCAGAGAAATGTTGGTGCCAACGATGGACACAGCACGGTACACGTACCTCATGGACCTGTGTATAGATCACGACAGGTGTGTTTTAGTTCATCTTCAGTCAAACTAAACAAAATAAGTCTCAATATTTCAGTTATCACTTGTCAAAAAGCACATCTCACAAAGAAAATATAGTAACCTGTCATACTTCAGTCTGTGAATTGTTCTCTGTCTTGTTTTACTTTATTTTTTACTTTTATTTAATGCAGTTTTATTGACTTTTTTTGGTGCAATTATTATTACAACTGCTGCTACTACTGTTATTATTACTATTACTATTACTGTTATTGCTATTATTAGTAGTAGTAATATTCTTTTATTCTTATTAATATTATTAATATTGTTATTACTTTATTATTATTATTATTATTATTATTATTATTATTATTATTATTATTAAAAATTTGACTTTTCAGACCTCTGATGTTTGTTGGTCCGACAGGAACAGGTAAAAGTGTGTATGTACAGGACAAACTGATGCACGGACTCTCCAAGGACAGATATCTTCCCACCATTGTCAACTTTTCTGCTCAGACAAGCGCTAACATGACTCAGAACATCATCATGGCCAAGCTGGACAAGAGGAGGAAAGGGGTGTATGGTCCACAGATGGGCAAAAAAGCAGTCATCTTTGTGGATGACCTGAACATGCCAGCCAAGGAAGTGTATGGAGCCCAGCCTCCCGTTGAGCTGCTGAGACAGTGCATTGACCATGGTCACTGGTGAGTTTGTTACCATAGACACTGGTCAGTTTGTATTACCATGGACACTGGTCAGTTTGAGTTACCATGGACACTGGTCAGTTTGAGTTACCATGGACACTGGTCAGTTTGAGTTACCATGGACACTGGTCAGTTTGTATTACCATGGACACTGGTCAGTTTGTATTACCATGGTCACTGGTGAGTTTGAGTTACCATGGACACTGATGAAACTCTATTGCCATGAACATTAAATTATCTGAAATGTAAGTTATATACAACTTGATATGTTATTCAGATCATAACCTTTTATAAAAGATTTCACAAAATAAAGACATGAACTGATCCAGTGACATATCTTGTGACAGGTTTGACCTGAAGGACACATCCAAGATCATCCTGCAGGACATTCAGTTCATAACTGCGATGGGACCGCCAGGTGGGGGAAGAAACCACGTAACCCCCCGCTTCCTCCGTCACTTCATCATCGTGGGCATGAATCCCTTCAACGATGACACCATGGTGAAGATTTTCTCAACCCTCATCTCCACCTACCTCAGAGTGAGTCACAAATTTTTACTGTTCACTACTCTAAATCCAGAATCAGTTAGTTATACAAGTGGTGTTTGCACCTCAGATGATAAATCATTTATTTAATCAGTCATAAGCAAATGAAAGTCTTATTTTTATTTTTATTTTTTAATTCGTTTATATATAATCTTTGTCATTGAGATAAAAGTAGATATGCTGATTTTATAATAGTTTACTTAATCTTCACTGAAAAGACTTGAACCAGTTTTCTTCTAATTGAACAAGTATCCGTAATAGGGAAAATTCTTTCAAAAAGTAGGAGCACTATACATTTACAGAATTATATATATATATATTTTATTTTATTTTATTTTATTTTTTTTTTTTTTTTTTTGTTGTTGAAATGATTGTGCATTAAATATTTCTCAGGCCCAGGAGTTTTCGTCGGACTACTTTTCTATTGGTAACTCAATAGTTCAGAGCACACTGGATGTGTACAAGCAGGCCATCACCAACCTGCTGCCCACCCCTGCCAAGTCCCACTACGTCTTCAACCTGAGAGACTTCAGCAGAGTGATCCTCGGAATATGTCTCATAAAGAAAGAACAGGTGGAAAACAAACGAGTCTTCATCAGGTGAGTTCATTCTACACTAAGTAATTTCATAACTGTACAGAACTGTTACCTTTCAGTATTTATCTGCACAGAAATTATTATTATTATTATTATCATAACAGCAGTTTTTTTTTATCATCATCATCATTGTTTTGGGTTTTATTGTTTGTTAATATTATCATTTGCATCATTTAAGAAAAATTTATTATCATTGTTATTATTAGTAGTAGTAGTAGTGGTAGTAGTTAAAATTATTATTGCTGCTGTTTATTCTTATTTATTGTTGTTATTTCTGTTATTATTATTATCATATATTATTATTACTATTATTACTACTACAATTATTATTATTATTATTATTATTATTTTATCATCATTGTTGTTGTTATGATTATTAATATTATTGTTATTACTGTTGTTATTGTTATTGTTATTAACAGGCTGTGGGTACATGAAGTGATGAGAGTGTTTTATGATCGGCTAATTGACGACATTGACAGATCCTGGCTGTACAAGTAAGTGTTTTACTTTTTTTTATCATTTTAACTAGTTTTTTATTTTTTTTCCTTTTTTCATTGTAGATAAATAATAAACCCATATTTTAGTATTTAAAAAAAAAAAAAAAAAAAAAAAGAAATTCTCTTTCAAATATATATTTTTTTCTATAATGATATTACAGAAATCAAGATGTATAGGTAAAAATAAGGATGTGTTGAAGTGAAAGTAGACAAAATGTATTCAGTTATTTTTCAACATTAAAGAAACATTTTTGAAAACTGTTAATTACAGAACTGTTTCCACTCTGGTGAGAGAACACTTCAAGGAAAGTTTTGATGGAGTTTTTGAACATCTTGCACAGGGTGGTGAAGGAGGAAAGGTTTGTTTTTGTTTACATTTCTGTTATGTGTGTGTGTGTGTGTGTGTGTGTGTGTGTGTGTGTGTGTGTGTGTCTGTGTGTGTGTGACTAACAAAACAAATGAATAGTGTAAAAGATATTAATGACAACATGTAGTTAGTATTTTTGTGCATGTTTAAATATCTACTTCAATATATTTAGACATGGATAGATATGTAGATGCATGGATAGATAGACAGATAATAGATAGATAGATAGATAGATACTGAGATAGAGAGATAGATAGACAGGTAGATAGATAGGTAAATTAGATAAATATATGAATAAATAGATAGATAGATAGATAAATAGATATATATAGATAATATAAAGTAAATCAGTGTCACATTAATTAAGGAAGGAGAGAGAGAAATGTTAAAAATACTTTTTTTTCTATTTTTCTTTTTCAGGCCATGAAAACAGTAATTATTTATGCTTCGTTTATTTTATTTTGTTTTGCTAAAAAAAAATTAAAAAAAGCAAATGTGCTTGCTTTTAAAAATGTTCACTGTAAGTTAAAAGCAAGTATTGTATTCAGCCTGCTGAACCCACATGCATTTTTCAAATTTCAATATATAATTTTTTTTTTTTTTTTTTTTTTTTTTTTTTTTTGTATATATTTATTACTGTTCAAATTATTATTATTTAAACAAAAGATTTCTAAAGACACTTAATGCATGCATCAAATTTGTTAAAATGTTTGGTTTTATTTAAAACTTTTTAAGTTCTGTTTTTCTCATTATTTTTTATTTTTTATTTTTCTTCATTTTATTAATATTTTTAAAACACTGATTATTTTCATTTAGTTACTTTTCATATCAGAATTTCACTGTTGTTTGTTTACAAGTTGCCTCAGTTTTGAGAAAATGTGTTTAAAAATAATGTTGTAACTGTTCTTTTATCATTGTTGTATACTGCTATGCATATTTTATTATGCTATCTGTTCTCAAGTGTCGTTCATAAACATTGATTTTTATCAGTTTTTGAACTTAAAATTGTCTTCTCATTTATATTTATTTTATTTTCAGCTTTAATAATTAATTAGCAATATTATAATATACATACATACATATATATATATATATATATATTAAGTTTAATGTTTCAAAATGAATTACACTGAAATTGTTTGGTTTTGGGTGGGGGTTTTTTTAAATCTTCAAAATAAAACCTACAATCTGTAATTATTTTAGCTAACTTTTTATTAATCAGAGTTAATATTGATCTCAAAAAAAAATTTGATTTGCATATTACAAACAAAGGATTATACCATGTTAATACAGTATCAGAAATCTTTTTAATACCTCACTGAAGCCTATCATTTTTCTGTATACCAATACTGTTTTATTTAAAAATATTAATATATTTTTTCTTAAATACGCTATCATATTATTAGAAAAAAATAATTCTGCTAGTAAGCTTTCTGCAAAGCATACATTAATAAGTGACTACAGTAAAGTAAATATTAGAAATGTGTGACAGGTGTTACAAATACTAATAGCCTGGTTGTGTTAACTGCAGTGTAAAGAAGAGGATCTGAGGAGTCTGATGTTTGGTGACTACATGGACCCAGACGCAGAGCCCGAGGACAGAGTGTACATGGAGGTGAAGTCGCTGGACGAGTTCTACCACGTCGTGGAGCAGTGTCTGGAGGAGTACAACAACACCCACAAAAACAGAATGAATCTTGTCATCTTCAGGTTAGCCTCTGTCTCTCTTTAAATCTGTACAGTTAATTTTGTAATAATTACAATAAAGTAATGGATTTCTAATACATAAAGTTAGTATTATGTTTACATATATAAACTACATTTTTAAGTCAAACATGATCTCATACACACTCACAAACATACACTAATACACATACACACACAGACACACATACACACATTGATATATAAACATCCTTGAATTTAACATCTGGATTATATATATAGTCTCACTCAAAGTAAATTCTACTGAACATCCAAATAATTACTAACAAAAATCTCTCACAGATACGTACTAGAGCATCTTTCAAGAATCTGTCGAATTCTGCGAGTGCCTGGAGGCAACGCCCTACTGGTGGGTGTGGGAGGGAGTGGCAGACAGTCTCTAACCAGGCTGGCCACTGCAATGGCTGGGTATTCTATATTCCAACCTGAGATCTCTAAAAACTATGGAAAAACAGAGTGGAGAGAGGACATTAAGGTAACTGTCTTTGACATTTTAATAATGATGGTGATCATCATCATCATCATGTTTATAATAAGTAATAATAATAATAATAATAATAATAATAATAAAAAAAAAGTAAATAAATAAATAAATAAATAAATAAATAAATAAATAAACAAGTAAATTATCTGAAGAATAAAATTTTATTAAAACATTCTGTTTTTTTAAAAACATAACAGATTATTACAGACCCATTCTACAGTAGTTAAATTACTATGGAAACCTAAGTAAACAAATAAACAATGCAAATAATTTATACAGGATCTGCTGAAGAACACTGGTGCTCAAGGAAAGACAACTGTGTTTCTGATCACAGACACACAGATCAAAGAAGAGAGTTTTCTGGAAGACATTGACAGTTTACTCAACACAGGAGAAGTACCCAACCTGTTTCCAGCCGACGAGAAAGCAGAGATATTAGAGGTAAAACCTTTATAACATTTATTTATCTGAGAACTAGGCAAACCAGTCTGAGGTTTAGTGGGTGTGTAGTTCAGACCTGCTCACTAAATTGCTTCCCATTCTACCCATAGTTCTGAGTGGTAAATTGAAGGAAATCATACTTTTAATACTGAATTTTCTTTTTTTAAATGCTTAAATTTGAGAACTGTATATTTGAGTATATATTTTGAACTTTGTTCTTTGCTCTAATTAACTTTTTCTTTTTTTGTTTATTATTATTAATGTTTGTTAATTTTTCACTTTCTTAGTGGAGTTTAATTGGAATTTTTCTTTTTTGGAAGCGATGTTTAATGCAAATTTAATTTTTTTTCTTTCTTTTTTTAGTGTATTGTTTTTACCAATAGCCAGAAATTATTATTATTATTATTATTTTTTTTTTTTTTTTCAGATTGTTCGGCCATTTGCCCAGGCTGGAGACAAGAACGCTGATTTCAGTCCACTTGCTTTGTTTGCTTTCTTTGTCAACAGAGTGAAGGAAAACCTGCACATCATCATTGCTTTCAGCCCCATCGGTGACGCCTTCAGAAACCGATTACGACAGTATCCATCTCTGATCAACTGTTGTACCATTGACTGGTTTCAAGTACGTTCAGTAATCTGTGTGATTGTGTTGTGTGTGTGTGACATGTACATGTGTGTTTTGTCACATATGTTATAAAATATATTTTTCTTTTTTTTAAGATAATGTTGAAAAAGTTAAATAACTGTGGTGTAAAAAGGAACAAAGCACTTTATTCATTGGTAGAAAATGTTACTGATGTTATTTTTGACTTGTAGGCATGGCCAGAAGATGCTCTGGAAAGAGTGGCACACAAGTTTTTGGAGGATGCTGACATCACAGACAAAGGCAAGGAAGACTCAGTGTTTCTGTGTAAATACTTCCACGAGAGTGTGCGACAGCTGTCTGAGAGGTAACACTGCTTTTAACTCAGCTAATTCTGTGTACACCAGTTCTCTTAACTACACACCATACAAATTAATATACTCTTGTGTCAAATATTTATTGATGGAATGGGGAACACACTATATCCATTCTAAGTTTGCATGAATCTCTCTCTCTCTCTCTCTCTCTCTCTCTCTCTCTCTCTCTCTCTCTCTAATTCTGTCTCTATGTCTGTCTGTCTGTCAGTCAGTCTGTCTCTGGCAGTCACTTTTTCACAGTCTCACTCATACAGTTATTTATGTAATTTAAATATAAACTAATGAAATATTTAAAATTTGACACCAGGTTTCTGAATGAGCTGGGACGTTACAACTACGTGACACCCACCTCCTACCTGGAGTTGATCAACTCTTTCAAGACAATGCTGGCCAGAAAACAGGACGAGACGATGAAAGCCAAGAAAAGATACGTCGTAGGTCTCGAAAAACTGGCTTTTGCAGCCTCGCAGGTTAGCACAAACTTCATTTGATAATCCTCAGTAAAATTTCTTTAATAATCCTCATTAAGAAAATATATTACAAAGCTTTCAGCTTTCTAAAACAGAAATACAGATGTTAGTCTGCAGCTAGAGTATTTGACTATGTTGTATAATAGCTACTTTTTTGCTTGAAACTACATAGTCGACATTTTCTGAATTCTACTAAGAGACGAATGTGTCACTAATGAAATGTTCTCCTACAGGTTGCCACTATGCAGAAGGAGCTGGAGGAGCTGCAGCCGGAGCTGGTAAAGAGTCAGGAGGAGAACAACAAGATGCTGATAGTGATAGACAAGGAGACTATAGAGGTGGAGGCAACCAGCAAGAGAGTGAAGGAGGATGAAACTGCTGCCAATGAGCAGGCTGCTGAGGCTCAGGCTCTCAAAGATGAGTGTGAGGCAGACCTCGCTGAGGCTTTGCCAGCCCTAGAGGCAGCACTCGCAGCTTTAGACACTCTGAAGGTCAGCTAGCATTAAGTGTTCAAATGTTTCTACTGCAAACATTTAATTTTGTTTTCTTTTTTTTCTTTTTTTTTTGCTGATGTGGGTGTTTAATATGCTTCTGTAAAGTCTCTTTTATATATATATAAACATTTAGAGAAACAGACAAAGAGAAAGAGAGGTAGAAAGAGGGAGGGAGTATAAATTTAAATTTTCACAAGTCTCTTTTTCTCTTTTTTTTTTAAATATGTGCACTGTAAAAATAAGAAAAAATGAAGTAAATAAATGAATATTCACTGTTTTCCTAACATGTAAAAACATAAATGTAACAAAGAGTGTGTTTTCTCTCAAAGCCTTCTGACATCACCATAGTGAAGTCAATGAAGAACCCTCCAATAGGAGTGAAGGTTGTAATGGCTGCAGTGTGTGTCATGAAGGACATCAAACCTGACAGGGTCAACGACCCAGAAAAACCTGGACAGAAGGTAAAACAAACAGTAACCCTGTTAAATATATATTAGTAATCATTTGTGTTCTGTACTGGAAGTGTTATAAAATACAATACAATACAGTATAATACAATGTAGTACAATATAATGCAGTACAGTACAATACAATACAATACAGTACAATACAATACAGTACAGTACAATACAATACAGTACAATACAATACAATGCATTATAATAGATTAAAATGTTAAATGTGTTTGACAGATGCTGGATTACTGGACACCATCAAAGAAACTTCTTGGTGACATGAATTTCCTCAACATGCTCAAAGAGTACGACAGAGACAACATTCCTGTAAGTATTTTACAATTTTTATCTTTTTGTATTTCATAAATTCACACAAATAATGTCTGTCACATGTAGTGTCTGTGTATATGTGTGTTAGTATTGTGTCAAGTTTTGTATACGTGTGTGTTAGTATTATGTCAAGTTTTGTGTGTATGTGTGTATATATATATATATTATTTTTAATCTAAATTTTAATATTATTATTATTAATATTTGAAATTTGATGATGACTGATGTGTGTATACTTCTAAACATTCAGCCCCACGTCATGGCTAAGATAAGAAAAGACTTCATTGGCAGTCCAGAGTTTGACCCGGCCAAAGTGGCCAATGCCTCGTCTGCAGCTGAGGGTCTGTGTAAGTGGATTCTGGCCATGGAGATCTATGACAGGGTTGCCAAGGTTGTTGCTCCCAAGAAAGCCAAACTGGCCGAGGCTGAAGCTGAGCTGAAGGCAACGATGGAGCAGCTGAACAAGAAGAGGGCCGAGCTGGCTGCTGTCGAGAAGCGTCTCGCTGACCTCAAACAGACTTTCCAGGAGATGAACGACAAGAAGGAGAAGCTGGAGTTCCAGGTGGACCTGTGTGGGAAAAAACTCATCAGAGCCGAGAAGCTCATCGGTGGACTGGGGGGAGAGAAAGAGAGGTGGACTATAGCTGCTAATAATTTACAGAGCACCTACGACAACCTCATGGGGGATGTGCTCATATCTGCTGGTGTCATTGCCTACCTCGGCCCCTTCACCTCTGCCTTCAGAGACACCTGCACATTAGACTGGGTGAAAAACTGTGCTGTAAGTGTCCACACCTCTTCATTACAACTGTTGTTTAATATTCTTACACAGATGCTCACTATCTTGTGATGTTGACTATTTCATAGCCTTTCATTACAGTCATAGGTTTAAAACCTTAAAATAGTATAAAACATGTTAAAAGTGTTGAAATTTTTTATTCCACTGAATTGTCACATTTCTTATCATTTCGTTACAAAGTGTATTTATAAAGCTGTTTTATGACAACATGAAACAGTAACAAGCAGCATTTGTTAAGTATTTAATAACTAAATTTAAAATTAATTCTTAAAATTACATTTGATTCTTGACTTAAAATGTTTTGTCTGTTGTTGTCAATATATGCTTATTAGTCATTTCTGTTTATTTATTTATCTATCTATTTATTTATGTTTTTATTTATTTATTTATTTATCTATTTATTTGTGTTTTTATTTATTTTATTTTATTTTGCAGTCAAAGGATATTCCATGCACCAAAGACTTTTCTCTAAGTAAAACTCTAGGTGAGCCTATAAAAATTCAGGCGTGGAATATCGCTGGACTACCAAAAGATGCTTTCTCCATCGACAATGGTGTCATTGTGGCTAATGCTCGCAGATGGTAATTTCAAATTTATTCATTTATTTTATCTTTTATTTTATGTTTTGACATTCTGTTGGTTTCTCAAGTTTAAACATGGTGTAGATTTTATTTCAGAATTGTTTGTTGTTGCTAAAGGGTGGGCATGCTTCATTTTTGTTTTAGTTCATTTTATTTATTTATTCATTTACCTATTTATTTATTTGTAATTTTTATTTCTTTTGTTTTGTAGTCATTGTTTTGTATTTTATATTATTGTCTTTGTTTTTTGTTGAAAATTTAGTTTATTTTAAAATTGTTGTTATTATTATTTCTCCTTTTTTTTTTACATGATTATTTTTATTTCAATTTTTTTTATTTTAATAATGAAAAATATTTTATTTATTTTAATTGTTTAAGTATTTTTTGTTTATTTTATTGTTTAAGTATTTATTTATTTATATTATTGTTTAAGTATTTATTTATTTCATTGTTTATGTATTTATTTATTTTATTGTTTAAATATTTGTTTATTTGTTTTATTGTTTAAGTAATTTTTTTTTTTTATTTTGTTCTTTAAATATTTATTTATTTTATAGTTTAAGTATTTATTTACTTATTTTAATATTTAAGTATTTATTTACTTATTTTAATATTTAAGTATTTATTTATTTATTTAATTTTACAGGCCTCTGATGATTGACCCACAGGCCCAGGCTAACAAGTGGGTGAAGAACTCAGAGAAAGACAACAAACTCTCAGTGATCAAGCTGACTGACTCAGACTACATGAGAACTCTCGAGAACTGCATCAACTTCGGCAACCCTCTCCTGCTGGAGAACGTCGGCGAGGAGCTTGACCCTTCCCTGGAGCCACTGCTGCTCAAACAGACTTTCAAACAGAGTAAGTACACAAGATACTCTTTTATAAACATCAGATATTGTTTTATTAGTCACATAAACAGACTTTCAAACAGAGTAAGTACATGAGATACTCTTTTATAAACATCACTTATTGTTTTATTAGACACAAATGAAAAATTGTTTGTAAAACTAACGTTTATTAAATTTTAAGAAAATATTTTAAATTTGGTGTTTAACTATAACTAAAACTACTGAAGATAACAATCAGTGCTGGTTTTGTTTGGATTTTTGTGTGTTTTGGGGTGGGGTATATTTTTGTGTGTGTGTGTGTTTACAGTGTTTACATATATGTATATTTGTGTTTATATGTGAGTGTTGGTATGTATTTATAATTAACTGTTGCATTTATAAAATGTTTACATTATCTGCATATTCTAACTTTGGTTTTTCATCTGTGACACAAATATTAATCAAATAAAATAGCATTCATTATTTTATCATGTTGTCTGAATTTCATTACATATATATACAATGTTCAAAAAAGAATATTTAAAAATGTATTTAAAATAAATAATAATAAACAATAATCCATTAATACATGTTCAGTCCTAAGTTAAATGTTTTGTTTTTCAAAATCTTTTCTCATGAACAGAAGGTGAGTTTTAGAAGATATATTTGCCTGCAAAATATTTAATATTAGATTTAATGAATGATAGAAGATTTAGACTTTTTTCACTTAGCTTTAAATTAACAAATTGGTAAAACATTTTATTTATTAATAATTAGTAGTAAAGTAGACTTTTAAAAATCATTCTTTAATATTAGTATTTGCTTGGATGCATGAATCTTTGTAATTAGTTGCACAGGTATTTTAAAAATTATTGCATTACTTACTGCATATTTTTTACTTTAACAAACTGTTTATATGAAAAGATCACTTAGGTGCCTTGTGCACATTTGATATTATTTTAATAATTACTAAACATTTTAGCCAGTAATGTTGTTGAAAATGAGACCAAGAATACACACAACTAAATATTTACACAGACCAGACAGCTTGTTTTAAAATACATGAAATTTTAACCTATTGTTTGTTTCAGGTTGTTAATAAGAACATTTTACTTTTACACATTTATTAATGGTTAGGCCATATATGTTAACTGATGTTGTGTTCTTTGTTGTTTTTTTCTTGTTGTTTTCCAATAGAAATTTAGTAGTTTTCATCTTTTACTTTCTCTGAAATTACATAGAAAAGTTTACTGGAGGAACAAATGTATTTTCAACAATTCTACACTGACTGAGTCATCTTTGTTTTAATTATTTTGTATCCCTTTCCTCATGTATCTGTTAGTGTGGGTGTATATACATTTGTATGTGTGTTACTGTTATGTTTTGTGTGATTTTCTGGGGCTTTTCAATTTTATTTCTTCATTTAAATATTACATACAATTTTTATTTTTTTTAGTAATGATTTATTTTTATAATGGTGATTTCTACAACTGTTAACACTAATATTATTTTCAAATATTTAATAGCAAAATCGGAAACAGTGTGTAAGTTAAATACAATGGACTCTGATAAAATTTAGTTCTTTAATCAGATG
>CM022671.1:35914182-35956682 GCA_012295275.1 Chrysomallon squamiferum | reverse complement strand
TTTCATCCATAAATAAAAATACTTTGTTTACATGGAAAGAATTTCAGATATACAATAAATATTATTTACTTGTATCAACAAGATATGATTTTTTTCTTCTTGTCATTAAATATTAAAAAAACGGATTCATTTATGTTAATATTTTAAAAGTATTTTTTCTTTTGATGGATTTTTATTATGTTCAAATTTGTGATTAATAAAAAATTAAACCTGTTTTTCATTTTAAAAATTATTATTATAAAAATAACTATATTAAAGATAATTAAATTTATAAAATAACAACATAACGTGAATGTTTTCTGTGACAGCTATGTAAAATATTAAAACAAATGTTGATTTGACTACAGGTGGAGTGGAGATGATACGTTTGGGTGACAACGTCATTGAGTACAGCCAGGACTTCAGATTCTACATCACAACCAAACTCCGAAACCCTCACTACCTGCCAGAAATCTCCACCAAAGTGTCCCTCCTCAATTTCATGATCACGCCAGAGGGCCTGGAAGATCAGCTGCTGGGAATTGTCGTTGCAAAAGAAAGGTTTCAAAATTTTATTTTTACACTGAATTTAACTTCAAATAATTTATTATTGAGTAAAACAAATTAACAAAGTTGTTGCTTGTAAAATTATTAGATGTGTTATATATGATTAACATGTGCAGTGAAAGAAAGAAAAATGACAGCCTCCAATACCAATTTTTATACTTTATTGTTAGAAAAGTTTGTGTTAAGAAATTTTAAAAAAATCAGCTAAAAGCATACAAAATGATATTGGTGTATCAGAAAATTCAAAGAATTACTTTGAAGTGTACAAAATGATATTGTTGTGTCAAAAATTTTAAAATAACTTTAAAATGTACAAAATAATATTGGTGTTTCAAAAAAAAATTAAAAGTAACTTAGAAACATACAAAATGATATTGGTGTGTCAAAGAGGTAAAAGAATAACTTAGAAACATGCAAACTGATGTTTGTTCAACAGGTATTTGGTTAAGTAAATGTACATTTAATTTGAGTAAGTTATAGTACATTTAATTTGAGTAAGTAATTGTATATTTAATTTTCTCAGACCTGAACTAGAGGAGGAACGTCAGGTGTTGATTGTCACGGGTGCAGCCAACCGTAAACAGCTGAAGGAGATAGAAGACAAGATTCTCTTCACACTGTCTGCATCAGAGGGAAACATCCTGGAGGACGAGAGCGCCATCCAGATCCTTGACTCCTCAAAAATACTCTCCGATGAAATCTCTAAGAAACAGATGGTAGATGTTTTATCTTAACTTCTTTTTACATTCTTTGATGGGTTTTTATTTATTGTTTTTTTTATTAATTAATTAATTTTTTTATTATTTTTTTTTTTTCTCTATATTAATTCAAAGCAACTTAGGTAGTACTGGGGTTAAGTAATGAAATTTATGTAAAATTAATTAATTTGAGTCTATAGTAAAATTCTGAAGTTAAGTTAATAGGACTGGACTTAAATGCTTGTTAAAATATTATGATTAGGCATCACACACAAAATGTTTTGCAAAATATGAAGATTAAGGAATTGTTTATGTTGATGGTAAATCATAAGTTATGTTTAAAAACTCAAATGTTTGTTGTGACAGGTTGCAGAGGAGACAGAGAAGAAAATTGAAGCGTCTCGAATGGGCTACAGACCAATAGCCAAACACTCCTCCATCTTGTTCTTCTCCATCGCTGACCTGCCAAACATTGACCCCATGTACCAGTACTCTCTCATCTGGTTTGTCAACCTCTTCATCATGTCAATACATGACAGGTAATTTCTTTTACCTTCTCAGTTCTTTTCAGTGTTTTACTATACTTAGCATGGACTGTCTTCTTACATTCAGAGAAAATTATATTTATGATTATTTTATTATTTATTTTATTTTATTTTTTTACTTTCTTAATTCTTTTTAATGTTTTACTATACCTATCATGGCTGGTTTTATTATTTACAGAAAACATTATATTTATGATTAATTTATTTTTAATTTTATTATAATTGTTATTTTATTTTCTCTCATGTACATTTAAATGTATTTATTTATTAAATTTTAATTTATTTCATTAAATTTATTATTTTATTATTATTATTATTATTTCAGTGTTTTTTTTAAATTAATTTCCAATTTGTTTCATTATATATCTATGCAATATTATGTCTATGTCATTTATTTATTATTTTTTAATTAATTATTAAGTTTCAAAATGTTTTTAGACAGTCACAAATTCGAATTTATTTTTCCATCAATTGTATCTAAACCAAAAATTATCAAAATATTTTATCTACCAACTTCATAAGTTAGAAAGACATTTTTCAGCTATTCTCCTATCAGCCCTAAGTCAATCATTTTAGTTTGAATATGTATATTATGTATGGAACAGATTATATTGATTTTGAGATTTACAAGAACAAGGGAGTGAAAAATCATAATTCAAATGATAAACAGTTATTTAAAAAAAAAAAAATTAATAATAGTTTTTCTGTTGCATGTTGCCTGCAGAAATCAAAATTTACATATCACTACAATCTGTACAACAGCAAATTTAAATAAAAGGCTAAAAGTCAACATAAATATGTATTTGTATTTTACAATGTCATAGATTATGTCTTTACTTTTTGTCATATAACAGAAAATAATAAATAAATAAATAAATAAATAAATCTAAAAAAGTGTATTAAGAACCATGAATCAAGATCATAGAATGATATGTACTTAAATTTTTACCTTTATTTTCTTACATCCACGTTACAAGATGTATTGTTATAGATGAATGTTTAATATTAACATTTTCTAATTCATCTTACAGAATATTTGATATAAATGAACCTTATCTTAATTCTGTTTTATTCACATTAGAAAATATTTATTATCAGTGAAATTTGTATCAAAATTTTGTTATATTCACCTAACAAAATTTATATTAATGGTAAAATGTTCATCAGAATTTTATTTACTTTACAAAATATATATTATACATAACATTTGTAATCATTTCATTTACCTTAGAAAATATATATTACAGGTAATGTTTTTTGTCATTTTATTTACTTTACGAAGTGTAGACTAAGAACTGTAAACAAGGGCCTGTGGGTAGAGAAAGCTGGGTGTTATTTTTTGATGCAATCTGGTAATTGGCTGCAGGCTGTGTTGATACATTCATCTCTGTGTGTTGTGTAACTCACTGATACAATCATGTTTAAACAATACACTTCCTCAGGTGTTTTTCCTCACTCTTTAGAAAAGAAATAGACTAAAGATAACATGACCGAAAGTTAATAAAATGACAAGATTGTAGATAGATGTTGTGTTGTTTGTGTAAGCTGATTCGTATAACAAACAAAAACAGTTTGATCATTTGAATATTTAATATGACCAGGCTGGAATGCCTTGAGTCAACATGTAAATTGTTTATATTTATAATACTGAGTATGTTTGTCTTTCAGCAGATTATGATAATGATAAGTAATAATAAACAATAACAATAGTAGTAATAATAATAATAATAGTAGCAGGATTAATAATAATAATAATAATAACAACATAATAATGTATATATCACAAATAAATTCAATTAAAAATAGCACATTATAATAACAACATAGTTCTCAATATTCTTACTGATGGGCAATTAGTAATGAAATGATGATGATGACAGTTATAATAATAATAATAATAATAATATTATTATTATTATTATTATTATTATTATTATTATTATTATTATTATTATTATTATTATTATTATGACTACTAGTAGTACAAATATAATTAGTAGGAAATAAACGAATAGCTAGAGATATAACAGTTTCTGTGTAACATGCTGTGAGGTAATTTTTCAGTAATAAGTCAAAGATTTTGGAGAAATGCCTTGAGTCAACATGTAAATTGTTTATATTTATAATACTGAGTATGTTTGTCTTTCAGCAGATTATGATAATGATAAGTAATAATAAACAGTAACAATAGTAGTAATAATAATAATAATAGTAGTAGCAGGATTAATAATAATAATAATAATAACAACATAATAATGTATATATCACAAATAAATTCAATTAAAAATAGCACATTATAATAACAACATAGTTCTCAATATTCTTACTGATGGGCAATTAGTAATGAAATGATGATGATGACAGTTATAATAATAATAATAATAATAATATTATTATTATTATTATTATTATTATTATTATTATTATTATTATTATTATTATGACTACTAGTAGTACAAATATAATTAGTAGGAAATAAACGAATAGCTAGAGATATAACAGTTTCTGTGTAACATGCTGTGAGGTAATTTTTCAGTAATAAGTCAAAGATTTTGGAGAAACGTCTGCGCTACCTCAAGGATCATTTCTCCTATCAGTTGTATGACAATGTATCTCGCTCTCTGTTTGCCAAACACAAGCTCGTGTTTGCTTTCCTTCTGTGTGCCAACATGCAGTTGTGAGTATTTAGTCATACCAGCAGATTATTCATGTATTTATATGTGTCTGATGAAAGCTGCTCTATAGTTACTTCATTGGCAAACACAGAGGAATAAATTTTAAACTTTAATTTGTAATAACAGACATGGAAACTTAGATTTTTGTCTTGTGTTTGTCATGAAATAATTTATAGAAGAGCTTTCATCTTTTTTCAGAAACAGTTCTTGTTGTTAGCAGTGATTTTGTTTGGTAAGTTAGGTTTATAAGAAAAGCATCTGAGATTTGAATTTTTAAAATAGTATTTTACTACCTTACCAAGCAAATCGTTCTGCAGACAACAAGAACTGGGTCCTGCTCTGTGTCCTAGTGGACAGGGTTTAATCTAGTCATCTTCTTCTGTAGTTCCTAATGACTTTGTCTCCTGTTTTTTCAGCAACAAATCCAAGATCTTGGAAAAGCGATTACGCTATCTCTCGGACCATTTCACCTACAACCTTTATTGCAGCGTGTGTCGTTCTCTCTTTGAGAAAGACAAACTTCTTTTCTCTTTCATTCTCTGTTCCAACATTCTGTCGTAAGTACAGGCCACGTCCTGCAGGCAGACCTGCCTGCCATGCTGTTGTCATTTTTCTTTTTCAACTCACAGAACTGGTGTGCACTGCTGTTGTTTTTTCTTTTTTTTTCTCACACAAGAAAAACGTGTGCATCGCTGCCGTGATTTTTGATTTTCTACTCACACTAAGTGTGTTTTACATTTTTAATGTTGAACTTAACACAAAATGGTGTGTACTAGTATGATCACTATACAGATTGGTGTGCACTGCTGTTATTGTTTGTTTTGTTTTTTTGTTTTTTTAAATATTTTTTACCCAAACAAGTGATGGACACCACAGTTTGTTTTTGACTTCTGTTGTCTTGGCAACAAGTGATGACATCATCAACAATGTTTATTTCCTGCACTACAGCATGCTGTTTAGAAGATGCACAATTTAACACATTTTTAAAATTTGAAACTTGAGTGAGCGTCACTAACAGAAAGTAACCAGATTTGTGATTTACATACTAGTTGTTAATAATCTGATATAAAGGAGGGTATGACCGGTTTTCAAAATACCTGATAAACAAATATATGGTCAAACAACAAAATATACAAACTTCTAGATTGGGTGTTAAGATGTGAGAAACATTTTATAATACATATTCAAATAGACTCAGAGATGAACATTCAATTCTCATAATAAGCAAATAAGTAAAGGGCACAGTCAACTTTGTAAATATTTAACAAGCAAATGCACAGTGAACCTGAAACTGTTTTATATAAAATATTTAAAAAATTTAAAGTTCAGTAAAGCTGGAGTAAAAATATCAACACCTAGAGAAAAAAGTAATCAATAAAAAGTTGGGTGTTTTCAGTCATTTAACAAACTAATAAAAAATTGTTAACATTTTTATTGTTTGTATTATTTTTTTTATTAAATCTTGAAATGCAAGTGTACAGTAAAGGATGGGATGTGTATTTTTTTATTTATTTTTAGGAAACAAACAAGCTGTGAATAGTTGACTATTATTCTGTTTACAAACATTTATTAAAAGCAAATAAAAATAAGTCAGGCGGGAAGGGGAAAGAGTACTGACTCATTTATAAAAATTTAAAAAGAAAGTACTCAGGGAGGGCAGAGGGTGTGATCAGGTTTCTTACATTTAGAAAAGTGTTGAGTATGGTGTTTTTACAGGTTTTTACAGTGTTTTTATGGCCTAAATTCACTGTTTGGATCTTTCCTCTTTTTTTTTCTCACATTTTCTCATTTTTTCTAGTTTTCTTTTTTCTTTATTCATTTCAGTCTTTTATATATATATTATTATTATTATTATTATTATTATTATTATTATTATTATTATTATTATTATTTTCAATAACCATACATTTCATCTATTTCCTTGATAACAAAGATAGTGTTTATTTTCTTCTTTAGAAATAGGACTAGTTTTCAGAAACTAGTGTAGTATCTGAGTTGTTGTGTTTGTCTAATACTGTGTGTTGTAACTAACTGTTTTGTGTTTTGTTTTGTTGTGATTCACATTATGTATTAACTTCATGTTTAAATGTGTTTATGTGTGCTATTGTGTTTCTGTGAATGGGTAAAAGTGTGGGTTTGTGATATGTGTGTGTGTGTGTGTGTGTGCGTGTAAAATATAAGATTATAATTTTCAATGTTCTGTTAAATTTTGTGTTTATATTAAAGTAAAATTATCTATTAATATATGAATATCATTTGAATAATTTTGTTTCTTGTACATTTAACATAACTTATTGCAAAGATGCTTACTTTAATTATTATTACATTTCACTAATGCATATTTCATCTTTTATGTGTATTAAATATAAAATATTAAAATCACAGATTAGGTAATAATACTGTCAAATTTGTTTTAATTTCTCAGAGCAAGGAAGGATCTAAAACACGATGATTTCATGTTCTTGCTCACTGGAGGGGTGGGGCTGGAGAACAAGCTGGCCAACCCCGCCCCTCAGTGGCTCACAGATAAATCCTGGGATGAAATCTGTCGTCTTACAGAACTGACCAACTTCAAAAAGTTCAGGTAAAATTTGTTATCAAATATGTGGTTTGTGTGTTTTATATGTATATGTCTTTGTTATATAAATTGTGTGTGTATGTGAGAGAGAGAGAAAGTTAGTGAGAGTGAGTGAATTATGGTTTCAGGGTCAGGCGATACATTCAGTTTTAATAGTCTAAGAAAATTCTGATTTACTCTTTCATTTTCAAAACAATATTTTAGCTGTCTGTGTTTGTGTCAGTTTAAAAAACAAGTAATTAGTTTAAGAATTTGTGATACAACACAAAGATTTTATTAATTTCTACAAGAAGACAAAACTGGATCCATCCAGCAGAGTAGTTGAAATGTCAGAGTTGTATGTATTATTTACACACTCCTAAAACATCAGAGACACTGATCACTGCAGCAATAAATAATAGATCTCTCAGACCATGGATACTGTCGTAATGGCACCAAACATCTTCTGTAATTTCATCATGACCCTTTTAAAAAGTTTCATTTTGTGAACACAAGTCCATGAGCTAATGAAAATATTCCTAGTGTAAAATTAAAATTTTAATACCATTTCTTATTTTTAACTGGTATTGTTTCGTGCATTTAAAAAAAAAAAAAATTATTCACATTGTTAGTTTATAGAATTAATTAAAAGTAACTCCCTTTTCAAAATCTTTATTTTACTTGTATCCATAACAATATAATTAATGTCTGTAAAATGAACATATATAAACAGAAATCCAAATCGAAATAGACATATAATGAACATGATCATTTCTGTGTATATATTTATGTGTAGGTACGCATCTTTGTGTAAGTATATGTGTTTGTAAGTATATATATATATTTAAGTATCTATCTGTTTGTTAGTATATATATATCTAAGTGTAAGTATATATCTGTGTGTAAGTGTCCTGTGTCTGAGTGGATGTGTGTCTCTGCTGTAACAAATATTGACAAATGTTTTTAGAGATCATTTCACCAAGAATCTGGACAAATGGAGAGAATATTATGCGTCAAAGGAACCGAACAAGATGCCCCTGCCTAGCCCCTGGGACAAAGATCTCATTGACTTTGAGAAGATGATGGTGCTTCGCTGTATCAGACCTGACAAGGTAATCACATGACATTTCATTTCTCCAGTTCCAGCCAGGACTCCCACTGCATGTAAAAGATTATTGTTTTACCTTCATCTGTCATAAAAAGTGATTAATCAAAATCAGTTTTCTCATTCTTTTCAGAAATTTTGTTTTAATTTTTAATAATTATTAATATAATTAAATATATATAGTCATTTATTCACTTCTAATTACCATTTAAAATAATATTAATGCTCTTCAAGCTCTCTGAATGTAAGAACTGGCCCATTTATACAGGGTATGAGTTATTTATTTATTTAATTTTACCTTTCAATATTATAATATACAGAGTTATTTAACAATCATTTATTAAGTAATACACTTTTAAATAAAAAAGAAATAAGCACATGTCAAGTAAGATAATTCTATAATTACAGATGTTTGTTTGTGTTTCAGATAATTCCAGCTATCACTGATTTTGTGATGGAGAAGTTAGGTAAGAAGTTTGTTGAGCCTCCACCATTCGACCTGGCAAAGAGTTATGCTGATTCAAACCAGACCACTCCCCTCATCTTTGTCCTGTCCCCTGGGGCTGACCCCACCATGAGTCTGCTCAAGTTTGCTGATGACAAAGGATACGGAGCAAAGAAATTCAACTCCATCTCACTTGGACAGGGCCAGGTATTTGTCTTACTTGTGTTTACAGTTACATAATGCATGTATCAGTAGGTCAATATTTGGATACGGTGAGAGGAGTGATAAGGAGATTAAAGACAAAAGTATTCATCAAAAGGATTAAAGAGTAAATATTTATTTAACTGTTTTTGTTTGTGTCTCATTTGGTGTTAAATAAATTGAAAATATCATATTTCTGCGACTGACCCATGCTTGCTGTGTTTATTTTCAGGGTCCTATAGCAGCTAAAATGATAGACGCAGCTCGGCAGGATGGAACCTGGGTTCTGCTGCAGAACTGTCACTTAGCTGTGTCGTGGATGACTCCACTAGAAAAGATCTGTGAGGATTTCACCACAGAAAACACTCACGCAGACTTCAGACTCTGGCTCACCAGCTACCCGTCTCCTAAAGTAAATCTCTCTAATTAAATATAAAAATCTCATCACACTACTCATCTTAATTTTCTAAAACTTTATTGTCATCGTATATCTTAATTTATCCTCCTGGGTCTAGTTGTATTAGGATGGTTTTATGTATCTTAATCTGGATTCCATTTCGAATTGGGGGCAAATCATGCAGTAAAAGTAAAGATGAGAATATCCCTTGTTCCCCACTGAACTTGTCTGAATTTTTCTTTTTCTTTAACAAAATCAAGAATTTGTTTAACCACATTTGACAGTTACAGACAGCCTGTCAGTTCAGTAGATTATTAGAGTGTTTGTTTTGCAGTTCCCTGTGTCAGACAGCCTGTCAGTTCAGTAGATTATTAGAGTGTTTGTTTTGCAGTTCCCTGTATCAGACAGCCTGTCAGTTCAGTAGATTATTAGAGTGTTTGTTTTGCAGTTCCCTGTGTCGGTGTTACAGAACGGAGTGAAGATGACCAATGAGCCACCGACTGGTCTCAGACAGAACCTGTTACAGTCCTACCTCAATGACCCAATCAGTGATGAGAAGTTCTTCAGCGGGTGTCCCGGAAAAGAACTCGTAAGTCATCTCCATGTTTTTAATTATTTAAAATAGTTATTATCAAACATGCATTGTTAAATACACACTGAGCAGAAAATAGAAATCAAACTGTTTTGTTGAAGAGACACCTTACCAAATTTTTTAAAATACCCATAGTATAATTTTTTAATTTATTATTATTTTATTTCAGTGGTATTACTTAACAACAAAACAATATTTTAAAGTCATGTTCATAAGATTTTGTGATGATGTTTATTTTATATAATTTTATTATCAACTTATAATGATTTTACTTTCAGCAATTTGAAAAGCTGCTGTTTGGCTTGTGTTTCTTCCACGCACTGGTTCAGGAACGTAGGAAAGTTGGGCCGATTGGCTGGAACATTCCATACGGCTTCAACGAGTCTGACCTGCGTATCTCCGTACGTCAGCTACAGATGTTCATCAACGAGTACGACGATGTTCCCTTTGATGCCATCTCATACATGACAGGCGAGTGTAACTACGGCGGCCGTGTCACTGACGACTGGGACAGACGCTGTCTGCTGACATTGCTGGATGACTTCTACAACCCGCAGGTGATCACAGAAGCCAAGTACAAGTTCTCTCCCAGCGGAATCTACTTTGCACCTCCCAAGAGTTCCTATGAAAAATACGTCGAGTTTATCAAGGTATGCGGTCACTTTATTAAATGTAGTCTTAATTTTGTTACTCAGTTTAACAGAGTTAATATTTGAGATCATGTATTATTTCTTTTATTATAAATAAAAGGATATCTGTACAGGTACTAACAGCCTACATGTTTTATTTATATGTCCAGTGGCTGATGTTGTTATTAAACAGTATTAATTTGTAACTGAAGGCTGCATGTCAGAAAGAGAAATTACAGTAAAGATAGAAAGTTGATGTGCTAACAGTGATGAAAGAAAATGAATAAATGTATATTTGTGTTGTCATTAATTGTTTGACTTTTCAATCAAACACAAAATATTTTTAAAGTGTTGCTGTTTTTCTAAATTTTTGTTACTAAACAGTGCTTGATATTAACTAATGTGCTACAGTGAATCAAGCAACAAGACAAATCTGACAGTGTGAATATGAATTTAAATATTTTTTTGGACAGAATCTTCCTCAGACACAGAACCCAGAAGTGTTTGGACTTCACGAGAATGTTGACATCACTCGAGAGTTGCAGGAAACTAAACTGCTCTTCGACTCAGTGCTGCTCACTCAGGGGCGAGGAGAAGGGGGGGCGTCTGGCAAGTCAGACGAAACTTTGTTAGACATCGCCTCAGACATTCTTGCCAAGGTATTCAGCTGTTTATGTCCAGTATTTCTACTTCGTTACTTATTTAATTAAACCAAATTAAATGACTTGGCTTTTGAAATAAAGAATACAAAACATGAAAAATATCTTGATGTTTTCATCTTGACAACATATTTTATTATTTTTTATTTTTTATTTTATGTCATTATTTACAATTTGTTTTAAAGAAATTAAAATTGTTCAGTTTTGAAAACAATGAAACCAAAATACTACCAAAAAATAACAGCTCTTTACTGTATTGTAAAATAAATATGTGTATAGTTAAAATTAATGTATGAAGGAAGTGGATGTTGATCTCTGTTTTTCTGGATGGTAATTTGAGAAATTTTGACAATTATTTTCAGTTACCTAAAGACTATGATATAGAGACAGCCACAAAGAAATATCCGGTCACCTACTCTGAAAGTATGAACACTGTACTTGTCCAGGAGATGGAACGATTCAACAGGTAAAACTTCTTCTTACCAAAGTTTATAAAATTCATGAAATAATTTGTTATTACTGCTATTATTTTTCTTTAAAAATAAGAATGTTCACAATACTATTGAAATGTTATTTCCATTTTGACAATTACATAGACAAACAAATATATTCTTTTTAATTTTGTATTACTGATGCATATTTTGGTTTCTGTGGTAACTTGTTCCTAATTGTCTTGTGTGTATTTGTTTCCTTGGTATTTTGTGTTTTATTGTCTGATGTGAGTAACATGATTATTTGTGTGGTTGATGTGACAGACTATCTCACTTAACTACTCTGTCTCTGATATTTTTAGACTGCTCAGTATTATAAGAAGCAGTTTGCAGAATCTGCAGAAAGCTATCAAAGGTCTGGTGGTTATGTCAGCTGAACTGGAGGCTCTGGCCGGCAGTCTGCTCATTGGTAAACAACCTGCCATGTGGGTGAAGAGATCCTACCCCTCCCTCAAGCCCCTTGGCAGCTACATCAATGACTTCCTCGAAAGACTCAACTTCTTGCAGGTCTTTGTCCTTTTCATTGAAAAAAATGTTTGTATGTGTGTGTGCATGTCTCTGTAAGTGTGTGTGTGTGTGTGTGTGTGTGTGTGTGTGTGTGTGTGTGTGTGTGTGTGTGTGTGTCATGTAACTTGAGATGATGTGTTTGTATTCTCACTACTCCATGCTTTGTTACAGAAATGGTATGACAAAGGAAAACCAGCAGTATTCTGGATTTCAGGATTTTTCTTCACTCAGGCCTTCCTCACTGGCGCCATGCAGAATTATGCCAGGAAATACACCATCCCCATAGACAAACTCGCCAACGATTTTGAGGTAAAACTCTTCACATTTTACCTGCAAAATCAATAGTTAATATCAAAAACATTTTCACTGGTGTCAGTTTTTATTGATTTATTAAATTATTGTTTACTATAATCATCACTTATTTGCAGTTAGACATCATTTACCATAATTATATATATATATATATATATATATATATTCTATAATAAATGACATATTTCTAATGCATTATTCCATAATAAATGGTATGCCTCTAATATTCCATAATAAATGGTATATTTCTAATATTCTGTAATAAATGGTATATTTCTAGTATTCTGTAATAAATGGTATATTTCTAATATTCTGTAAGAAATGGTGTATATCTAGTATTTTATACTAAATGGTATATTTCTAGTATTCTGTAAGAAATGGTGTATATCTAGTATGTGGTAATGATTTACTTGTGTGTGTTTCTAGGTGTTGTCAGTGGACACACATGATGATCCACCTGATGATGGTGTTTACGTGTTTGGACTTTTCCTTGATGGTGGTCGCTGGGATAGAAAAGAGTAAGTTGTTATTTTACTTCTTTTTTTTTAACATATCATACTAAAATAGAAAGAAAAATTCATAATTTCAATTTAACAGTAAAAAATAAATGCAAGAATAAAAACTAATTTTCTGGGGATTTTTTATATATTTTTTTTATTTTTAATTTAATTTTATTATTATTATTGATTTCTTTTTTAATTTGTCTGTTTGTTTTGGGGGTTTTGGGGGTTTTACAATTATGACTTTGCCTAGATTTTTAAGATATAATTTTGAAACTTATATTTATAATGCTTTAAAATAAAGAGTAAAATCTGTTGTTTGTTTTCTTCTGTCATTAATAGACATACTTATCCATATAATCATAGTTGTATGTTTTTATTACAGTAATAAAAATAAATAAAAATTTGTTTTAATAACTGAGCTATGATGTTGTTGTAGGCGTGTTATATCCGAACAGATGCCAAAGATCCTGTACGAAGCGATGCCCATCATCTGGCTCCGCCCAGACATGGCTGACAAGATTGACACATCAGAGAAACGCTACAAGTGTCCAGTTTACAAGACCAGCGAGCGGCGTGGAGTGCTGTCCACCACCGGTCACTCTACCAACTTTGTCATGGCGATGCTGCTCACAACAAACAAACCTGTCCGACACTGGATAAAACGAGGACTCGCTCTTTTGTGCTGTCTTGATGATTAGTTGCTGTGTATTTGTTTTTATCTGAAATGACTACAAACAAAAAAAACTTTGTTTTCTGATTTTTAATAAGTGATGGCAGCCATTTTTAAAAATGTCCTTTGCCATGGAAAAAAGGATTTTTACTGTTTTTTATTTACACACGTTATTATTTATAAACTTCTTTTTTTTTCTAAAGCTCAGAGAATAGTAAAAACAACTTTTACAGACTTTCTTTGTTTGTGCTGTTGTGTAAATAAAACACTATTATATCTGTGATAGTTTTAAATACCAGTAAATGATCAGTATTAAAAAAGTAATAATGAAAAAGCTGATACAAACATAATATCATTCACTGCTGTGTAAAAACATCCACTGTTTGAAAGTAAATGAAGAAAAACAAAATAAAGACAAAAAAATAAGCTACAATATACCACATGTATATATGTATTTTCTTTCTTATAAAACAAAAATTTTATAATTTCAAAATTTCAGCAATAGACAATTTATAACTTTTTATCACTCCATTCTGATGAATTGTTTTCACCTTTTCTGTTTGATATTCCAACAGCTGTGGGTTCAAATACAGACAACCCTCAAAGGAAATCCTACTGTAATGTGTAACTGTGTCAGTGAAACTAACATAGGACATGCTTCATGCAATTAGAAAATCTGTTCATACATTTCCGTCCAAATGTCTATAATTAGTTTTAAATAATTTTATGTCTATTTGTATTTATTTATTTTGGAGGAATTGTTGGCATATATTTTGTGATAAATTTTTATAAAATGGAATAAAAAAGAAAAAACTGTCCATGTAATGAATATAAGTACTTATATATATATAAAAGGTTGAAGGTTAACAGACAAATGTATATTAAAATATTATTTTGTGGTGTCAGCTATATGTGTGTATATTTAAAATTTACAGATATATTGTTTTATAAAAATTGTATAATGTGATTTGTGAAATCTCTGACTGTGATATAAATAAACAAAATCTGTTTTATATTGTTTTATTTACTATTTTACATTAATACACAACTGTGTATGTTTGTAGTATCATCATCATCATCATCACCATCATCTGACTTCTGGTATGACACAGCCATCCTGTCACAACAGCATAAGCCAGCTTGACCTTCTGTTAGTGTAATGAGACCCATTCTTTATATTGCCTATCAAATATTTCTTAGTCACAGGGAATATCTGGGGAATATCTTGCCAGAATAAATTGTTATATATGATATGTAGTACATAACATATTTAGTTTTCTTAATTCACTTTTTACCATTACTTTTTCTGTGTAAGACTGTTTAACATCAGTGGTGATATGGGAATTCCTCTGGTGCTGTTTATTACACAAACACAAAGTCATAAACACACACAAAACTAAACAGACGTGACAGCAAAGTGGACACTGCCCATTTTAACAGTGGAAGATTAGATTAGTGCTAAACAACATTAACTTTGTAATCACTTCATTTTGTCTCACCAATTTAATACTGGCATACAGCTCAGTGCATTGTGAACCCAAGACAGATTAATAAAACTAATCAAAAATAAATTGTGTTGATTGAAAACAAAACTGTGTGCCGATACATGCATAAATTCAAACATCCAAAACTGCTCAGACAAATAAAATGTTTAAGTTGAAAAGATTTTTATGCAAAAATACATAAACTGTTGTTGTTTTTTTTCCCCTGTTTCGTTATTTGAGAATGATTCATAGGAGGAATAAACAGCGTCCCAGCTATTACTTTACTGTAACAAGTAATCACTGGTGTTCATAGCAGTCTCTGTTGTCAGCTGCTGTAGAGATCATTTCAGGTTTCTACAATGGGCATGTATCATTAACACACACTCAGGATGACATTGTTGTCACAAAGGCTAAAGTTGTCTCTGAGTTTCTTCAAAATATAACAAAATTAGTTGTACCAGTGTTTGCATGTTTGTATGTGTTTGCATCCATGTATTTGTAACTCAGTTTTAATAATCCATCATGTATTTTATTATTATTATTATTATTATTATTATTATTATTATTATTATTATTATTATTTCTTTTTACTATTTTTATTATTATTATGAATTTTTTTTTTCTTACCTGATTATTTTAAAATGAAAACTTTAACCAGCTGATTCACGCTATGATTTTGTGTTACACTGTAACTCAGGTGTTCAGTTTCATATTATAATTCAGTTATCATGTGATTCTGACACACACAGAAGAAAACAACAAAGAAAAAGCGACATTGCGTAATTCCTGTAGTGTTCACAATTTCAGTCACTAGAACAAATATCTTGCAATATTTATTAGCTTACATTAGTTAACCCTGAAAAATAACAATTGACAGGTTTTATTGCTGGTAGAGTTTGCTGACTGATAATGAAAAACAGATGAACTAATTATCCCATGTTTTTACGAATGTTTGTACAATGGAATTATTTTAACAGATATGGTTTGTTAATTTTGACATTAAATGGATCCTTCCTTCCCTCTGAACACTGTAAAACGATAAACGTAGCTGCTTCTATAAAAATAAAAAAAATAAAATAAGAAAATAAAATAAATAAGAAAATTAAAAAATAAAACTCAACGGTACATATTGTCATATGCTTCTCTATAAGGCCAAAAATCATCCCCCCCCCCATATGACGCGTCTATCTTTCCTGAAATTTCCTATTGTTGTCTAAGTCGGTAACATCAACTTATTTTAATTTAATGAACTGAAACCAAAAATACCTTGACACTAGCCTGAGAACGAATTAATCGATCCTAGAGTTTTTTTGTTGCTTTCTTTTACGCAAAGGATGTATGAAGCTATATGAATGAGGTAGTTTGTATAACGTGAATCCTATTTCGTGCTGGAACTTAATACAGACTATATTTTTTTATAATTTAAATAATAATAATAATAATAATAATAATAATAATAATAATAATTAATAAATAAATAAATTGATTAAAATAATTATTTAACGGCCCCAGAAGCAAATGTTACTTCATAAGCGATATTACTGTTGTTACTGTTATTGTTATTGTTGTTGTTATTATTATTATAAGTTAATATTATGTAATCCGCATATTAATGTGGCCACGTACTTAATCAAACTGTTAAAAGCTTACTGTGGCAAAATCAGTAAATGGTCTTAAAATATTCTTTATCCTTGCAAGTTATTATTTTATTGTTCTCGGCGACTTACCGTCTTTGTGACAATAAAATAATTGTTACAGAACAATGGATCGCCGCCATTTTACGCCATAACAAATGATTTAGGGCAAAACATATGCAATGACGTCACGACTACAGAAAAATTGCGGCGTCCAGATATTTTAACCGCATATTAATTTGCTGTTTTACTTCATTGTTAATTGTAAGATGACATGTGGCGAAATGAATGAAAATAAATTGGAAGTATATGAAAAACATATTAAAACTATTAAATAGTTCAACGTACGTTTGGCGGTCGGATCGATCGAACTTACTGTACTCAGAGTAATTTCACGTAACCAGTGCTCATCGGCTTGGATAACTAAGGCTGTGGTAAAAAAAAAAAAAATCTGTTTGTTGGTCAGTACATATTAAAATAAAAGATTAGTCCTTGTTGTGATAACATCGCTTTTAGCTATCTCGATATGTGAGACACAGTAACCATGTCCGATACCACATAACTATGAATAAAATGTACTGAGTGAATTGATTAATAAAACATTACCTTCCTTTTTTCTATTTTTTTTTTTTTTTTTTTCGTAATACCAATGATACACATTAATGTGGTTTAAATAAAATTCGAGCCTGCATTTGGAGGTCTATGAATATTCAACCATATTAAATGGACCTTACTGTTGAGTGAGTACATTCGTGTATCGTAATCTGTTTATCTATTTGATTATTACAAATTATTTTAATAAAAATTTCGAAAAAAACAAACAAACCCCGAAGCATTACTCTGAAATACAAAATGCCCATTAAAAACTTTTATTAAATAAATAAATAAAGGGTAAAAAAAGAGTAAAATTAACTTTTATGGATATTGCACTGATTCAGCTGTTACTAAGAAAACAATCGGATTAAACATAATTGGAATTTTTAACTGAACATTTTTCAGCTCATTTTGGTATTGCAATGTGATATTGCACATCTTTTTTTATTCTTTTTAAAAATTTGTTTTATTTATTTATTTATTTATTTATTTTTTTTAATTTTTGGCGGGAGTCGGTGGGTGGAGTAGTTTCCCCCCCCTTCAAAATTACGATTATTTTATCATTATTACTATTTCATACAGACGACATTCTTGTAGGGAAACCATTTCAGGGCGATTTAATATAATGTGTTGAAACAACCAAAAATCCACATAATATCCGATTTCATGAAAGTAAATTTAATAACAATTAAAAAGTAAATAAAAAGTATTAAATATAGTTTTACACGGACATTTTATAGCAAAATAATAGTAATAATAAAAAAAATACAAGATGAAATAAAATAAAATAAGAAATAAAAATAAAAGTAAATAAAAAATTAATTTAAATTAGGAACTGTTCAGGTAGGTTATAAATAATGCAGATTTAAAAAAAATGTGCCAGCAATAAAAAAAAAAAAAAAACTTGATATTTATGACAGTACACAGCCAACAGTGATTACTGCGCTGATCTCAGGGATAACAGGTCACAGGATCAAACCTTCTCAGGTGTTCACTGTCGTAATCCTCTCCCCGGCTCACCATAACGATTTGTTTAACAAAGACCCGATTATGAACTTTTCTTTTTTACATCCGTGGAGATGTAGCCAAGAAGATAAACGTAAAATGAAGAATAAAACGGGGAAAAAACTGTGTACACCGGAAATTGCTATGCTTCAATAAAAAAGAATAATAAAAAAAAAAAAAAAAAAAAACAACAACATAATTACGAGGCTTACTTTACTGTAGAATCATACAAATGTTACTGCTGCAACATCGGCAACAACTACGACAACATTACTCAACATTACACTACTAACAATAATAAAGACGACAAGTAAAAAAAGAAAATAATTTTTTGATTATTGAATAGTGAGATAATCATTATGAAGAAAAATTAAATTAAAAAAAGCAAAAAATAATAATAAATAAATAAATAAATAAATAAAATAAATTTAAAATAAAAACAGAAACAAAACAAAAGAAGAGAGAAAGACCATGCAAAGACGAGCGCGTGCGGACACACATAGTATACAAGCACGCACACCAGTCCTGTATGGAATGGAATCTTTGACGTATGAGTACTGTAATTTTTAAATCGGTTTAGCTAGTCAATTATCCGCTCTACGTGATCTAATATGGTACGTTATAATGATATATGACGTAACATAAATGAACCGCAACGAAGCAATATAATATAATGCGTGTACTAGATAATCCTGTTATGCATGCATTAGCTGCCTCTTTCTTCTTCGTAAATTACCTCACAATCGGATAAGGCACCTGAGTATGCATATCAAAACAGTAATCATTATATTTATACCAGAACAGGAAGAAGAAGAAGAAGAAATAAGCAAAGAAGAAGAAGAAAAAAGTTATATATATATGAAAGAGGTAGAATTTAAAAGAAATAATGATAAATAGCTGCATTGTTGGAATATTAAACTCATGGTCACCTTAAATTACATCTAATTATGTCTAATCAGATAAAATAGCTCGCCAGAATTCAATTATGAAAGGTTTTGGTACTCTTCTCTGTAAGTCATTTAATTATTATCAAATTTGGTTTTTGTGAATACGAATGCAAATTAATAAAATTACTGAAATGGAAGAGCCCACTAATTATTAATAACTTAGATTAATAATAGATGTAATTATATTTCTTGTGTAAATATGTAAAATAAAACAAAATAAAAACAGGTTGATAAAATATTTAATGATAAATACTATATTTGTTACTTTTATATATATATATATACTTTTTTTTTTTTCTTTCTAAAACTGAGGACATAAATTGTCATTGGTACTAAAAATAAAATAAAAATTAATAAAATAATGTATTATTATTATTATTATTATTATTATTATTATTATTGTTATTATTATGACATTTGTACAGCCTGTATCACAGAAGTAAGAAATCGAATTCGTCCTGCAGCGGATCGCTAGTATTAGAACTTGATGTATTCCGACTGATCTCGATGACAGCGCCCCCTGCATGTCACGTGATAGCGAATGGATGTGAGTGAGAGTCACTCAGATGTGTGAGTTTGTTGCTATTAGGTAGTCTATTTCAAAATGCCACTGTTTGGAAAAAAACATGCGGATCAAGATAAAAACAAAAACATTAAAGACGGAGATGTACGAAGGAAATATGAATTCAAGGATACCCTTGGAACGTAAGTGCTGTTTTCGGTTTACGAAAAGATTTGTTGAGGCGAACGCCGGCGAAAGAGCTGCAGTCAGTTATAGGGTGGTTTCATTTGACTGGCGATGTTAATATCTTATTGTTGTCTGGAATGTAAGCGTATCAAAAAAAAAAAAAAAAAAAAAAAAGCCAAAAAAAAAAAATTAATAATAATAATAAAAAAAATAGTGATAGAGAGATAGAAAGGAACCGTCAGAAATGTATAAAAAGAAAATTAAATTGTCTAGAAATGGCGTATGTGAAAGTTTTTAATGAAATTGGTGAATCGTGATAGAAATGTTTATTGTTATTTGACGAGAAACTACCGTATCTGTCAACCGAAAAATTGACGGAATAAAAAGTGTATTTAAGTCGAGTACGATTAGACGATTTTACATATAGTTTTAGTTTACAGCAGATAGTATTAAACTGCTTTTTGTCATTATTTTTCCGTCATAGTGTTGACAATCAAAATTTAAAAAAAACAACAAAAACAAAACAGAAAGGAGAAATACACAAAATATTCATGTCTTCCGACATAATCTTTTACCATTTTTATATATATTTAAAAAAAAAAAAAAAAAATTATGACATAATGCTTAAATCTGAATTTAAAAATATAACCCATAATTTGGGTTTTTGTATGTAGTATGTAATATTTAACAAAATAAGTATCTGCATTTGTATGTTTTTACTGTAATGTATTTAATATATATTGTTAAATCATAAGTAGATGTCAGACATTTTTTAAAGCAAATTTAATTTTACTCTTGCACGTACAATTCACGTTGTGTGTGTGTGTGTGTGTGAGTGTAAACTTAATAATTTGAATATAGCCTCAGCCTAAGTAGATCCATTAAATCTTCAGACATTAATAATTTCTGTTACATGAACAGTGAGTGCTTTTGAAGAACAAATAATTGCCTTGATGTGAAATGTTGTTCTTTAAAATGGAGTTCATGGCACCTGTTACCCAATCAATGGACTTAATAGCTTTGTTTAGTCAACACTTATTGACTAGGACATGTTCTGTTGACTTTTAGTAGCCAAGGCATTTGTTACACTTTTGTGGGAAAAAAATCCATTAATTGAAGATTTTTAATCTTCTTTCTTTATCTTTTTTTAATTTTAATTTTTTTAATTTTTTTTTTAATTGCTTTTTAGAGGAGTTAAGTGACAAGAAAGTTAATGGGAACAACTGTCAGATAATTTTTCTCTTTTTTTCATACTTTAAAAGAAAATAATAAAAAAGCAGCTAAAATAATAACAATGTCCTGAAGGTAAATGTTTTTATGAGAGTGTCATTGTTACTATATTAGTGGGGTTTTATTAAAAAAATTTTACAAGACAATTTTAAGTGGTCATTTATATTATGATTTTATTATTTATTTTTCAAAATATATAAAATAAAAATCCTCCCTAACCATATCTATTTCCAACAGCCTCCTTGCCTTACTTACACATACAAATAAGTAATTTATATTTACTTTCTAAATATTCATCAGTTTTTAAAATTATATTAAATTTTATATTAAATATTTTCTCTCAGCAGGTAAACCAGTGACTAAATAAATTTTGCTTTAAATATGTAAACTAAGTTACTGTCTGTAATACCCAGTAGTCTACTGAAGCCATATTTTCCTGTCAACAACACCAGCAGACATTTTAGGTGTATCACTATCAAGCCTTACTCTAGCTGCACAGCTTGGTCAGGTTATAAAGAAACTGGATCAAGCAGTAATTGATACAGTTTATTGTTCATTTCTGTTTTGTGTGTTCTCTTTTCTGTTTAATTATATTTTTATTATCAGTGTAACCACTGATCCATAGCACACACACACACACATTTGCTCTTTCTTTCAGTTTCTCTCTCACACACACACACACACACCATACAGTTACTTTCTATCTGTATCTCTCAGATATACACACATACCTATTTGCATATTCTTTGACATTTGTATGTGTATTTCTTCTTTCTGTCATGTACATAATTGTTGTTGTTAGTAGTAGTAGTACAAGCCATTTTTAAATAATATATTAATGTGATTTGAAATATATTTAAGTAAACGATATAAACTGTAATTAAAACTGATAAATAAAGTGAAAGGTATATATATGTATTTTATATCTTTTTTTTTTGCTTTAGGCATTTCCAGTTAATTTATCATATTTGACACTACAAAAATAATACAGCAAATAACTTTACAAACATTAATTTATACAAACATGATTATTTATGTATTGAAATGTATTATGTGATTTTAAAAAGTTTTGGGAAATCATTTAGACAGTATCTTTTTTGTAAAACAGAATTTTTTAATTTAATTACTTTAGGTTGTTATAAACCAAAAACAATGTCCATTGTTTTGCTTAAGGAATAGTCATATACTAAGTTAAGCTGGTTGTTTTTGTTTTAGTTTTATTTTAATTTTTAATTTTGTCCTGTTTTTCTTTCTTTTAAAAAAAAAAAGGTTGTTTATTTATTTATCTTGGTGATTCAAAACATGTCTTTAGAAGGGTAAATTTTGCCAGATTTTTTAAATACTGATTTTCCATACCAAACTGAAACTTGTTAGCACTGCCAGTGGATAAAGATGTGTGGTGATACTTCATGTTGTAGCTTACCCAGGAAATAGTTGCACATACTGAGTGAAGTACAGTTGATTACTGGTAGGTAACACGAGTTATTTACTGGCTGGCAGTGTTTATATCACTGACATGTGTACAGGTTGCTGTTACTCCAAACATCTACAGTTTACATGTCACACCCAGTCTGTGAACAACTCTGTCTGTGCTGATGAGAACAGACAACCTAAACACATTTTGTTAATGTTAAAGGATGACAGTAATGTATCACCTCTTTTGTTTCATAGATCATTTTTACACAGACACACACACACACACACACACACACAAAGACACCAAAGTTATAAAATTGAAGAAAAAAAAATATCATATAGTTTTTGGCCAGTAATTCACCATGATAATGATTTATAAAAAAATATAAATCAGTTTTAAAGTAGAGCTTTCTGTCAGTTTATTGTGTTTGTTTACATTTTTCTGTAAAATGGATTCATGATGAAGAAGGAAAAAACATTTATCATTAAGAAATGTGTGTAGTATTGTTTTTAGTAAAGGGTTGTCTTTGGTGGAATATATCCATTATATATATATAAAAAGAGCTGAATAAACAAAATTACTTCAGTCTATCTGTTAGCACCACACAGATAAATATAACATAAATTTTCAAACAAAACAGTAAAATAATACTATCCTAGTTATACTGGATTTAAAAACATTAATTATATGAATAAAATATTCCTATATTCAAGACACAGTGATTAAATTATAATTTAGATAGATATGATTTTTACAAAACACACTGTATCTATGGCAACTGCAGGAGTCCACAGCTGGGTTTATACAAGGAAATGTCTTTGTTGGTAGCATTCTGTAATGATGTTAGTGTGGACGCTAGTAAGTCATTCTTTATGCTTTACAAATGACGAATAATTGATTAATATTACTCACTGAGCCCTAAGACAAATCTGCAGACAATGGAGGACCAAACTGAAATGTCAAAGTATGCACAGTACAAAACACAGAGATTTAAAAAATCTACACCTTTATTAGTTAAAATAACATTTTATTTCTGTTTATCATGTAAGATCTATATTAAATATTGTGGTAAAATTTTCAGAATGTTTGTAAGGATCAAGGCGTGGGTAGTTAGCAAAAACACTACAGTTTTAAAATATTTTGTAGTTGATAAATAACATTCAGAATATCACAATATTTACTTTTCCCTTTTCATATTTTTGTTTTCTGATGTAAACAGTTAAGTGGTCGATTTAAAGAAATGCATGTATACTTTAAAATGTTCAAAGTAACTAATCTTCAAAACTGTGTATTCATTAGTGTGGATATAATTGTAAGTGTAGCTGAAATAACAACGCAGAGAGTTTTGAAAAGGGAACTTAATCAATTTTGTATGAGGACACACATGATTTAATGATTTATTTATTAAGAGCTGAGTATCAGAAAATAACAAACGTGAAGTACACAGCAGAATACTTGTTACTGACTGTTAGAAGTTTTACACTGTCTACCTAACAATATGACTGTTCTTTCACAGATTACTTTAAAATTACTAAAATCAAGTTGTTTTCAATCCTTTCTGGCATTATAGTTTTATAAATTGTGTATGTATGTATGTATATGTGTCATTACAATTTTTCACTGAATTCATTTTATTTATATACACACAAACTACAACTGTATGTATGAAACAGAAGTATTGAAATAAGTCATGATCAGTAACTTTCAAGACATATTTACTCTTTTGAATCATTTTATTCTTGTTGTATTCAGTTTTGTTTTTGTTAATTTTGTTGTTATATAAACCTGTGACAGCCACTTTTGTGTTGCAGGGGTTGTAGAATAATGAACAAAACCTGTCATTTTCTGTCTGCCAGTCTCAATGTTGACTTCATCATTTGATACCATTTAACTCATGTTTGCCTTTCTGTCAACAAACACATTTTGCTGCAACCTTTTTAATGATTTTATCGATTATTCATCCCTTCAGTATTAGTGTTGGTTAATACACATTAAGATAACAAACATGAGAAAAGTGTGACACAAAGATAAGTATGTAAGTCAAAATGCCGAGATTAAGTCTTTTCTGTGCTGAAGTTTGCTTGGAATGGAATGTGTAACAAATAGTTCTCTTCTCTGATAAACTTGTCAACTAAATGTTGATACATTAATTCCATATCAAATTTTGCACCTCAAAAACAGTATCAGATTTTCTGTGAAGAAAAGAAGTGTAACATTTTCATTATAACAAGATGTAGTAAATTCAGTGACTGTCGTGTAGGACGTAAACATACAAGAGGTTAAATAATAGTTTTCATCTCCTTTGATTTACTGACCACTATAACAGCCACTGAGATAGGTTACAGAATGTTTCGTATATTTTGTATCACATTATCATTAGTCTTTTTTGGCTGGTATCATCAAACTGTACAATTTTATGGTGATACTTGGTAATGAAGAGATTAATGTTGTACATCTGAAGAATAATGAGTTACAGGATCTGTCCTGTTTGGAGCTCTTATACTAACTAGTGTTATGGGCTACCAGCAGACTGTTGTATCAAAAGTATAGAGAAAAGTGAATGTATTTACTGTTTAGTGCAGTTGTCGGCAGAGAGAAGTGCTCGCATCTAGTAAAGTTTAATATAAAAGTGTTTTAAAAAATCAGTGTACTTTTAATTAATTCACTGGCTTGTTTTTGTTTCATTTTTTGTTATTACTGTTTACCTTTCTATTGTATTCGTGTCTCTCTGTGTGTGTGTGTGTGTGTGTGTGTGTTTTATCTAAGTCTCTGGAAGATTTACTACGGATTACTAAAACACAAAAAATGTCACGAACAATGAACATTTATCATTTAAATTGGATTTTCCTTATCTGTCACTTCCACTGATTTATAAGAAAAACAATAAAGAAAAAAATATAGAACAAAGAAATCTTTTGACTACTGCACTTGAGTAAATCATGCACATCTCAAATCAGAACAATACTTACATTCACACTGTCAGGATAGAATTTCAACAACTGTTGCTTCATGTTTAATCAGAAAAATGAAGACAACTTAATTTTTGTCACGTTTTCATGGAAGTCATTAATATAGCCACAGCTTTAGTTGTATTCAGTTGTTTTTCTCTTGTTTTTTTCTGATAATGTATATTCAGTACCTAAAAAGCTTGATATCTCTTCACATTTAGCAGCCATTAAGCTAGTTTTCTATTCTTTATTATTTACCTTTTTTAAAATTATTCTCTCCTGCTCAACATTGCTAGTTTTTGAGTAAAGACAGCTGGGATACCTGTTTAACACAAAACTAACCATGTTCCATGAAGTATCATGTTATTATCCAATAAGCCTATGTCTTGTGCAATTGAGATTTATGGGAAGGGCATGAAGCTAAACTGTAATTCGAGGCATCAAAGCAAATATGGAAGACAACCATTCTACTTCTGTGAGTGCTATGGTAAAATTTGAACCTTGCAATGTAACAAGTTGGTTTGTATGTTTTATATTGATTTCTACCAAGGTAGATCTTAACTTTATTGTAGTAATCAACTTAGTTATCAAATGTCACTGTAATGAGTTTTTTTTTAATCTTGTTATTAGTAAAAATGATGATGGTGTACAAGTTGTATTAGTGTAGATGTTAATGGATTGTGTTAATGCTGTAACAATGTAGATGTTAGTGTAGGTTGTTGATGTTGTTACAGCAGTTGTTGATGTAACAAGATGTAACACTGTGTGTTTCTCAAACAGGGTTCTGTAACAATGAGATTACTCAACTGATGATAAGTTTGCACTATCTACCTAACACACTTAGACTGCATCTAAGTGGCATTGTGTTCAGCTCACACTGGATAATGAAAAACTGAAATAATATCTGTCCTTTTCAAACCTGACATTTGATACTTGTTTCATATCGCAGTTTATATTCTATTACCTATTAAAAAAATAATTTTCTGAATTAAAATGAAAAAATTACTTTAAAAAATAGAGTAAAAAAATTAAAATATATTTTTAAATGTCATTAAAAACTTAGTGTCATTTTTATCCTGAGCACAGGTGATGATGGAAATTTAAAATCCTTTTTTTAAATGACTTCCTAACATACAGCTTCTTTTTTTCTGTATTTTTAAATATTATTTAGTAACACTGACATACAAATTATTAAATTTTTTCCCCCAGAAACCTGGATCAAAGAATGGTATTGCTTATTCTATATGTATATTAAAACAAACTAAAATCCTTTTATTAATCAAAACCTAAATAGAATATTTATTATTATTTACAATTTTTAACATTTTCACAGTTTACATTGGTAAACTTCAAATACTGCCCTGTTTCAAATTTGATATTACTGTGAAAAACTTGTATCAGCCATTTACAAAATGCAAATTATTTGAAAAAAAAAAAAAACCCATTCACCTAACTCAAGTCATTGCTTTGAAAATGTCATAAAAAATGTTCTTCACACTAATTCTTTCACTTGAAGAACAAATTAATTTTTTCTCTTTTTTCCAATGTATTTTATATTTTTTTATTTTATTTTTTAAAGTTTCTAGTCATTATTCTCTGGTTAATGTCTCATTCCATTTCTGTTGATTTTTTTGATTTTTTTTAATTTCTGGTGATTTTATTTCCAGTGGTGCGTTCTCTGAAGTAGTACTGGCAGAAGAGAAGTCCAATCGTGGCAGATTTATGGCTATAAAATGTATCGACAGACACGGCTTAAAAGGAAAAGAAGAGGCGCTGGAAAATGAAATCTCTGTGCTACGAAGGTAAGAGACATCTGTCAGATAATTTTCTCTATTGATTTGTTTTTTTTCTCTCTGTGAAAATAAAATTCAGTCTGAATTGTTACGTTTCAAAGCTTGATATTTTTTTTTTTTTTTTTTTTTTGGTTTTTCGTCTTGTGGTGCAAGCTTTATATGATTGCTTGAGGTGTCACATGATCAATTTTATCCATTCCAAACACTTGCTGTGTTACTGCTGATTGACACTGGTTTTGTTCATGGGAAGGTGTGCATTAAAAAATCCCTTACTGCTAATTATGAATAAGAAAGTTTTTAGTAGAGTCAGCAGCACTTTTCCAGTTTCTAGCCAAAATTACAAATATAAAATTTATATGTTTGTCATCTGATATTAATTACTATTAAAATATAAATAAACAAACCTTTATTTCATTATTTGTTAAGAAGTTCAGTATGCACAGGATGAAACTGTAGTATAAATTTTATCCAAAGATCACTCCTTGGAGATACCGAGTTATTTTTCTTCCAGTTTATCTGTATTTTATTGTAAGATTCCATGGGTTTGAGACATTAAAAAAACAATAAGGACAACAGACTTTTACACTAATGGAATGGAATTTTTTTGTTCAGTTTTGATTTAACAGTATGATTGTTTACAACCAATTTTTAAAATAACACTAGCACTGAACACAAATAGTTTACAGTTGATATCCACATTTACGAAAGTCACTACCAATCTACTTCTTTATGGTCGATGTACACATTTGTAAACAAGTGATTGACAGTGTTTGTTTACAATGTAATTTTTATAGCTGACACCAGAGTTGTTTAAAAGAGGACTTTGATAATGAACAATACGGGGTGAACAATCTGATAAACTTTCATTTTCACCTTGTGTGAGCTTGCCTCCAGCATAGCTAGTTTTCTAGCAGGTTGAAAAATAAACAATACACCTTCTGATAATGAAGATTGTAGCCAGGCAAACTGGTCATTACTGACCCAAGTAGAAAATGATACCTTGGAAGAAAAGAAAAGTGTATACAAGTATGGGCTTGTGAATCTTTTTGTGTGGTATACCTTTATGTTATAAAATCTTTAGAATAAACTAGTCAAGCAAATTATTATTATTACTATTATTATCATTATTATTATTATTATTATTACTGTTATTACTATTTTATTACCGTTATTATTATTATTATTATTATTATTATTATTATTATTATTATTATTATTTAGTATCAGTATTACACTAATAGTATCAATATTACACTATATGAACTGTGTACATGGTGAGGACCCCAAGTTTTCCTTACGGGTTTACACATCAAATAAGCAAATACAATGTTCATCAAATGTATTTGTGTGTGAGAGTAATAGTCACTGGAGCTGCTAGTAGAGTATTGCCATACTGGAAGGTTCTTATTGATTGAGGACAGTAGATCTATACAGTGTTTATCAATCATCCTTGATGCTCCTCTAGCACTATTTCCCACTCTGGCCAGTTCCACATCACTAAACTTAATGGTATGTGTCTTCCGCTGATAACATCCATCACTGCTATCTGGCCCCAGACTTCATCATGATAACAAAATATAATGTTTAAGCCCAATAACCATTAATGTAGTATGTGCTGATGTCAAATATTGATTCATTCAGAAGACTGATGTGTTTTACGTTTATGTGATAGCTGTAAATACCCTGTCTGTTACAGACAAAGTGAGTGTTAGCTCAGAGGTTAGCATTTTTTTTTATCTCAGAGTTGATGGTCACAGGATCAGTCCTTGATAGATGAATACAGATTTATCAGAAGCTGTGTTAAATACTTCTCTCTCTGTCTCTCCATCTCTCTTTCTCTTTCTTTCTCTCTCTCTCTCTCTTTCTTTCTCTCTCTGTTTCTTTCTCTCTAAAAGACAAACAACAAATAATTGTTATATGAATATATTGTTGTGTTTTTTATAGAAAGAAGTACACAGATGTTCACACATTCATACATAATGATAGTACTAACAAATACACTTTCATTCAATACACACAGATACACATGAACACAAACACACAGTACATTCATTCATACATACATACATACACAGCATGCGTACATACATCTGTATATATTACTAATAAAATTGCTTTTATTCTTTGATTTTGGCTGTGATATCTTGTTCATTTATAGTGATGAATTGTGTAGAAAATCAATAGAGAGATGGGTGAAGTGGAAGGAATGAACAAGACTTTATTTAGTGATGTAGAGTGTCTGTCTCTTTTATTGTTTTAACAGGAACTGCTGGTGTTACATTTTGATCTCGTTTTGTGAAAAAAATGTGACTTGATAATATCTATATGAAGGTGACTGAGAAAGTTTGTCTTTGATAAGTAATTGAGAATGTGTGTAAAAATCCATAAATATGTTAGAATGTGTTTTTGAGAAGTATCTAAGCATATCTAAAAGAATATGACTGAGAAATATGTATGTGAAAATGTATGTCTTTGACTAGCAAGTGTGACTAGAAAGTATGTATCTGAAAATAAACTCTTGTTTCATGCATATTAAATATTATGATATCTGTAGGATTGTTCATAAGCACATACATTTGGATCAGTGAAAATGTCATTGTGTCCACGTAAGAATGTAGTTCTTTGGTAAGATTGAATAAATAATGTGAGTCAGCCAGAAAATACACGTACATGAATATATGTATGTGAGAAAACTGTTAGTGAGAATAATAATATTTCTCACACAGACCTGTGAGAACATTTCATCAAACGAGACGTGTGGTCAGCAATTACCAGCTTGTATTGAACACAAGTCACGTCATGATTGTTTTATTGTTTTAACCAAGACTACTGATTTTTCATTTATGTGGTGGTGAAGGCTGCGTGCATGGACAATTAGATGAACATCTTGTTGCCCAAGGATGTGAAATAGTGATTGATTTCTATCAGAGACTAATGCTCCTGTTTACTCTCATCCCTGCAGACTTCTGCTGCTGTCAACGTCCTGACAAATGTGTCACTGGTCATTGCTTGCATTATGTATAAAGCCATACATATTTATTCTGATGACATCTGCTGCATCACTGCTTCATTCAGGTTTCCTTTCTGAACAGTCTTAGCTAAGAAATAAAAACAAAGCAGTTTGCATCAGTTCAGTTTTTGTGTCCACTGCTATCTTTGTATACATCAGTTACAATTGTTATATCTGTCATAGAATTTCATTTCTTCAGTCACTTATACAATGCCATGTCTCTTTCTGAATTAGCATAAAACTGCTTATCATTTAAATATTCTTCAATACCTTTCTACATATTATTAGTCTTTTTTCCCAATCCATGTCCAATCTCAGAGATTTTTATGTGTTTCCCTGCAAGTACAAACATAAATAAATGATGCCTTGATAGATATCTATCTTGTTGGTGTCATCCATACACAATAATCAATTTTTTATTGTTTTTTAATCATTATTACTCTTGTTGGTGCTGGTGGTGGTGTTATTATTCAATAAAACACAGTGTTTCATAGACACAGTTAACACCAGTGAACAAATCAATGACTTGTCTGTCAGCAAACAATTGTCAACATTTCACTCACACTACATGTCAGTGTTAGTGGTCCAGTAGTTTTTTTTTCTCCTTGATTTGAAAAACATATCACTGGTATGTACAATGTTCTGCCAAAAAAATAAAAAATATTTATATTTTGTTATGTTACAGTTATTATTAAAATTGTATCAAAGTATCACTTTCTGCACTGAATTAAAACTGTTACTATCACTGCAGTCTGCTTGTTAAACACAAACTATGCTAGTTATATTAATTAACACACAGGTTTGTCTGGCAAGTCTGTAAACTGAACACAAATTGTGTGATACGTTATGATAATTATAAATACTGAGTGTTGTAATCTTTATTAAAAATGTATGGCAAATTTCATGATAATTATAAATATTGACTGTTGTAATCTTTATTCAAAATGCACGGCAAATTTCATGATAATTATAAATATTGACTGTTGTAATCTTTATTCAAAATGCACGGCAAATTTCATGATAATTATAAATATTGAATGTCGTAATCATTATTGAAATTGTGTGCAAGTATCACTGTAGAAATCTCACACAGTTATAGATTTTTATAATTAAATGACATCATTCTGAAGATAATATCTCAAGAGACATTGATTGGAAATCATGTGGAGGAACATATTCTCAATCACAGTGCATGCATTGATACATGTTTAACTTAATTTACTACCACTGATTATTTTATTTTTATTATTATTATTATTTTTTTTTTTTTTTTTGGCATATCTTGTATATATAAATCTTGTGAAGTAATTTAAATACCCTCTTTTTATTTTTTCTGCTTAAAATTTTATATGTATATATTGTTTTATTTGTATTGGATATATGGTTTGTAATGTGAATCCTTCTTGTGTTAATTAGAGATGGTCATTTGTTTATGTTAATAATTTTTTTTTTTTTTGTGACAATACAAAATATTTGTAAAGAATAAATAAAAATTGTGAAATTATTTTATTTTGTTAAATATATTTTAATAGAGACATTTTTGAAATAATTTAAAAAATGTACCAATTTATTGTAAAATGCTTTATAACAGTATTAATTCTGGATTAAATTTTTCAAAATATTAACAATTAAAAAAGTAAATAAATAGAAACCAGCAAGCAGAATAAAAAAATATAATGCAGTAGTTGAGAAGGTGAAAAAGTCATTATTAAATATTGATTTTTGTTTCCCATTTGTATTTTGTTGTTTTTATTTGATAATCTTCATGTAGAATTTACATCATCATGTATCATGTTTAAAAATTCATACAAAATAGATCACAAAAAATATTTTATTAATACTTCAAGTGAAGAAGGTTATATAAACAATGTTTTTGTTTCTTTATCAGTGTTATATCCCATTCCAGACAGTGACTCAAAGCAGATTTATCAAAGAACACAAATATTTGTGTTTGTGTGTATTTAGGAAGGTTTATATAAAGCAGTTTTAACAGCTTGTGGAGCTTTTCTTTCTCACAGTCTTTATACAAAATACAAATGATATATATATATATATATATATATTAATAATTTTTTTTTTTAAAGTTCTAAATTAAAATAATTGATAAGTCATGAATCATAATAAAATAACAATTGCTGCAAGCATTACCAGTAATAACTCTTCTACTTTTTGTTATCATCACTTCCTTGTAAAACAAATAAAAAGTTATTACATACAGTGATAATATCAGAAATGAAACCACCAAGATATAAAAACTTTATCCCATTATCAGAAATGAAGTATGTCATCATCCTAATACAATGCATGCCACGTCAACTGAACCCTGTGCTTTGATAAACCAGTAACGAGGTTCTGATTGTAGTAAAAACACCCCAGGTAGCTGAGGATTGATCCTGAGACCTGGTCACTGTCAAACTTGATGTGAGACTGATATCAATGAACTGTTGCTACACTGAACTGTCAAACAGTGCAGGTCACATACTAACACATAGCAGTATTTTTCTTAATTAGTTTCCACACTTTTCGGGTTTTTCATGAACACATTCTTGTACTGCCAGCCATTTCTAACTGACCATTTAATTAGCAGCACAAATTCTGTGTCTTTGTTTTTCTCAATCCATGGGAAGATTGGGAGAGGAATTGAAAAATGATTTAATTATCTGCTTCCTAATCACATCTGTGGTCAGATTTTGTTTCATTCTCTTCAGAGGAAAACATTAAGATCTGTTTGAAATAGAAGTTAAAAAAAACCCAACTAATATGGAAATGTTCCTAAGAAAGAATCTAAGTTGATTGTTGTTAGATAAAGCAGCTTTCTCACCTTGCAACTTGTAGAATGTTTTCTGTTTTTCTACGTGTCACATCAGATTTGTCGAATTACATTTGTCAAACGGTGGCCTTCAAGTCTCATAGAACTGAAAAGTTCAGTATTTCTTGACATACAAATAAAGTAATGATACAGTGTTGGAACACATCAAACCAAATTAGAATTTCTCCCAAACCAGTAATCACGACTTCATTATACTGCTTGAAAGAAGAAATTATAGACTAAAATCAGTGTGGGTAGATAACTGGGTTAATTTGAAAATATATGATACTTTTTACTTTTTTTTAATTTTTAAAAACTTTATTATTTATGTTGTTGTTGTTGTTGTTGTTGTTGTTGTTGTTGTTGTTATTGTTATTGTTATTATTATTTTTTTTTTTTTTTTTTTTTTTTTTTTTAGTTTTATTTTTTATAGTTTTTTTATTAGGAAAAATAACATAAATCAAGAGAACCAGTGTCTCATATTTTACTTAAGTTCAGATTTTTGTTACAGTATGGAATTGCATATGCTGTAATCATTATGACCTACATGATTTTTATAACAATACTAAACATGATTTAGCTGTTCAGAGATTTTGAGATATGCCAGATAGTAAAATATATACACATTATCTCAAAACAGACTTTCTTCCAATCAGTAATGTTAAAATTATAATAATAATAATAATAATACATTATTAAGTATTCTATGTTAAAGAGAAAACACAAACAAAATAGGAAATGATAAACAAAAATTTTAATTAATATTTTTATTTTTATTTATTTTTTTTTATATTTTTAATTCTTTATTTTTATTTTTATTTTTTCTAATACATTGGAAGAAAATACTCTAGTGTCATGTTTAACTCTGTTGAGTGGTTAAGAAAGATTTTTAGTAAGAAATAAAATGTTTTAATTATTCCAACTCTGACATGACACAATTAATTTTATATGACTTGTAGGTTTGACAGATTATCTAGTGAGACTGCAGCTTACGATGAAAAAGAATCTGTCAGTCAATTTAAATACTTTTTGTCAACTAATTCCAAACACTTGATTTCTCAATACATTTGTCTTTATGTAAACTCTCCTTTCTCTTGCTGTTGCTTCAAGAAGACAGAAAATTAATCTTAGAAAATAATATGAACCAAAAAAGTGTTCATTAAATTGTTCATAATTTGAGGATAATTTGATAAACAAGATAAAAAGACGAAATTAAGATATTAAACGTCTTACATTTTGCATTATTCAAACTTTAAGTATTCAAGCATTTTACATGAAATCTTCAAAAATATTACAAAATCAAGTTGCAAATCATTATAATAAAGAAGATGAAGAAGAAATCTGAACACCAAACAGCTAATTGTTTTTGAGTAATTTTGAATGATGAAACATCACTTGTTTGTCAGTATGTTTTGAATACTGTTTAGAGAATTTTCAGTTTTTTGTTTGAACGTTCTCTGAAACTGTTATCAACTGACACACACAATTTAAAAGTTGATCACTTTAATTTTATTCAGAAATATTTATTAATAATAATAATTATTATTATATTGATGATGATAATGCTGATGATCATGATAATTATAATGATGAATAACAGTTTGAGAAATGTTTTTAGCCTAGATCAGAGACTAAAGCGTCAAATGCTGGACTATGTCAGTGCATGTAAGTGTGCTAGTTGTGTCTTATTAAATCACTTACCACTGAAGATTATGTTAACTTTGTCCAATAAACCAGAATAAAAACATCATCTGGGACCACCCAGGCTGCTAACCTATCAGACGAAAATGGTTCACTTTGTTTACTTTCTGTTACAGGAAATTTGTTGTGGCATTTATAAAACCATTTAGACAATGAGATTACACTGCTGTAGAGCAATATAACTGTAGTCTTCACAGCATTGGCATTTGTTGTAGACCATTCCTTAATGTCTTTTATTACCTCCTTTATAGTATCACTTTATTGTACCTTTTATCAATTTATTATCCTCATTTCACTGTCTGCATGTTAAATAGAGAGAGATAATCAGATATAGCTGTTTACAGAAATGTTGTATTTACTTCAACTGCAAGATATTTACACACAATCACTGTCACTAAAAATGTGAATAGATATTTACACATAAAATCAGTGTCAATAAAAATTTAATAGATATTTTTTTATAAATCACTGTCACTGAAGTATAAATAGATATGCATGCAGTCACAGTCACAGTCACTAAACTGTGAACTGACAGATATTTACACAAATGTTTGAGTAATAACAGCTGAGGAAAAATGGTGTACTCACTGAAAGTGAGAAAATTACAGCACTTTTTTTTCTCACAACTTCAACAATGATCAATGTCTTCTCAGTGCAGTAAACAATTGTCCACTGAACCAAACACTTTTATTTTTTTGTTTTTTACTTTTACAATTATTATAATGTACATTCTTTTATTTATTTTTTTTTATTTTGTTTTTTTTTTGGCGTTGCTTCTTTTTGTCATTATTTGTTTATTTATCTCATTTTATTTCAGTATTTAATGTGTCTGTGTTACTGTTACTTTTTAAACATATGTTTATTGTTAGAACATAATGTGGAGAAAGTCGCCTAATGGCTGATTAAAATTAAAATGTTTTTAGATACTATTAAAAACATTACATCGGTGCAGTCAAAGACAGCTATTTCAGGGCTCAAATCATCAGTCATCTTTTGTTATTCTGTGTTTACTATATAAAAACAAAATGAATGTTTATTAAATCTGTTTTTTTTTTTTTTTTTTGATAAGTAAGATGGCAGTTGTAAATAAAAAAAAGAATATTAAAAAAAAATGAATGAAAGAGAACGGTGACAGAAAGTGTTGTCAGTGCTCGAGGAGACATAACTCGTTTAGCTGGCTGTGTTCCGCAGATCTTTGTGAAAATTACAAAGCATCCTATTAAAAATGAATGGACGCACTGTGGCTAAATGATGATACTTTTCTGGAAGATGTGTGCCAGTGGGCAGATGGTTCTGCTGTTGTCTTTTGCAACTGGTGGGTATTGATTTTTCATTTACGTTAAGCTTTAGCCCGGGTTTGAATTACCAACAGCTGACAGTCTCTGTGTGCAGTAGTCTTCCTCATTGCACAGAATGTGACAGCGTCTTTCTTCTTTTCAGATGTTTTATCTAGTTTACTTTTTTATTCTAAATGTGTTTCTAATATAACTTTCAGTATCTTCTGTTGTGTCTGTAAGTTTATCTCACACAAGATACGTTTCTGTGAACAGTCAGTTTATCCAAGTCTTCAGATTTCTACCTGTTTTTAGTTAATTTTGGGTTTTTGCCTAGCACTAGTAGTAATTCTATCTTTAATTAGAAATATTTAGAACAAACTTTGAGACAAAAAGGTTCAGAGATGTATGTCACAATACTGTTGTTATTATTATTATTATTATTATTATAATTTGTTAATTCAAAACTCCTCAGTCCTGTTATATCAGTATTCAACTACAAAACTTAAAAAAGCACTTTCCTTCTCTCTCACTGTTTTTCTTCTTTTTTATCATTCCAAATTCTCTTTTAATTTTTGTATTATTAAACATTTTTTTTTTTTTTTTCTTTTCTTTTTTCTTTTACCATTTCATTTACATTTGTTTCTTTTTCTTTCCTTTCTTTTAGGTTATTTTTCATATATTTGTCTCTCAGTTGTTCAAACTAGAGGTCTGATGATCAATAAACACAGTGTGATTTGTAAAACTATCCGACAATTGCCCATTTCAAACGAGTCCACATCTCACTTTTAAATGACACCAGCTCTTTTCACCAGCCATCGATTGAAGACATTTCTTTTACACAGCAGATTTACTCCAGATTTAATTAGTTGTACGTGTGTGTGTGGTGTTTGTAGTGAGTGACCTAGTCAGTGACAGAAAGAGTGACAAGTGTTAAGACTGAGAATGTCTGCTTTTGTGGGCCAGATCATAAGATTTTTAGGTGTGTCGTATGTATATTTGTGTGTGTGTATGTGTGTGTATTTGTATGAAAGATTTGTATACATCAAGGCATGCTTATGTATATTTAGTTGGGTTTTTTTGTTTTTAAAAAGAAGTTTGCTAATTCCATAATTGCTTTCTGTGACTTTTTCTTCTTTTTTTCACTTCTGAATGGTTGTCTTTTTATCAAACAATTTCCAGTTTTATGAAAGAAAATGCTGTCTACCCCCACACACACACCAAAACAAAGCACTATGTAATTCAAAACTTCAATATAAAATGTTTTATTGAATTTTCTATTCTGATTTAAAAAATATAGAGATAGATAAAGTTGACATTTATCTTGTTGTTTTTATAATTCTTTCCTCTAAAAAATTCACAACAGCAAAATTTAATAGATTTACTAAATTACTTTTATTAAGATAAAAAAATAATTCTAACATTAATTTCTTTTTTTCACAAAGGGAATTGTGTAACGTACTTTGTTACTTTGATGTTAATGACTGCTTAACATATGATTTGGTAGAATATAAAAATCAGTTCATTAACACATACACATAAATATTCATAAACTGCACATACAGGTGTGTGGAGAAAAGCATACTTTATGTATATTTTATTAATAGCTGGTGACATAAAACATTAACACAACTGAAATACACTGACATAAATGCTTGAATTCACAATAAATTTATCTTGAAAGCAATACCCACTGTTACTATTTTCACCCAACTTCTCAATCTGTCCATGCACTACTTTGATGTTTCCTATATTTAAAAACCTACATAATGTTTAGATAAAGCAAAGCTCACTGATACCTACTGGTTAAACGTTTTTTTATACAGACAACAAAAGAGACATTACTTTTCTTCTGTGAAAAGATTTTTTTAATAAAGCATGGAATTGGGGTCAGTCCTTTTTCTCAACTTTTCCAAACAACTGTCAGCCGTAGACCTTTAAACCTCGGTGACATTTTGTCCTCTTTGCAGTAGCCGCTAATAAAAAGCCAAGTGTTACAGAGTCGACTTTAACCAAACATTCTTTTCCTTATTTCCCAATATCAACAGCTCTCGATCAGATCCGCAGTGCAGCTCCGCGGTGCTTGGTTACTCAGGGAAAAGGATCAATTAAGCCTCGCAGCTTTGGAGGTTTTTAATTCTCTGTTGCCATGACAACAGATTAATATTGTGACAGTTATGAAATAAACTGTATCCATCTCAACGTGATTTTTACCAGTGACTGTACGGAATTAATGTTATTAGCGAGAAACCTGGAAGATATTCAAAATATTATATTCCTTTCTTTGGTTATTCTTAGTACTATTGACTAGGTTGCAGATTCAGATTATAATAAGCTAGTTATTTTGTTGGGTTTTTTTCTCATGTATATAGCACAATAACATGTTCTTATTAATCTAAATTAATTAGTGTGGAATTTAGAAGGAACAGTTTAATTGAACTGAATTTTGTTCAGATAATTTTGTAGTTTGTTCCTTATGTAAACACCCACATAGACACATTCTCTTTCTTTGTCTGATACACTTACACATGCAACACATACACAAATATAATATATAGTACTGTAAATCACTAAATGGTAATATTACTATTTTATGATGATAAACAGTTTTATCATTATGCTTATCATAATTTTTAACAATGTATTGTTGTATTTTATGATAATAATCTGGTAGAGGTTTCATGTAACAGTAATGACAGGTTGCTGTACTAATACTCAGAGATTTTACTGTCAGCCTGCTTATCTCTTGATAAATGATCTTATTCCATTAATGTGAAGATTCATTTGTTTTACCATTGACGTATATTTATTTACAAGTTATCTTTCTGTGTGTATGCATTTGAGAAAGAGAGAGAGAAAGACAATATTTATAAAACTATTAAAATATTTTTTTTTTGATTATAAATAAACACCTTTGTAGATATTGTTATTTTTAATAATATGTATATCTGTGTGTGTATGTATGTATGCACACTGAGCAGGTAGGACATAATATAAAAATAAAAACCTCTTCAAGAACTAGGATATATAAAAACAACTCTTTATAGTAACCTTTTTGTTCTAAGAACCATATTGCCTTTAAGCTGAAAACATTTACTGAGTGTGGAGGTAAAATTAGTTCAGTACAGAGCAGCAGGCAACATCAACACTGACATCACTCAACTTGTGGCTGAGTAAAACCAGGTCTTTGCTCAGTGGTTTGTTAATAAAGCAAGGTGTACAGTCATCTTTGAGGTTAGAGAAACACAGAAAATAATAATAGAAACTTTCAGAAAGTCCAGAACTGAAGTGATGAAAGATTCAGCTATTTTCTACACTTCCACTAGTTGAGGCTGTATTACAAAGAATATGATTAATAAGAATGTGTGTTGCTCAGTAAGTCCTGTTTCTACTAGCAAATAATCAGGTTCATTGTTGTCCCCGATATCTGCCCTGATATCAGCCCTGGGTCTAGCAATACCAATTAATCAACTTCAGTATTGCCCTGAGTTCAGTATTGCCCTGATATCAGCCCTGGGTCTAGCAATACCAATTAATCAACTTCAGTATTGCCCTGATATCAGCCCTGGGTCTAGCAATACCAATTAATCAACTTCAGTATTGCCCTGATATCAGCCCTGGGTCTAGCAGTACTAAACAATCAACTTCAGTATTGCTCTGATATCAGCCCTGAGTCTAGCAATACTAAATAATCAACTTCAGTATTGCCCTGATATTGGCCCTGAATCTGGTAATACTAAACAATCAACTTCAGTATAGCTCTGATATCAGCCCTCAGACTAGTAATACTAAATAATCTACTTCAGTATTGCTCTGATATCAGCCCTGAGTCTGGTAATACTAAATTACACATTTTAATGATTCTTTGAATAGTCTCCAATATCAGTCCTGGCTCTAGTAATATTAAATAATAAACTTTAGTGATTGCTTCAGTTGACTTGATGTTGGCTTTGACCTTGTAGTCCTAAACAATGAGTCGTCTGTCATCTACTGCTGCACAAATCACTGCTGATATGATAATGTTAGGTTCTGATTGCTTTGTTCTGGACCTTTCTGATTGCATATGCTATTAGTGTCAGAAAGCCCAGTGAGGCTGTAATTTGTAGTGAAGGTTAGCTGCAGGAATTTGTCTCTGATTACCTAATGAAGTGCATGTTTGATGTCATCTCCAGGGTTAATGGTTTCTAGTGCATATCAGATTTCTCTTGTTTTTATTATTATTATTATTATTATTATTTTGTATTTATTTATTTTCTTTGGTTCTTAAATGTCATTCTTAAAGATCTTTCAAGCAAAATATAAATCTGTGTTTCAAATCAGGTTTTAAATGACAACTCTGACTTCAGAACTATGAGTTTTAAAATGTATTTGCAGAAATGCTACTTAAATACTTATTTAAAAATTATTATTGAGAGAGAGAGAGAGAAAAAAATATATATTAGATGAGCTTTTGAATCACTTTTGAAGCTCAGGCTATCAACAAATTAGTCTTGTTTGCACAGAATATTCTAGTTTTGCTGATATTCAGCTAGGCATATTGGTAATGGTTATTACATAAGGAATATGAACATGCATATAAATGAATTCTCTCAAAATGTGACTTAAAACCTGATTAGACGTGCAGGGTCACAGATAATGCCACACAAGTAAGCCCACGAAAGGGGAAGACCTGCCAGACTAATAAGAGAAAATCCTTTACATCACAGTCAGGTAAGTTTATCTCTGGTGACACCTGGGTCACACATTAAGCTGTAACTGATACCTCAACTTCTCTTCTCTTCAGCTTATTTTTAGTTTTCCATCCAGTCAGAACTTAATCTCTTTGTCCATCTTGCTGACTGCCATGTGAAGTGTTTGTCCACTAATATGAAAATGTGTGTGTGTGTGGGCATGTGCAGACATGCATATGTGTGTTAGTGTCTCAGAAACAAATGGAGCCAAAAGAAAACAAAGGGGAAGAGATTTTTCTCGATATTTCTGTGCTTAAAAATATGATGTCAAGTTCTTTGAGATAAAAGCAAAATGTACATTGATTGATCGAAACCAATTTGTAGACAGAAATTGGATGTGCAGTGTTAAATAAGACTTGAAGGTAAAAGATTAAAGATCCTTGTTACACAGTTCAGTCATATATCTGATCATGCAATGAAGACATCTCTTTAGTAAAATAGTCATAGAAAACTTTAACCTGATCTGTAAAAGGTATAAAAATTCTTTTTTTTTTTTTTTTTTTTTATTCCTAAATTTTGTATCTCTGCAGTAACTGAAGAATTAGAACTGTTGAACCGAGAACACTGAACAGGATTCAGTCATTTAACAGCTGACAAATCTGTCTTTTCAGAAATATCAGTGTGAAATACAGTTAGTGTTTGATTTATGAAACAAGGTCTTCAAGCATTTTAAAACATTTTTCCTTTTGTCCACACACACAGACACACATACACACACGCATGTTAATAAATACATAGACACAGACACCCTCCCCCCAATGCAGCCACTCTCTGTGTAAGCTGAATTTAGGCTGATGAAAAACACTGCAGATGTAATCATTTCATTTACCTGGCTCACGGTACACTGTTTGTTTAGCTGTTCACACTTGTTAACACTTCATAACTATATTTTCTAATTAGGTTTATCTGCCAGCTGCTTGTTTTAATATGTTCTGAAACTTTCCAGATGAGGTTTTCTTTTACCATTAATATAATATACAATCAGCACAGTGGGCTTTCTGTCCTTTGATGTTTGTGTCAGTGTGCATGCATGCACCCAGACACACACACATACACACACACACACACACACACACACACACACACACACACACACAACATACACTTACATATTACAGAAATATTCAGATACATAAACATACTGACGTACTCAGACATACACACATAAAAACAACTTCAGATTTTAGAATTCTTTAAATTCTTTTCCTTTTTTTTTTTTCCTGCATATTAAACATTCTGTTATAAGTCAGGAAAAATCTATTTGTTTTTATTTGTTTATTTAAAATTTATTACCGTTGAAATATGTTACTAATGTCCTTGACGTTGGTAATGCATATATACTTGTAATATCAATACTTGAGTGAAAAATAATCTGATGGATTTTTTGTTTTTTTAATTCAACTGTTCATTGTTTGACAGATGTAACAAACACTATAACATGCATGTAAACAGATGTTGATGTGCCTTATTTTTTCTTGTTTCTCTGTGTGTGTGTTTGTGTGTGTGTTTTAAATATATAAAGTAACTTACTATTTTTATTTTCATTTTTAAAACATATAAAAGTAAAACTGAATGAATTAATTAATAACATCACAGCATGAATAAAGTATCTTGCTTTTGAGAAATTTCAGACATTAAGAATAACATTTGTGAGTATCTACAGTTAACATTATTTAATTGAAATATTTTTTGTATCATGATTAA